>JBBBDQ010000654.1:1037500-1495000 GCA_037127315.1 Ascarosepion bandense
ACTGGCATTAAAGAAGATCACACCTCCCCCCTTTATGGCAGCGAATGTGGGACAATCACCTCAGAGACAAAAAAAAAAAAAAAGACTTGAAGCAACAGAAATGTGAGGCTACTGTAGAACACCGAGAATATCTGAGAGACAGAACAAGTTAGCAATGAGGAAGCTTTGAAGAGAATAGAAACCATGGCTAACAATAAGACGACTGAAATTTCTGGGACACAAAGAAAGAGAGGCTGATGAATCCAACACAGAAAACATTAAAGACAAGATTAAAAACAGCAAAATGACTTAACAGGTTTGAGTGAATAGATGATATAAGGATGGATAGTAAAAGTTCAAAAGTTGTGGAGAGCCATGATCATCTATAGTGTAAAAGGAAAAAAGTTTTCAAAAAGACTATCAAAGTTAACTCCACTCATTTGCAGCCACCCAAAAGGAAGATTATAACGGAACTGTGGCAGAATATTTAAATTTTAAAGGAGCCTACTTGACTATAGATTTGCATATTCACTGATCTTCAATACCAGCTTTGGCCAGGGAACAATTTCTCTTGCACAGATATTGCACATAAAAAAGGTCATCTTTATTTTTTTTATAAAATGTCATCTACAGGAAGAGACTTACTTCTAGCCTTCAAAACTTCTTTAATTTCTCAGATGAAAACTTATTCTATGAATTATTTAGAATAATCATCTCTTATGGATTGCAACATTTCAGCTGCAAATCTCAGTGAAAAATGTTGCTCTATTTAAATAGATGATAAAACTATAAAATACATAGTTATTGGTAGGGCCATATTTTTTGGGCTGCAGACCCAATTTCTTGTGGGACTCCAGTTTTGATCCCTCCAGTTTGGTTGGTGGACATCCTAGCCTTCATTACATGTACAGTATGTTTATAGTATATCCAATAACCTTCAAAAGGTCTAAATGAAAATGGTTTGAGTTGTAAGAGGTTTAACCAAAAAAAAAAAAAAACACATGATGAACAAAGATGCAGTTGGTGGAATGGTTTTAGCACATAGAATGGAACTGGCAACCAGAGTTCAAGCTCTGGCTGGGATAGTTTGTTTACTTGACACTAATGCCACTTCTAAAAAGGCATGAATCTACTTCTCCCTTCAAACATGAGTAAATAGTAGATGTGACAGCTATTGTTTCTGTAGCAAGTAGGCTTGTGAAGAGTGGAGCCAGTTTCCTACCAAACTTGTTTCGAATTTAAAGTTGGTGGAATTTGAACTCGGCACGTCAATTCCACTTTCTGTGCCTATAAATCTCATTCTACACGCATGTCCATAAAACGGGCATTTGTTACTGTAAAAGCAGCAGTGTAGGTATAACTATAATGAGCTTGCAGATGCATAAAAAAAACAAAGGAGAAACAGAAACAGTACTAGATTAAACACCTGTAGATGATCAGAGACATTACTGGCTAAAACAGAAATCAAAATGACAGGAGTGGTCTAGATAACCTAAAGAAAAACACTTCATAGATATTGATTTTGAAGAAGGCCAACATAAGACCTGCTTATCATTGGTCAAGGGGAATTAACTCCTTGAAACTAACATACCAGGGCAGAGAAAAAAAATGGTTTTTAAAAAAAAATTTATCCTTTAACAGTGGAGGGGAAGAAAGTTGTATGAACATGCATTACAAACAGAAAGAGGGTAGGGGACAAACAAAAATGAACTTTTTTTTTTAAAGTAAGAAGCATAAAAATCTTATCTTATTTAATAACTAAAATTGATATTTTAATTCTAGAGTTTAAAAATTTAAGAAATAAAACAAATGCTGGGTTCATAAAATCAGTATTCCATTCTATGCACCGAATTGTCACAATTTTGTTTGTATCTCAACTCTTCAAGAAGTATGCCTACAAACAAATTACTATCTTTGACTTGGTTTTCTAGTTTTACTTGCAGGTAAATACTCCAGGAAATTAAATAACCACATGAATACTGGAGTTGCCAATGAGTCATTTAAAGTAATCATGAAAGAATGGTGCACATATCAATGAGGAAAAAGAGCTTGGAAAATCTGATACTCCCAGGACAAATCGAAGGCAAAAGGAACTGAGGAAGACAATGCATAACCTACCTAGTGTGTTTGATGGCAGAACAGGGTTTAGGAGAGAAAACAAAAAGACAAAATTTATTAAGAGCTACAAAGCACAGGAAATTGTGGAGAGCCATGATCACCAATGCCCCGAAGAAACATGGCACATTGAAGAATAATGTGCTTGAGTAAATGGATGTTGGAACAAGGTTTAAGAGAGAAAACAAAAAGACAAAATTTATAAAGAGCTGCAAAGAACTGGAAATTGTGGAGAGCCATGATCGCCAATGTCCTAAAAAGATACAGCACATAAAAAAGTTTATGAACAGAGAAATAACAGAAATAAAACAAATGTTGGATTCTTAAATTGCTTACTTTTTGAGAGTATGATACTTCTGACCCGGCTAAGGAGTTTCAAATTAATATCAGCTCAAACCACACTAGGTACATGCTTCCTAAGGTAGTACCTCTCCTTCAGGAGGGAACTGGGGTCATTACCTGGCAACTGAGGTTTCTTCAATAGAAGAAGTGCCAAGTGGGTTTAAGCAATTTTTGAACAGCTTCTGAAATCTCACACTAAACTCAATCTTGTGTCAATTTCTGTTAACATGTGGATGTAAGTATTAAATAGTTATTCTTTTGTTTCTTTAGTTTATCAATACATTGCAGATTATTTAAAGACAGAAAATAATTTGCAGATGATAATTTTTCTTTGAGATAAATGATTTAGTGATGCAAGCTTTACTGATTACCCCATAGTTAGGGAAAGTGCTAGATTCATATGTTTGCGCATAAATAAGTTTAACGAACAAAATAAAATTGGAACACTGCTTTCTGATTAACATTTCCAAGACATTATACATTACACCACCTGCACATCCAAGCCTACAGCACCTGGTATTCCCAACCTACTCCTTAAAGAATTCCATACACAATGGAGGTGTACGTTCTTTGCACCAAGTTGCCACCATTTTTCTCCTCTATTCTCTTTGAGTAGCAAGTATGCAGACATAGCACCATCTTTGGTTTGGTCTTTGAACTTTATTTGCAAACAAATATTAGAAGTAATCATCCAGTACTATGACTGATAAACAGGTTTCTCTAACAATTAATAGATTACACTGTAGCCAAACATCCTAAAAGGTTTACTGTGTTTTTAAAAGAAAGGGATTATTGCTGTTGAAACATAAGAGATCATGTGAATAAGAAAACTTATAACATTTTATGCATTTTTAGAGGCAATCAATTTGCCCAATTTGCATGTTGCACTTATTAATAAGCCTCATAGTTATGACATTAATTATTAACTGTATTAGGTTTGTCAACCTGGGCCAATATGTGCCCGGGTGCCAGTGTGAATACAAATCAGACACTTACCAATTGTCAATTAGTCATTTAGACTCAAATCATGATGAATGATGCCGGTTTTGTTTGGGAAAAGTTTAAACAATTTATGATATCCACTGATCTCCAATAAAACATCAATTAAAAGTGACCATCATTTTAAAAACAAATCATGAAGAATAGTTTACAAGACTAAATTATGGTTCTTGTTTCAAGTCAAACAATTGTTGGAATAATGACAAAATTCCATCTTTTTGTTGTTTTGATCTTCTGCTTTTAGATTTCATCAATGTGGCTATTCCAAGAATTAGACAGCAATCCCTGTCTTTGTTGTTGTTTTGATTAGTACATATTGCAACTAGTCTGACCGTCCTTGTGTTGGATGAAAATTTGAGACAAAGTTCACTTGTTATTCTATGATCAATCCACTTCTGACATTCCAATTTCTTAGCTCCGACCCCTCAACTAAATTTCCTCCATCTTTTCATGTCCTATCCCAACTTTGAACTATGTTTTTTATATGACCCCCTCCCCCCACACTTTAGAAAGAAAATAAAGCCTTCAGGAAAGTGGTTGTTTCCTATAAATACATCAGCCTACTTGACTTCAACTTTTGTGCATTGTTTTGCCCCCCCCCCCCCAAGTACAGCTGGCCAACCAAATGAGGTTAGATCTCCACTGCATTGATCACATACCTCACATACCAGGCACACTACTTTAACAGTTCGTGTGTATGTGTGTGTGTGTGTGTGTGTGTGGAGGGAGCTTCTGCCATAACAACCTGCTTAAAGCAGACTGAACTTGGACACTGCTGAACAACTTCATATTTTACCGTCCCTCCTTTACCGACAAGCATTCACGCCATCCTTACAAGAATTATTCGATCATCTTTACTGTAACAAAAAAAGTTTGTCAAATTTTGCACCTTAAAACATTTATCTACAGCAAGAGTTGGCAACCTTTTGGAGAGTGAGGGCCAAAAAGCTATGTCGAGTCATGGAGGAGGGCCAAACAGCTATGGCTCTAGTGTCATGGAAGAGAAAAATATAAAATGCATAAAAATTGATTTTATATACAATTTTGAAAGGATTTGGGAATTATTTTTGATAACTTTTGCCTTGGAAAACATTTTGTTTTTTTTCTTGTTTTTATTTACATAAAAAAGGAACTCTAGCAGGAAGCGAAAAATTTTGGAGTTGAGTTGCAGAAAGTATTTCAACTCTTTCTCAATCCGATAAAAAAGTATATCACCTTTTTCTCAATCTGATAACAGGTTTCTAAAGCATGAAAAAAGAAAATAACTGGCAGTAATTCTGTTAGAAAAAGTATCACATCTTAAAAATAAATGTTTCATAAATCAGTATTGAATAAAAAAAAATTCCATTGAAATTGGTTGAAAACACTATTTTTATATTCATTTAAAAGTGCCCGCTCACAAAAGCAATTTCACAGAAAAAGTGAACATGAGATCGTACGCTAATTTTGGCAATCACTGCAAATAAAAAATGAAAGTAAGATACATTCTCCAGGTAAAAAGAAGTAAATTTTAAAATTTTGACGCAGTGTATTCAGACTATCGACTGTCACTTTGGCTTGGTTTACCTATATTTATATCATGTCCAGAGTAAGGTAGCGGGCCAGACGAGATTCACTCGAGGGCCAGATGTGGCCCGTGGGCCGGGGGTTGTCGACCGCTGATTTACAGGGTAGTGGTAAGATATTAGTGGCAATGTGGTCTTCATTGAGCTAATGTTTTACCATTATATGGATAATATTTCTTTTGGGAGGTAAATGTTGGCAGTATTTCCTTCAGGGGAGGTATATGTGAGAAGTATTTCTGCTGCACCCTGTATAATGGTTTATGAGTAACCTTAAAGAGAAGTGAAAGATCAACTTAAAGAGAAAATTACTGGAATAAATCCTTTATTATGAGCCTAGAAGACATTTTTTTTCTGACAACTGTTCCCAACACCTAAAGTTTGGTAGTAGTCTACTAGCGTAGTAGATACTAAAACATTTGGAAAGTTTTTTTCAGACCATCTATCCTTATATATATATATATATATATATATATATATATAAAATCATATTATGAATTAAAGTACATTGCGACACGAAAATTTCTATCTTTCAAGATAATCTTGTCATAAGGTAATATTGATTGTGAAAATGATTTACATGTAAATACAAATAAACCATCAGTTTGCTATTTATGTATGTGTGAAGATATAAAATTTGTGTGTGTGTTCCTTTTAACCAATCAGAATAAAGATTCACTTTGAAATTTGACCAATACTTTCTAGGGAATACATATGATAGTTTTTTGTATTTAAATGTAAATCATTTTCACAACCAACATCCAACATTGCCTGATGACGAGATTTTATCTCGAAACAAAAATTTCCATGTCAAAATGTACTTTTAATTCATAATTATATTAAGCTCTACGATATTTATTGTATTGAGCACTGTTTATAAAAATAAATAAATGCCAGAACTCAAAATCCTGATTTATTCCTGATGAGAAATTCACAAATTACACGACATGCCTATTAAGAAAGCTTTGCATCTCTTGATTCATCGCTCCATTATAGATTCATTTAAATATAATCTTACCAAGCCTCTATCCGCAACATGCTTGTAGAAAACTAACATTATACACTTATCTAAATGCATAAAAAAATAATGAAAGCGTAAATAAGAAACCAACTATGAACATGGTCACAACGTGCTGACTGTTTTCAGAAATTAACACATACTATTGCTAAAAGAAAATCCATGAGCTTTAGATATGAGCACTTCTGGCTAATCTATTAACAACTATCAAAGAATTTTTTTCCAGTGCTCTGATCCAAAGCTCTGACATGCTCTACCTTCACCAATCTCTTGCATATATGCCAAAAAGAATCTAAATCTAATCTAATCTAAACTTATTTATAAATGGAACTGTGTGTGTGTGTGTGTGTGTGTGTGTGTGTGTGTGTGTGTCCCCGTTACCTATAGACTCCGAAACTGCTGAACTGATTTTCTTGAAAAATTTACACAGTTGTACTATACGCATTTGTGACTGTTCTTAGCTAGGTTTTGTGTAAAAGGTACCCCTGATAAATATTGAAAATCGAAAAAAAAAATCGGGTTATAGAAGGAGTGGTCTGATTTTAATAAAATTTGATACACTCATAGACAAAGACATAAGAAACGATATTCAGAAGTTTCAATGTTGCAGTTCTTACAATAGTGTAGAAAATCGATTATATATATATATATATATATATATATATAAAAAAGGCAAGATGTTTGTGTATGAGTATTTATCAGCCTGTATATCTATTTTTTCAGCCCTTTTATTTTAGTTTTTGTTTCGGGTTTGGCTCTAAGTAGGTATAATTGTAGTTTGTAGTCTCAGCCATGATACCATTTACTCATAGGACTTATTTTGCCTTCAAAATTCAGTTTACGATGAAAAAACTTATTTGATATCGATACCAGGAAATCAAAATTTGACTTACATCCATTCATTTTTCTTTCAGTCTATGGTTTTGACTTAACTGGAAACAACTATTGCTTTTTAGTCTTTCATGCCAACGTCCAAAGAGTCTGAGCTCCAGGACTGTGGATTAGTTTTAAAGCTTTCATTACACCTGAGCAACGCCGGGCTATACTGCTAGTACAATATAAAGCTTAATCACAGTCCCTTGTCAACCTGTATTAAAGAGGATTGCTGCCCAAATACACAATTATATGTATATTTAGACAGTAATCTTTTTATACAAGTTTTTTTTAATGTAACCAACAAGAAAAATTTCTTTTTTTTTTTTGAAAATGATCTTAGAGTTTTCCTTTTTGGGACTAAGAGAGTGTAGAAACTATCTGTAACGATTATTGTCCCAAACAAAGCCTCAATCTTACCCTATCCCACAATTATGGTAACGTGTTAGCTCTCTTTTAAAGTACAACCCCAACAGATATCCCAGTTTGCACAGTTTAAAAATTTTACTCATTCCACAGGAGAAAACAAACTCAATCAAAATAGTTAATAAATTTGATAGTGCTTTGGACAAACAATATTCATTACAAACATTTGCTAATCACTTAGTCACCCCCCCCCCCCCGCAACTAAAAGAAAGAGAGTTAAACAGCATAAAAAAAACTTTTCCTTGTTTGTCAAATGTTTGCACGCAAATAAATGAAAACCGTACTTGACAGTTAAAAGTCTCAAACATAACATCACTCAGTAAATTCTGGGCCCGAACTAATAAAACAACTTTTAGTCAAAATTGAAGGATGATATACTGATTCCAGTGCTTTTCTAACAATTTGATATCATTTTTGTAGAATAATTTGTCTTTGGCCTCAAAATATACCTCAGTTTCCAATATCACTTCTTCATTGGAGTCAAATCTCTTTTCCTGGAGCATTCTTCTGAGGTCTGCAAAAAGCCAGTAGTCACTGGGGCCATATCTGGAGAATAGGGTGGATGCGGAAGCAATTTGAAGTGCAGTTTAGCCATCATTACGATTGACTTGTGACACGATGCATTGTCTTGGTGAAAAATCACTTTTTCTTCTTCATTTGTGGCCGTTTTGGGCGATTTCTTCCTTCAAACACACCAATAATGCTATATAATATAATATTCGCTATTGATGGTTCTTCCTTTCTCAGGGTAATTGATGAGCTAAATATCTTGGACATCCCAAAATATGAAGGCCAAAATCTTGCTTGCTGATGTATGCGCCTTTGATCACTTCGGACAGCTTTCACCTGCTGCTGTCCATGCCGATTTGACTTTTTGTGTTGAAAGTTGCAAACAATGCTTTCAATCGTCAGCACGTTTTGATCAACTGTGAGCAAATGTTAACACCCACTTTGAACACAGCTTTTTTATTGACAAATGATCATGCAAAATGGTGAATACACCATCTTTTGATATGACCAACTCCTTTGCTATCTCATGCAACTTCAATTTACGATTGACCAAAACAAGTTTGCGGATTTTTTGGTGTTTTCCAGGACAACTGCCTAATGTGGGCAACTTGAGCGCTCAGCATCATTTGTGTCTGTACAACCATGTTTAAAGTCAGCATATCACCTCTTAACTATTGTTTTCGAAAGAGCAGAGAAATAACAGTTATCAATTCATTGCTTTGCTTGAACAGTATTTTTTTTTCCACCATCAGAAAGTAATGCTTTATCAACACACAAAATTCAGATTTTTTTTCCATCATTTTGAAAATTTGCAACAGTAGCTTCACTTAAACAATTTGTAAACTAATAATCAGATTGGACCCCAATTTTATCACGTGCCATTTGAAGGATAGTACTTCATAAAAATCACATGGATATTTTTATTTGTGGTGCCATCTATATGTCAGGCCCAGGACTTATTGAGTGATGTCTTAATTTGAGTTTACACCTCAGAATTTTTAAACATTTAAGTTGAACAAAGGATACAGAGGAAAAAATATGATCCATAACCAAATTAAATCCTATGATTAGTCCAAATAAATGTGTGTGCGTGCATATATAAAGAAAGAGAGAGAAATCCAAATGAGTATAGAAGATTGGGTTATGCCAATCTTTCAATTAGGCTAAGGTTTGATTGACTTAAAAAAAAAATAAATAAATAAAAATTAGCATTCAAAATACCAACCTCAAAAATCAGATATGCAAATATGTGTTTCTCCTGCCTATTTTGTATGAAAAGAGGCACAAAGTTTAAAGTCAATCAAAATACTGATAATGACAATTTAAAAAAACTTTTTTTGGTTGTTGAACACTTTTCCCTCTTCTCTGTACAGAATCTACAGGTGTAACAAATAGATCTACTAAAATACCAAATATATTCATATGAAGTTCAGTTGTCTGAAAACTCATGTGGAGAGGGGTGGGTGATGATGAAATGTTCTTGGCTTAACTTACTTCCAAAGTCTAACCAAATGACTAAACAGGCCAGGAACATTTCAGCATTCACATTTCTTATTATAAATCTATAAAATGTCATACTTAGTGGATACACACATTTAAGTAAACATTTTTTTCTCTTAAAAAAGGGTCAAGTTTGGGGGCAGGGGCTTCCAACAGGAATCAAATTTGTATTCCATTTTAAATCTGAGAGACCACTTTTAAGTGAAGCATGCTTTACTATTAAGCTACGAGAAGCTCTTACAGCAAAGCAAGGTGCAATTACTCTATTTAAGAAGTGTACATCTCTAAATGAGACTTTTTGAAGCTTGTATCTGCTGTTTATTTTCATAAGGCAATCAATTTACAAAAAGTAATTTTTAAGCAAATAATGAACTTTTATTAAAATCAACATCATTTTCTATTACCAGTTGGTTTGACTCATATTGTAAAACAAATAAGTTTTACATATTTGAGAAACTTTTCATGTTTGTGAAAGAAATATTTAAAACTCAGTTTAGTCTGCCACAAGGAAAACCTATTTTACAATTGTAAAACAACAGTCAGGTGTTAAATAAGGATATGACCATCTCTGAAAAAAAAATCAGCATTTGATATCTAGAATTTTACCTAGGATTGAACACCAACCACTAGAACCAGTAAAATTATAAGAGCAGACAAGGCAGACAGACAGGCAGGCAGGCAATAGGATTTCATTCTTGGAATTTTAAGTTGAAGAAAATTATGAAACACACGAGAGTGCATGAGTCAGAGACTTGTAAACAGCTGCCATAATAAGTCTTGAAAATAGGACAGGAAACCTTAGCCGTACACAACCAAAACCAATGTAAATTGGCACTAAGAATATTTAAAATAAATAAAGAAAAAATAAAAAAAAATAAAAGCAAACATTTCTAAACAGATCTCCAAGAACCAAGATTATATCAATTCAATACAAATAGATACAGGGAACAAAACAATTCTTTGACAATCATATAACACATTTTTTGATTTTACAAAAATAAAATAAATTCCACTGTTTCCTTCATAGTGGATCCTTACATAATTTTTACAGACTGGTTCACAAAATGGTTGCAGGGTCAGATAACATTCAAGGTTAAATGCATTGTTCAATTTCCCTAAATTTGAGAGTATCACCTTGTAACAGAATTCTATCATGTAAGACCTGAGGACCGAAAAACCTATTCCAATACTGAGTGCTCCCTGATGATTGATAAAGTTTATATTATTGGAATTATATAGCTACATAAATAAAAGTAAATTAATAAATGGATAAATATTATTATTATTATATAACAACAACAATAATGATGGTGTTGATGCTCTATCTCGTCATCTCGAGCATTCTTAAAAAGACTACTTGCCTTATGTTATCTTCCAGAATTAACCTAGCCAACCAGGTTTTAACAGAATAAAAAACTGTTTCGGTTATATTTTTCATCAATTCAGCCCCCGCCCAACAAGGCAATAATGCCACTAAGACAAAAGGTTACTGAGAGTGAAAGAAAATATAAAGAAACCCAATCCTAAACAGAAAACAAGGGATAAATCTACTCCTGTTGAAGACAGGGAAGGAGTATGAACTGAGTAATAGGCAAATCTTGCTATTTCAACATATACAGCATACAATGAATAAATTGTCAAAATTATTCAAAAATGAAAATAATAACAATGACATCTCATTTTAACAGATATGTTTACCAAAATTACACACAAATATCTTTCAATACTAAAGAGTAAATTTATTCAATAAAATAGCAATTGGTTTCACCCATGACCTTCAGACAATTTGGGAATCTCCTGCAACTCTTTTGGACAATCCTTGATTGGTTGGCAACCAGTCGAGATGGAAAACAAAGCTGTAGGTCTCAGTTTGTCCTGTTATTTACCCGTAGCAGAGGCAGGGGGGTGCTAATCTGTCAAATTGCTTTATGGTCAATATTATGTTCTAATTGTTTTTAAGTCAAGGCATTATGTAACATTTTGGAAGATCTGTTCTACAGCCTTCAATATGTCGAGTCATAGTTTGACCCATATTTTGGCAGATGAAATTGTTAAGTTCTCAATACCGAGTTACTCACAATGTTATGATTGCAAATGGCTAATTTCTGTTTCACCTGTTAAGTAGTGAATGGCCTTGTATCTTGGCTAACAATCAAGATGAAATCTCATCTTGCATTTCATATACTAATTCTAATCTTGTTCTTTATACTCCAGCACTAACCCTTTTTTATGTTCTCTTAGCTGTGTGGTAATAAAAAGTACAATTTCAACAGTGGTATTATTAGTCATAGGGTGACAACCATTCTATATAACAACAACTCTTTTCAGGCATTTTATTTGTTAATGTGAAGTGAAGTCTGAACTAAGTTTTTCTTGATTGCATCAACTGAAAAACAGTGTCAAGTAAAACTTTATTTGTTCTCAACTCAAAAATGAACCACTGCTGGCAAGATTAATGTATCACAAGAATGCTTTTCTATTTAAGATTAAAGTATTGTAGCTGCACCTGATCCTTGATTTAATATTATTAAGGAATTAGTAAAGTGAGAGAGAAAATGTAGATGAAAAAAAAAACAAAAAAACAAAAAACAAACAAAAACAAATATTAAAAAAGGTTGGCAATTGGAATTTTTGGTCTTGCAAGACATTCAAGGTAACTACCTCCCCTCAGAATCAATCCTGATTCAGGGTGAAGGATCAGAAATAGAACTGTAAAGCTGCCATTCCTTTCAACTTACCAAAGAAAAAGAGTAAAGCTTCATCTCACTAACCAAATGTAAACCTGCAAGGCAAAGCAATGAGGATCCTCATCTCCATTCTCAATGAATTCTTTCCCCACTGAAGCCTGGAATTATGCTTTCTTCACGTGTACATGTGCAATCATGACCAGCCACAGCATTTTATTTTTTATTGCTATTTACCATTATTTTTTTAATCTTTATTCAGCTATCTATTCACTCAAATTTGTTAAGTTACTGTTTCCCCCCTTCTCTTTTTTTCAAACACTATCACACAAAGCAGGGCCAAAGAGCCACTCAGGATAGAGGGATACTGAATGAAATTACTGCATGGAAGTAAGACGTGCATATTATGAAGATAAATAACAGATGATTAGACTTGAAGAGGTTAACATCATAGTGATTGAGGAAGCATCCTCTCACAAGTGTGTTCCACAAAGTAGTTTTTGGAAACAAACCAAGTGGAACTTCATCCTTACCAATGGAATATGAAAGGAATGAGGATGATTTAACCATATGTATGTGGTATGGCAATTCCTAGTTATAAAGATCTGAAGTGGTGGAACTATGCCCTGTGAGTATTACTTTTTCCAAGACTTCTTTCTTTTGTTCTAAAAAAATATTAAGGCTGTTACATTATTTCATGGTAAATCGGAAGTGTAGGCCTATTTCAGCTGAACCATCATCAGCTTTCGTCTTTATTGTACAAAAGTAAAGACAAAAGCTGATGATGGTTCGCCTGAAATAGGCCTATACTTCCGATTTACCATGAAATAACATGTCTGCCTTAATTTTTCTTATATTTGCTCTATATGTATTTATATACATATATATTTAGAGCTCTCTTAGAAGAGAAAATAAAAAAAAATAAAGCAAACATTTACATTATCCTACCACTGTATGTACAGGATACTCCTTTGGATTCTTCTATATCTACACCACATGCTGAGATATATCTATATATCTATATATATATATATATATATATATATATGTAGCAGTTCAACTTTCTTTACTTTGTTTCTTAAGCTATTTTCTTATTCTTTAATGCAGGGTGCATAAGGTATTTGAGAACATAATTGTGCACTTACAATTATATGATAATGTAATTTTATTTTTTCGGAGCATCAAATGCAGGAGATGAAATGACATACTGTAACTATTACGATACACGCAAAGCACAATGATGTTAAGAATGCATGGTTTTTAGAAATTACCAGGTCATTTGTGCACAAAGTTCAGAAGCAGAGACGTGCAAAAGACATGCACAGATCATGAACAGTATCAGGACTCAATTAATATGGACATTTGGAGAAAATTATTGATGCAAATCTTGCAAGGTCCATGAGAGTTATGAACAGTGATCTCCAGGTCTTGCAATTCGTAACATGAGGCATGAGGATATCCAGTGCAAAACATACATGATGATGAAAGAGCAATTTATATTGGTGCACATACAAGAATAACGGCTGCTCCAAGCGAAAACAATTACTGAGATATCCAAAAGAACTTGGTATACTTTGGGGTTCTTTTGTTTTTTTTTTTCCAGCTGAAAAATTTCAGCCAGGATCAAAAATTGAACCAGAAAAAGGATAAACTTATGTACAGATCTTTGTGATGGCGCATGTTATGCACACAAAGTTTCCTGTTTCTGTGATGATTTTAAGGGGTTGTTCTTATTGAGTTGCTACACTACATGAATCCAGTTTTGCACAAAGCTTTTCCTGAGATGTTAAGGTTTCAAGGTTGTTAAGTGTGCATGAACCTTCAAAATTGGGGCAAATTAGAAAATGCCTCATAGTTTGATATGATCAGTGGTGGCACATTCCAATTTCCTAAGTTTGGCTCTATGGTGATCAACAGCTATTTGGAGATGATTCAGTGAGGGGGAAGGGGAAAGAGTTCTATGTTAAGATGGCTTCACTACAGGACAGACACTGACAAGGAACTCTGTTGTTCAGTGGTTCAAGTGAATGTAGAGAAACTGTGCTTTGACTGGAGCCTCTTTGTCATTGGTTCACAGCTGTAGAGTGAATGACGAGGGTAAGTTCCCAGCTATTCAACTCAAGGTTATCAAAAGGCTCCAAAGGATAATCTGTAATGTGATCAGTCTTAACCTGGCAGCTCAACTACAGCCACTTCCTCACTGACAGGATGTTGCTTCCCTCAGGGATGTTGCTCCCCTATGCCTCTTCTACAAATATTTTCATGGCTTCTGCTCCGACGAGCTAAGCTCACTGGTGCCCCCTCCACAAGAATTTACAAGAAAAGCAACCAGACTGGCAACAATGTCCCACACTGTTACAGTTAAATCAACCAAATCGATCTTCTACTCCAGCAGACACACATAACATAAGCATTGTTGCCTATGTTCAGAGAAGTAGACTAGCAAGGTGACCCAGCATTGCTTGGACTACAATATCTTCAGAAATCATCAGCAACACATTTTTAGTTTATTATTCTGGTCTACTTTTAACATTTAAAAAAAAAAAAAAAAAAAAAAAAAATTAACTTGGATAGAATCCTAGCATAAATCCAGCTGGTTTCCTAGCTAAGTCTCAATGCACAGTAATATTTTGCAGTTTGTCCCTTTGTTATAAATAAAACCCAAATATATGAAAGTGAATTTATACATTTTCTTTGTACTTGAGAATTATTAAAAAAAAAAAAAAAAAAAAAAAAAAAAAAAACTATTAAAATGTTTACTGGAATGGTTGGCAAAACATTGATTATTTACCAATTGATTCTAATTTTAAAAATTAGAAATAAAAATTTCTTTTCAGTCAGTTTGCATATATTAAATTAGTAAATGTTTATAAAAATCATTTTCATATTTATTTCTTTATAAATTAGTAAATGATAAATATTGCATTAGTTTTGTAAACATAAAATTATTCTTGGAAACAAACAATCTAATAGCATTTAATATTTTTTGTAATTCATGTTTAGGCTTTATTACAATTCTAATCATTGCTTTCTAAAACAAAAACAAAGATGGCAGGTAGTTAAAAATAATAGTGGCGTCAAGGAAAAACTGACCTTTTGACACCATTTTTTTGTGGGTATGAAGGCCGAAAGAGTCAACTTTTTCTTTTATCATTTTGCCAGTGATTGCTTGTTCTGAATGCTCGTCATTTTAAAAACAACATTCGACTGCCCTTGAAATGCTACTTTGAGAATTTGTGTTCAACCTAAAGCAAGTCAACGAAAAGTCTGACAAAGCATTTAAACCTCAAAATGGTCATCATAAAATAAGGTTCCATTCTCCCTGGGATGATGCTAATTTTGTGTTCTGCCCATTTCAAAAAGGGAAGATATTTCACATTAGACAAAATTAAAGGGAATACTAAAAGCAGATGATGGCAGTTCTGTGAATTCTTTGAAAACTTTTTTGACAAGTGCAATGATAACTACAATGAGTACATAGAGATCTCAAGAATGCACTACTGCCCAAGATGGGCTTTTCTTTATTTTTCTTAATAGGAAATAGCTGGAGACATTCAGGACACACCTTGTAAATACCATATTCACACAAAACCTATGATACAATGACCAAAGATAAAACAAAGGTATTATTACTAAAATAAATACTACTTACGTTTGTGTGCCAGTACACCTTTTATTGGTCAGCAAGATAGTGTGACTGCGGTCAAAATTAAGTGTCTGTGCGATATCTTGTCGGTCTTTCACTCGGTCATGCTTCAAGATTTTGGTAGGCAACTCCTTGTTTGGCGACTGTCGAGAATCCAAACCTTGATATTGTTGGTATAATGTTTCCCCTACAGAAAATGGAAAGAAAAAGATTATGAACTTGTAATGTTTATTCAAAGAGCGTTAAAAGAAAAATTAGAATTAAAAAATTTTTATTTTCTATTAGGTTAGTTCCTTGTTTACATTAATAAAAAACACCATTCCTGCTTCCCCTTGCAAGGCTAGTCTGCGGATGATGAGGGGGTGAGGTGTGCTGAAGACATGACTGAGATAAAAAATTTCTCTACCGAGTGATCTAAGAAACAGGACTTAAAACTTTTCAAAAGAGAAACTGATCTGGAATTGAAATTAAAGCAATGATGGCACATATACCTTGAATCAATCATAAAATACTAAACACTTCAAATACTTTAGTGTATGGACTGTATACATGTTATTCAACCACTGCTGTGGTTGAATATTCTTAAGTCCAACATGGAGTGAATCTAGGCAGCTTTCAAGCTTCACCACTAATTCAGTTCTTAACTAAATTTCAAACAGTTTACAGCTCCTAGCTACATTTTGAAAAAAAATTTGAATTTCAGTCCAGTAGAAAAAGAAAAATCTTACATCAAAATATGTGAAGTCCGAAATTGGAGACTAACTACATAAGTGAGTAAATGACAAATGCTTGAAATAATAAATCTTATTCTTTATAACTTGTTTCTGTTTTGTATTTTTGCACACAGTTTTCAATAATTAAATTCTGATATCTTATTTTCATGAACCAAACTTTGCTATCACTTTATCAGAATTGATTATCAGAATTAATTATAATTTTTTTATTTTAATCAATTGCATATAAATCTTTTCTTTGTGATATTATTGAATGCAGTTTTCAGCATTAAATTTCAGTCAGTCAGTTGAGTGCCATACGTGATACACGCTTGGGCAATCATGTGTCAACAGAGACATGACTGACTGGGCAGAAGATTATCCCGCAGTAGGTTGCCATTGCTTTCTGTGGTAGACTAGTTGCTGACCAAAGCTATAGAACCCAATCTGTCCTGTTATTTAACCCATAACTGGAAGGAATAGGCGGATTAATACCTTTCCCAAGGATATTTGCGCGTAAGTGAATGCAATGAATTCAGCTGGAATTCGAACTCGGCTCCCCGATTTCTCATTCCGAGCCAATATCCAATGCACCACAACGCACATCCTAATTATTAATAACAATGCTTGGAAAAAAAATTATGGATTACATGGAAAAATGCGCACATGAAAAGTAATATTCTTAAGATTACATTAAACCTGGAAAAGAACAGGACAAGTTATTAAACCTGGAAAAGTAAAGGACGAAATATTCTAGTGAAGTAAAAAATAAGAAATTTCTTAAAATATTGCATTCAAATTTTATTTTTAGCTACAATATTTTAAGCAAGAAATTTCTTATTTTTACCTCACTAGAATATCTTGTCCTTTTCTACTCCAGGTTTAATATAATCTTAAGAATATTACTTTTCATATGCACATTTTTCCATATATCTATATCTCATTTTGAAGTAATGGATTTTTTTTATTAATCTGACAGTTTTATAACTTTAGATACTCATATTCGAGTAGATACCCATTTATTAAGCAGTATAAATATCTTGGTTGTAGACCTGAATATTTGAACAATCTTATTCATTTCATTCTCTCTATTAACTCAAGTGTGTATCAAGACATGTATTTGCTCCAATAGATTGTTAATTATATATAACTTCAAATGTTATTTTTAGTAGATGCTGTATTTGAATAAAAAATTTTAAAAAAGTCACATTGAAAATAAAATTCATTAATTCTTTAAAAATAGTTAAGTTTAAATTTCTGGTATGAAAATGAGTAGATGTGTTTCAAGAAAAATCTGAAAGAGTGAATGTGATTTAATGGCAAATTAGAACATTGGTCAATTGTGAAGCACTTCATAGCCAAGAAGTATAAGCTTAAGGGGATGCACATCTATATTTAACCAGAGAACATATTCTCTTTATTAAGTTTTATCAAGTACACAGGCCAGTAGACAAATATTGTTTAAAAATGAACAGTATCTACTCAAATAAAAGGTATCCAGCAAAAATAATTTTTGAAGCAATAATAAAAAAAAAAAATCTGGTCAGATATATATACACACACACACAAAAAAAAGGGGGTCCAATGGATAAATTGTCATCTAAATTACACAAAAATCAAGAAATCTCATTTTAACAGGCATATTCACCAAAATTACAAAGAAATATCTTTATATAATAAAGAGTAAGTTTATTCAATAAAAATTGTTATTGGCTTCAACCACCACCACCCAACTTTGGAATCTCTTGCAACTCTTCTGAACAGTATGCTTTAAGTTGGTCAATGCTGCCTTAACCCTCACTTTCAGTTCATATTTGGTGTTAAGTTTTTTTTGTTTTGTTATCTCACTAAACTGCAGATAATAATAATAAAGATGGTTGCGGTCTGGGCAGTTAAGTGTGGGGTTACAAAAATTGTCTAACAGCCAGGACTGACTTGTGCTTACTTGACATGCTGCAGGGTCCTGTTAGAAATTGGTTCTTCCAGTAGCCACCCTCATGACCCACTGCCTCTTCTAAGCACTTGATGCAGGTGTTGAATATTTAAGATGAATGGTGGCATAATGTTGCCTTCACAAGTGAAGGCTTGAAACACCATAGTCTTTATGCAAAAAGTGGAGATATATATATATATATATATATAAAAAATGGGAATCTCAACTTTTTTTCCAAAATAGTTTTAAAAAAAGGATTTCAAATGACAGCTAAAAAAATCATTTTGTCAATGCAAAAGCTTCTTTGAAGCTTTCATTTTAGCTTTAGTTGGAAGCTAAAAGAATACATTTACTATTTTCATTAAGCAAAATACTCTGTAGTGTATTTTTACAACAGAAATATTGATTGGAACTGATTTAAATTTTTTTCTAAAATAGATGATTAGCACCATTTTTAGTCATCTTTCATTGCAATGTAAAGTCGTTTACTAAAAAAAAAAAATCTGCCAAAAATAAAATATCCTTTACTGAAAGTTTGTGTAATATTGGCCAATTTAAAGTAAGATTAATCTGTTTTGAAACAAGTATTGTTTATTGAAGTAAAAAAAAAAAATATTTTAAAATGAACAGTAGTAGTGATTTATGTATCTTTCAATAACCATCAAGCCCTGATAAGCTATTTACATGTTTATTGCTGTCTACAGAGATGTTATTGGTTAAAAAATAATTTAAGGCTTAACCTCTTGCAGACAATTGTGAAGAATTTTTTTAAAGATTTTCATAACTCTTCTCAAAAATATTTTTCTTTATACATATTCATAAAAGCAATTAAAATTTACCCAATTAAATAATATAGTTTGATTGTATGTTTTGCTTTACTATTTGGAGCAAATCTTCAGGAAAGTGGCTAGTGTTGAGAGAGAGAGAGAGAGAAAAGATTTAGATTCTCCAAGGAGTCCAGCATTTAACTAATAAAACAGTTTGCAGACAGAACAATCTAACTTGTAGAAATTATGAAATTAAGTGTGTGCATAAAACATTAAAAAAAAATAAAAATAAATAAATAAATAAATAAAATTACCAAGATTTTATAAATATGATGTCAAATTCATTTATTTGTAAATAAGTCCTAAAAATGTCATTAAAATCTGACAATTATTTTATTTTTGCAAGAATTTCTAAATGTATTTTTAACCAGAAATGAAAGTACTAAAATTCCCAGAGTCAGCTCTCGTCCTATGCTGACATAAAAATAAGATTTTTAACCAAAATTTAGAACATGTTTGAAAGGATTAATAATACAAAAATACTTTGGTTTTTCCTTTTAATAACAAATATTTTAGTGATACAACTTTGTTTGAAGCCTTTTATCATCATGCTATGCTGTTTTTTTTTTTTATAAAAGAGTGGAGGTACCTGCAAATATGATGACAATTTTCAGACTGTTAAATAATATCTTGCCGAAGTGAGGGCCAAGTTCTCAGAGTTAAGAACCTTACAGGATATGGATTTTCTTCTTCATGCTATGCTGTTTTTAGCAAATGTGTTTGCAGATGTGTATGCCCACAGGTATGCAGATATGTAAGAAAGGTTGCTTTTGTGTGTGTGTGTGTGTGTGTGTGTGTGTGTGTGTGTGTGTGTGATGGGTAAATTGTTGCCTTTTGGGCACAGTCTGTGAGAAAAAGATTATCATCATGCACTTCACTCCCAAACTACATTGCTTGTCATTTCAGGCTGTTTGGGTGTCAATCTGAAAATGGTAAAAAAGATTCAGAATGATTTGGATGAATCTAATGGTGATTACAAAGATGTTTTGAGTGATCACTTGTGATGTCAAAATTATGCCTCCATTCATCTTCCTACAGGAACTCAGACTCAACATGGAGGACTATGTCAAGTGCCTTGAAGAGTTAGTGCTGCCCAGAGTCAAGAGGGTGGCTGCTGAAATAACCTATGTCTGGCAATAGGACTCTGCACCCTGCCACACAAACAGGAGAATGGCTGTCAGACAATTTCTGCAACCACATCACCACTGACATCTCCAGACTGCAACACCCTTGATTATAATATTTGGAGAACAGTTATGTGAGAGATTAACAAAATTCCTCTAAAGGAACTGAAGGCAAGAATTATGCCAACATTAACCAACTTAAAGAAGGAATCTCCTGCTACTCTTCTAGAGTAGCAGGAGATTCCAAAATCATCTGGAGGTTAATGATGAAGCCAATTGTAATTTTATTGAATAAATTTTAGTCTTTTGTATTTTTGTGTAATTTTGGTAAATAGGTTAGTGTTAAATTTCATTTTTGTATAATTTAGATGATTCATCCACCACACCCGATATATCAAAGTGAGGACTTATGAGTGGGTTGGTTGGTCGTTTTATTTTTATGGCAAATAAACCTCAGGTCATTTATTGCCAACTAAATTTTATTTATTTATTAATGGTAATACCTTTTTCTTTCAATAATTTATTGTTGTTTTCATGTCGTTTTTGTGTCTAGTAATACTTTTTTTTTCTTTTTTAGTATCAAGATTCATTGGGATTTGTTTTTAAGGGCAGGGTCCCCAATTCCTACCCTTGTTATTTAACCCATAACTGGAGGGAAGGGATGGATTAATACCTTTCCAAGGGTACCAGTGCGTTAAGTGAATGCAGGGTATTCAACTGGACTTCAAACTCGGCTCACTGATGTCTCTTTCCAAGCTGTTATCCACTGCACCACAACGCACATCCGTCACTAAATGCTTACAGCACCTGGTATTCTCAAGTGGTCACTCATCTAAGTACTTACCAGACTCAACATTGCTTAACCAGTGTATTCAATGTGATCTGGCTGTAAGCCTTATGAGTGGGACCAATGTACATAGATACTTCTTACGAGAGATATTTTTAGTGGGTGTTTGAGCGGACATCTTTTTTTTAAACGGCATCACCCCAAGTAAAGCCAGTATAACACAAGAGGTTAAAGGGTGTGAAAGAATTAGGAGCAGAAACATTAATAGTGAGAAGAAAGAGAAAAGTGTACGAATGGTAGATAGCAAGTGATATTGCATTTAAGTTTTTGTAGATTGAAGTTGCCTGGAAAGTATGGAGCTGGAAGGGAGTTTCACAAGTGAGAAAAAACTGTTAGCATAGAACTTATGGCTAGATCTAACCAACTGTAAATTGAGGAGATCTTAAAGCCAGACTATGATTTTGTGTTTTTAATTCAAAATCTAGGTAACAAAGTGAAGAGTTAATTTGAATAATTATCATGAAAGTAAGGCAGAGAGAGGCCACCTTGTGTTGGTGGGTAAGTGGCTGAAGCTGACCCACCAGATCGGGACCAATGATATTATCGATGCTCCTTCGGACTTTATTAAGGAGCTCAAGATAAATAGCAGGCATATGTGGCAGCAATATTTTAAGAATGGATGAATGGAGGACTTAGATAAGCATGATCGATTCCGGAGAGAAAAATTGTCTCACACGACACAGTAAACAAACTTTTGTAGCAATGGATTCACTTCATCCGAGAAGTTTGCAATGAGTCACTTTCCTGGAGGTTGGCATCAGCCATGCAGATGTAAATCGATGAGGGATCTCTTGGATGATTAAATGGAGAGAAATTTAGTTTGACAGTCTTGAGGTTGTCATGGACATCAGCTGCCATTTTTACTTTATCAGACTGATCAGCTTTACTATCGAGGCAGGATTAAATGGTTGTGTTGTCAGTTTAGATGCCAAGTTGAGAGATGATGTCATCAGGAAGGTTAAGAAAAATTACAAACAAAGTAGGACCAAGAATGAAGACCAGTGGAGTGGAGACACCCACATTAGTATGAAATGGTCTAGACGAGTGACCATTCAGGATAACTAATTTCACAAGTTGAGAGGAAAGACTGGATCAGCTCAAAAATATGTCCAGAAACTTTTCAGCTTGGAGAAAACCTGTATGTCTTTTGAGATTTCCAATGCTACAGTCCAGTTTCCACTATTTCTATCTTGGGAATGGTAGACTTTTTTCTGTAATTTTCATCAGTACACCAGCAGTTGACGTGGAGAAATCATATTGCTTGTCTGAGAAATAGCCCTGCAATATAGAGGATGAGCCAATTTAGCACTGATTAGGGTCTCTTAGGGTTTGCCAAAGAGACTTAATAGGCTGATAGTTGAAAGGATCAGATGGCTCACCAGAGTTCTTAAAAACTAAAACAGATAATGACTTCTAGCAGGCAAAAAAGCAGGAGACAACAAAGCATTTATTATACAGTTTAGAGAGAACAGGAGCCAGTTGGAGAGCACACTTCTTAATGACTATTACAAAGAGACCAATGGGTCCACATGCTTTGTGGGGATCTAGGTTAGAGATGATACCAGAAACTATGAACGAAGGAGTTATATGCATATCACTCAACAGACTCAGTTCTAGAAAGGAAGTTAGGCAGGGATGTTCCGGATGAATCAAGAGTAGAGTTTGAGGAGAATTTATGGATAAAGAATTCAGCTTTATCAGCAGAGGATGATAACACTTCAAATTGATTGAAGAGGAGGAGGGGAGAAGAGACCTTATACTTAATAGCCTATGAATGAAGGAGTTATACGCATATCACTCAACAGAGACTGTTCTAGAAGGGAAGTTAGGCAGAGATATTCCAGATGAGTCAAGTGTAGAGTTTGAGAAGAATTTATGGACAAAGCATTCAGCTTTATCAGCAGAGGATGCTAACACCTCGAATTGATTGAAAGGAGGGAATAGACAATTTGCCCCTTTTAAGTACAGAGCCACCAGTAATCACGTTAACCAAAAGTTAAGCGATGCCTCAATCTCTTGGCAAACAGTGACTGATCTTTTGAGAACTCTTACATTTGCTATGAGTAGCAATGAATAGGCTTCTGTTATGACAAGAGCTGTCACATTGGTATAGCTGAAAATAGTGGTTCTTATGTGCTATAGCTAGTATGAACCGTGGAGAAGACTGAGGTTTCACCTGGTATTTTTTTTTAGAAGGCATGAAAGTGCCTTTGCCAGCTTTGACCCAAGAAGTTTTCAATGAGGCAGTTGAAGATGTCAGTCCATGAGGTGTCACAAACAATATCACGCAGTGAATCCCAATCAGCAGGTAACAGAAAAAGGTCTCATAGATAAGGGGTTCCTGTTTAATAGATGATTGGAACAAAATATCAATACCCACCAGAGTTACCAAGAGGGCAGTATTGCAAAGTTCAGCTAAAGCGAGGAGAGGTGGCAAGAAATAAACCAAGCAGCCTTTACATTATTCGGACTATTGTCCTCATCTTTGTTGTACGACATTACAGCTGTTGTACACTTCGGCCTTCTTCAGGTGCTAGGAATTTCAAACCAAACCCTTTATTACAATTACTGGGGTATATCATCCTCATTCCTTGCATGAAGCCACGAGTAATCTCCCTCTAACCCTGCAAGTTACTTGTTCACTACCGCTGTAGCCTGGTATTGAACTCACAACTCTTTGGGTAAAGTCACAGGAACTAACCAATGTCTATATCCACTGGGCCATGTGTCATACAAATGGCAACAAAGATGAGGACAATAGTCCGAATAATGTAAATGCTGTAAATACTAATTCATCTCAGAAATATAAACAAATACCAAGCAGTTTGCTTCTCGGTTTTGCTAGTGAAATTAGTAGGGAAGTCCACAATTTGAATAGAGGATTGGGCAATGGAAAAATTTAATGCTTAAATACTGGCAATATCAGTACCTTTAGAATGTTTCCGTCACATGCCATGGTGAGCATTGAAGTAACTGAAGACAAAAATGTTCACAGATGGAGAGAGTGTACCTTTTCTATACTGTCAAGCATTATTCCTAATATATTGCAATCCTGGGAAGAGGGGGAAGCAATTAAGAAAAAAAAAGAGATAGCTAACAGACTTTAGTAACAAAAGATTGAAGCACATAAAGGAATAGTCAGGGGGACTCAATTCCATGGCCATGCATGTGAATTGCTGGAATCTTTTCAGCAAAAGGAGAAGATTGCCTGTAACTGAACAAAGAGAAAGTGAAATTAACATCTACCAAAAGAATCTATGGGGTTTGATTAAAGAAAGAGTCCCTAATGGCAGGAATTAAATCTAAATGCCTTTGGTTCAATGCTTGACAACAGAGACATTATCATAAAGACTAGCATCTTAGTTGCTAGACATTAATTGCACTGGGAGGAGGAGTCTATTCAATGTTATCCAGTAAAATTCATGTTTATAATAACGATGCTGAATTAAAAAAAAAAAAAATCAAAGAGATGATAAAAATAAATAGAATTATGCCACATTATATTAGTGTACACTTTAAATTATGTTGGTTGTATAGATGCAAATAGATAACATTTTAATCAAAATCAGCTTGGGCCTGTCTAACTCCTCAAACAAAATTATTTGTGGGATTAGTAAATAACAGCTGTCTCAAGCCTATTGTCAAATATCTGGGTTTTAAGACCACCTGGTTTATGCCAGGAGACAAAAGGAGAGATTTCTCACCTGAGCTTTTCAATTTAATTACACCTGAGCTAATTAACTATTGGGCATTATCAAATGATCAGAAAGGTTAAAATTTGCAAAACTTTTGAAAGACATTTTTTCTTTTAACAGAACACAGAGAAAGAATAGGATAGGATAGTCTGATTGTTTAACCAGCATATCGACCTTCATTGGGTCATTTAATGCTGTAAAAGTTTTTTTTTAATATGGTTTGCTTTCTAAAGTTGTACTCCTGAGTTGTTATGAACCTTTAGGCTGTTGTACACATCAAGATTGTTATAAGCATTAAAGTTATTTTACATGTCAAGTTGTTATGCTCATTGAGGTAGTTATGACGTAGTTGTGCTCATTGAGGTAGTTATGACATAGTTGTTGTGAGAGAGAGAAAGAGAGAGATCCGTATATATGTGTTATGGGCAGATTGAAAGTGGGGATGATAAAATATAGAGGTGAATTGCAAACCAGATTTTTGCAAGTGATTCTTTCCCTTGAAGATGATCCAAGTCTGAAGTGAAAGTGTGAGAGAATCGAGTTCTGAAAAGCACCAGTGTGTGTGTGTGTGTGTGTGTGTGTGTGTGTGTGTGTGACTAGAGAGTGGCCTAAAATACAAACTACCATTGAGAAACAAACTTATTTGGTAAATGAACATGACAAAATATTACTTGAAAATTTTATTTGTCTAATTGTAGAGGCCATGCAAATTTCCTGTAGGTATTTCACAAATGCACCTTTTGCAGTTGGCGTGACTTTTGGGCCATCCTGTACATGTGGGGTGTGCACTATGACACACACACACACTCTAGATATTGTGGAATTATCAATATAAATCACATGTGTAAAAAGTAGGTTTAAAGTAAATTCAGTGTCCATTTCAAGGCTTTAACAGACTTTAATGAAATACCCTAGTAATTCTACAGATAAAATTTGTTCAAAAACTCAATCATTAGGCTGCTTAAAAAAAAAAAAAAAAAAAAAAGCATTGGTTTCAATGAATAACTGACTAAGAAAAAGCTCAGACATAACTAAAAAAAAAAAAAGTCAAAAATGTCATTTTGTTTCTACTCAATTCATTCACTGATATTATACACATTAAATATTTTATAATCTATCTAGATTTGGAAGCTCAACTTCAGTCACTTTCTCACCATCAGGATGTGGCTCCCTCTGCCTTTTCTACAAATATTTTCACAACTTCTGCTCCGACGAGCTTATCTTCCTAGTGCTCCCTCTTCATGAATTTACTCGAGGTACTAGACCAGCAAATAGTTCCCACTCTTTTACAGTCAAAAAAGTCAAATGTAATCACTACTTTGACTCTCGCAGTTTTTCTTGCACTTCCCACCTGTGGAACTCCTTTCTCCTATGCTTGCTTCCCTGATAGCTACAATCCCTAAAAGTTCAAGTGTAACATCAATTGCAATCTTTTTGATTCCCATCTTTCACTTATCCTTTCTTCAATATCCTCTGTACCTTGTTCCTTTATTTTCACTTTCCTCTCATGTAACCACCTTCACACAAGTATTCCCATCTTTCTCTTACCCTTTCTCCGACACTCCTTGTATCTTGTTCCTGTTAGCTTACCCTATCATATACTATCCCCAACCACAAGAAAAAAAAAACAAAAAAAAACAAAAAAACAAAAAAAAACAAAAAAACAAAAAAAAACAAAAAAACAAAAAAACACTTGTAGCAGTACCACCTTGCTTGAGGCAAAATAATTATTTAAAAATGAAGAGAAGATCAAATATGGTTAACTTTACAGGAAGCCCCTATTACTTTTCAAAGGATCATACAAAATTACTTATTTCTTTTAAAAAACTAAGTTATTCTGAACACTGAACCTTTCTAAATATTGTAAACTTTAAAATTTAGACTGTCTCTTGTCCTTCAAAAATACATAAAGTCAGTGAAGAGATTAAATATGTACTTCAGTAATTTCAGTAAATAAGCTGCCAACTTTCAATAATAAACAGTAGAAGCTATCATTAACAGTGAGTAACCATTAATTAGAATCAAGACTTTGTAATTTGCGTGCTAAGCATTCAATTCCAACTTTTTTATTTCTGTATGATTGACCAACACCTTTATAAATGATAAACTTGTATTAATTAATAACTTCATCTGGTTTCACACTGACATATAAAATTTTTGATACTTCAAGTTAAAAGTAAAGGTTCAAATATAACTGAACTAGCAGTATAGCCCGGCGTTGCTCGGGTGTAATGAAGGCTTTAAAACTAATCCATGGTCCTGGAGCTCAGACTAAAGAATATTTGTGTGAAATTTGGTGAGAATCCAATAAAAATTGTGGATTTGTATAAAGGACATACAGACAGATAAACAGACACACACACAAACATCTTGCCTTTTATATATATATATATATATATATATATATTATGGATTTTCTGCACTATTGTAAGAACTGCAACCTTGAAACTTCTAAATATTGTTTCTTATGTCTTTGTAAGTGTATCAAATTTGATTAAAATCGGGTCACTCCTATCACCCGATTTTCCAATTATCGATATTTTTTATTTATCAACACAAAACCTAACTAAGAACAGACGCTTATAGTACAACTTTGTAAATTTAAGAAAATTGGTTCAGTCGTTTCAAAGTCTATAGGTAATGGACACACACACACAAATTTCCATTTATAAATAACTTTAGATTACAGGAAAAATAAAAAATAAATGTGTGTGTATGCAGCAATCCCTCTTTTATGCAAGTTTCATTAAAAATGACAGACAAGGTGCTGTGGTTAAGTTATTTTACATAATTTTTCATGTGAACTCATGCTGTCAAAAAAGTTATTTTGATATGCAAATATTACATGTACAACGGTAATGATTAACTGGAATATCGTAACTAATTCCAAATATTACAGTGAAAAAGGAGATAAATGTAATTAATGCCTTTCAGAAAAACGTGTCATCTTAAACCATATCAAGAATCCAAATTTGCTTAATAAAAGATGTGATTTAATGACCACATGCTGTCATAGAAAAAAAAATATTTTTAGACCCAAATTGATATAGATCCCCCTTTATGTTTACCTATTTCTTTCTCCCCCCCCCCCACAATATTTTAACATTTACAAATTAAACCTTTTATTTTTGCTCCTTACAATTCTTAATTCTAAATTTTTCCTCTTAACTTTTTTCATTTTATCCTGTTTTTATTGAAAATTTTAATTTTCGCTACATTTCTACGTACATTTGCATATTTAAATTTTAAGACTCATGATTTATGCCCCTTTGATTTCTTCTCCCTCCAAGATTATTTTAATTTCAAATTTAAATTTTTATTCACATGTAACTGCAGAACTTGTAAATTTTTAATCTTGTTATTAAAAAAAGTAGTAACATAACTTTATAAGATTTAATTCCCATGAACGTTGAGTGAACTTAAATTCAAATCTATTAAACCAACTGGCAGTTTGAAATATCCACCTGATGATTGCACAGGGCATGAAACTGAGTTGTGGTATAGATTCAGAATAATATGAATATTTATTAATATCTCTCTCTCATATATATATATATATATATATATATATATATCTATCTCCCCCTTGTTCCCTATTTAGGATGTGGTTTCCGGCTTTCTCTTTTCCAATCTTCTCACTTTTTTTTTTTTTTTCAATTGGAGTAGATAGATCTATCTATCGCCCAGTTCACACTCCACCCACGTCTATTGAACAGGTTAAGAGGCTCATCCCTTGTTCCCTGTTTAGGATGTGGTTTCTGGCTTTATCTTTTCCAAGCTTTTCACTATTACGTAGCCCCCTGTTTTTAATCTCTACTCATATTTAAGTAAATATTCTGTTTTTAATGAAACAGTATATTTATTTCTACCGGCCTGTTTATTTACAATAAATTTTTTACGAAAATGTGTGTCACTCGGCAGGATTCAGACTTGTGACCCCTATCAACATGGGGGAAGTCACCAATTGATCTGGTGTGTCTTAGACCACAAATAATTCCACAGTCTAATCGAAGTCAAATCAAGTCTTAAATAAACATACATTTTCGCAACAAAATTAAATAATCAGGCCGGTAGAAATAAATATATTCAGCTATACTTTTAGCCATTATCAGGAATGAATTTCATTTTACTTTTAATTGAATATATGAATTGTTTTAGGTCTGTATAGTCATTGGAATGTTTTATTTTTCAAATGCATTGAACACATTGTAGCCACGTTCACAGTTGATATTGTTGAGTTTTTTTTTTCATTAATAATGCTTCCATTGTTTTTAGCTCCCCACCATTTTACGCACAGAGTTTGGTAGGTCACCATGTGTATTTAAATGAGACCTAATAGAGCTGTGATCAGAGAGGTGTGTGTGTGTGAGAGACTATACAAGCAATGCAGAGAGCTTTTGTGTAACAACACTTTAAACATACGAGTAATTCACTATAATACATCCGACTACAATTTCAACCCTAAAAAAATTATGGCAGTTATTAAAAAAGACAAGAATTTACTAAGGAGAAAATTCATTGATGTGTATGGATCTCAATTCTTTAAGTTCAACCTCTGAACTCTCGTACAATATCACCATTCATAGCTAAAACATTGGAAGTGCAAGGAGGGATATACACTAATGTCATGGGGCAGGAAGAAACGGCTCTACTTGAAGTGGACTAATTAAAAATCCAAGAGATGCTAATGGCTTTAATATCAGAAGAAAAAAAAAATCTTCCAGTACCATTTAATGAGAATCTTTATTACCACTTTCTGATAAAAGCTTATTTCTCATTATGCCATGAAGTTGCCTACCATAAAGCAAAATATGCATCTGCTTAGCTTTTCTCATTATCCGTACTTTAGTTTGGATAGATACAAAATATAGACTGTTTGTTTTACTAGCATATCAATCCCTGTGGGAACTTCAATGCTGTAACTGGATTTTTTTTTTTTTTATTCAGGAATGTTTCAAAAGATTTCAAGTGATTGTGAGTAATTTTTTTTTCTTTTTTTTTTTTTTTCAAAACATCACAAGTTGGACAGTTTAGGAGTATTTCAAGACTTAAGTTGTATGGTTCAAAGTCCAAGCTCTATTTTCTTCAGGTATTTTATTCAAGTAGTAGACATTTTTGAAGAGCATACTAAGATTGTGCGTGTGTGGTAATAGTTACTATTACATTGTGGTGCAGTAGATATCAACTTGGAAAGACAAATTAGGGAGCCAAATTCAAATTTCAGTTGAATTCCTTGCATTCACTTATGAACAAATACCCTTGGGAAAGGTATTAATCTGTCACTTCCCGCCAGTTATGAGTTAAATAGGACAGATTGAGTTCTATAGCCTTAGTTGGCAACCAGTCTACCGCAGAAAGCAATGGCAATCTACTGCAGGATAATCTTCTGCCCAGTCAGCCATGTCTCTTTCAAGAAATGATCGCCCATTCCATATCAAAAACAACAACAAAAACTGATTTTCCTTACTATTTCCCCAGGTTTTGTTGTTTTGTCTAAACAGTTTTGCCAATATTCTCTCAGACATTTTTAATAGGTGTGGTTTTACTCAAGTTTGTTTGTAATTTTCTAGGTTGATTGTGGTTGGGTTGTGTAGTAATATATTTACCATTTTTTTATTTTTTAACTGGTTTTAACTGTTTCTTTGCATTCTACTGTAAACCAGGTTTTTGATTGTGTTATATGGTTTAAAGTATTGCTTGTCTTGCTATTTTTGTTAGTATCTTTGTAAAGGAGACTATTGGTTCTGGTTCACTGAGAACTTCCATGTTGATTTGGGATGAACAGAGTTCATTGAATTTTAACTAGTTAGCTTTGTTTAGTTGCCATTTTGGATTCCTTTCTTCTGGCATAGTCTTGCTTATATTTAGGAAAATACCACCTTGGTCATCATGAACCTTCCATCAAAAGTTCATAAAAGTTGATGGGGAGCATATGGTTAGGTAGATAGTTGATGTTGATCTAGTACCTGGGTGTAGGTATGTGTGCATTTGATTAAGGATACATAAATCAGATGATTCTAATAGAGGTTCATTAATTTTACCAGTTTGATTGAGGTTCCTACAGCCCCACATTTTGCTGCATGCATTAAAATCTCCCATTAGTAGAAACGGGGAATGGAAAGTTGGCTAATTAGCATTTCAATTTCAGTCTGTATTTTGAAAGAATACAAATTGAATTCTGTGTAGTTAGGATCATTCTCCCCACATTTTCCATATACAAACTTCCTTGTATATTTATTCTTACAATGTCTATATCTTTGATAGTGGAAGCATCTTAACAGGTTTGGAATATGTTTCTACTTTGAAATGATATATCCAATTTTAATTTCCTGTGGTGGTTCTGGTGCATCAGAAGTCATAAGCGTTGGTATCTATAATTCTTTTAATGGATGTTATTTTTATGTCTTATGTTTAGATTTTTGATAGAATTATTATTCTTGATTTCCTCCAGTGTATACAGTGAAAGTTCAGTGCCACTCACCACTTTTGGAGGAATTTAAAAATTGGTGGGTAGATCCTTACCTTTATAATCATGAAATTTGGACATCAGGAATTCCTTTGACTTCAGTAACATTATTTCTAGTTTTCTTTGACTGTTTTTGAAGTTATTCGAGATGTTAAGATTTTTTTTCTATTTCAAAAATGTGACAACTTTGTTATTAGTTTGTCTTCTCTTGGCTCTGTTACTATAGATTAAAAAAAATGTTTTTCTTTGATTTTCTGTGTCCCTTTCTGTGTCTATCAATGTGCAGTCTTCAGTTTTCTTGTATTCATACTTTATTATTATTATTATTCTTCATCAGCCATGCTCCTCACCGAACTCAGAATTCCATATGGATTTGTGGAAATAACGAAGAAGGAAATCCCATTTACCTCATTCCTCCAGGGTTACATGATTGGCATAATCAACAAGGTTCTCAGTAGGACCTAGTAGTCTCTCAAATACTAGGTAAGTGACACATGGATCTCCGACTCCTCTTACTACAGCCAAGCAACTGCTACCAAAATGACTGGTTGAACAGATGACTTCTTACTCTCTAGCCCTAACCTAAACCAGATGCCACTAAGTTTAGCTACACAAGGTCATAATGTTTTAATAAAATTTATTTTATTTAAATCAAAAAGTAGTAACCTCCATGAAAGCACAATACCTAACATTTGAAATAAATTTTTAATAATGAAAAAATCTCTTGAAGCTTTTTTTTTTAGTTTTAATTTCAAACAGAGATTAAATTTAATATTTTTAATCAGCTGTGTTTCAAAATTAAATTGATGAAAAAGAATTTAGTCTTGAAATTTTTAAAATTTGATTTTGGCACTATTTTTTTTTTAAAGTGTTATAAAAATGTATCTTTATTTAAAAAGTTTAAAAAATATAATTTTTCTGAAACTGAGGAATATTAGCCAATTTGAAGTATAATTAATCTGATTTGAAACAACTATCATTTTTTTTTAATTTTAAAATATCACATAAATGCATTTTTCACCTCGACAATAGAAGGTTTATGTTTAGGATTCTTCCAAATTCAAAAATCCCTATTTTAACATTGAAGTAGGGACCTTGATATCAACAGCAGGCAGGTTGCCACCCCCCAACCCCCCTTCAGATAATATTGAATCAACTATGCCAGGTGTGTTCAAAATTTTCAGCAATTCATGAACACCTTATTTTAAAAACAATTAAAATTCTAACTCTTCCTCATGCAACATGTTGCCATCAATTTAGAACATTTAGGTGAGTGGGTGGGTGAGAAAAATTACATTATTGGAATAGTCTTCTGATGACTCAGAAGTTGGATGGCTTTGAAAACATTTAAATAGATTCATTTTTTATAATTTCCAAAGTACTATCATATTATTATTAATGAGATATTTGCCTTATTTTGTTTATATTTTACTCTGATGATATATTTGACTAAATACTTTCAGTTTAAGAAATATCTCGAATATGCAAAAAACAAACAGATTTGGCTAAAAATAGATAAATGAAACCATAGCAAATTTGTGAATGATGAGATCATACTATACTTTGGTTTGTAACTCAAAATAATTTATAAAGTTTCGTTCTGAGGTAATCAGGGTACTGGTGTATGAAACAGATATTTTAGTGATTGTATAGTAACCTTCACACCAATGCTAACCAAACCCAATCATCAGAGTACACAGCAGTTATTTTTTTTGTATGAATTTTTTTATATTGAGATAATCACTTAGTGATACAAGTATTACTAATTAACCCATAGCTGGAGTGGTGAGAAGTGGATCCATATCTTTCCCCAAGGATATTTTGCATGTAAGTGAAAAACCAAACTGAAATTTACTCCTTCAATTAATAATTCTGAGCTGTTATCCATTACACTGACTGCATATTCAAATTTACAACATCTGGTATTCCTAAGTGTCTACTCATTGAGGTACTGACTAGGCTCAATGTTGCTTAACTCTGTATTTTCAATATGATATGGCTGTAAGCTGTGCCTTATTTGGTGGAAAATACAGCATATTACTTAGATAAGATTTCATTAAAAAAAGTTAAAAACAAAACAAGATTTCAAATACTGATTAGAAAATTAGAGGAAAAAAAGTCAATTTTTGTTTTCACTTTGTTGCTTTTTAAATCAGAACAATCAAGTAAATAAATTTACCTTCTTCAACCTGAAATGCAGAAAAAAAAAAAAAAAAAAAGGGTCCCTAAGAGGATTACTACTGCAAACAAACATGGCATAACTAATCAGAAGAGAAGTGAGAAGCAATATGATTGCAGATCAGTTCAGTCTAAATTTCTGGGATGAGTAATTATTTACACTAGTCCTGTACCCAGTGGTGTCAAGATGATCAATTTTCAAATCTAAATTGTTTATCCATTTAAAGTACTACATTTATGAGAAAATATATTCAGCTGAAATACATGCATAATAAAAATAACTTCAAAGGGTCACACATTTCAGCTTAACAACTTTTCCTCTTATCCTGAAGGTTATCTGGTTCACACTCCACCCTGGTCTTTTGAACAAGAGTAAAGGGTTATCCCTTGATTCCTGTTTTTAGGATTGGTTTCTGGTTCCTTCCAAAGTCTACTTCAATGTATTTCTATAGTAAAACCATTATATATATATATATATATATATACACACACACACCTATCTCAAATCTATACTTCTAACGTCTTTGAAATTACCATTTTGTTTTTTTCCTTCAAAGAGTAGATAAATTTGTCTATCACCCAGTTCACACTCCTTGCCAGTCTTTTGTACACTAGAAGCTTATTCCTTGTTTAGGATAGTGTTTCCAGTTCCCTCAAGTCTTTTCCTTCCCTTTCACTTCTTGTAGCAACTTGGTGGCATTATTATCTTGCTTGTATTAGTGCCTTTTACTCTGTAACCTAACTACCTTGAGTGGCTCTTGAGTCTTGTACATGATGCTGTCACTTAAAATAAATGCCAGGAAGAAAGGGAAATTTGCTCTCACAAGAGATACCCACTTCATTTTCATTCAAATTACGTGCAGATATTTTCATTCAATGAGAACTAAATATATTTCTACAAAATTTATACTCTTTACTTACAGACCATTGTAAATAACTCATCTCAGAAATTCAGAAATTATTGTAAATTTAAAAAAATTCTATTAAATAATTTTAAAAAGGTTCAATAAAATTCTATGAAACTGATTTCAGAGTTTAAGAAAAGTGAATGTTTTCCTTTCCCTCTTGTTTCAAAATTTATGATTTTGTTGCTCAGCACAGGGCAGAGGTTGTCTAGACTAAGTAAATGTGAAATTTATTCCAATGTTTTACTTCAAACGCATACACAACACAGACATATATATGGTATTTGTAGATGAAAAGTTCAGATGCAGATAGTGCATGCTGGACAGACAGAGAATCAACTCTTATAATATAAATTATTTGAAGACATATCCTTATCTTTTTTTGTTACAATTGTAACATTTCAGCTGTTGTAACTGAACAGTCTTCTTAAGGTATCTACTGATCTGAGTAACCTTCAAGGAATTTCAAACTAAACACCTTATTCAAACTACAGGAGTGGATTTTTCTCATTCTGTTGAACATGCCTAAGAATATATTATTTACTTATTCAGTTATTGTTTGTTCTGCTTACACTGAGGATTTGTATATTTGTACTTCCCCACTCCAGAGATTGTACATCATCATCATTATTATTATTGAATTCACTAAACAAAACTTTAAATCCTCAAGGCCATTGTACCTGAAGAAGGCTGGAGGGTACAATAGCCATTACATTGTGATCAGAACAAAGATGAAGATATTATTCTGACTGGGCCCGACTTAGATGAACTGATCTACTAGTAAATATCTATCTAAACTTATTTATAAATGGAACTGTGTGTGTGTGTGTGTGTGTCCGTTAACTATAGACTCCAAAACGGTTGAACCGATTTTCTTGAAAATTTACACAGTTGTACTATAAGCGTCTGCAAGTGTTCTTAGCTAGGTTTTGTGTCAAGGTACTCCTGATAAATATCAAAAATCGATAATCGAAAAAAATCGAGTTATAGAAGAAGTGGTCCGATTTTAATCAAATTTGATTCGCTCATAGACAAAGACATAAAAAAACGATATTCAGAAGTTTCAAGGTTGCAGTTCTTACAATAGTGCAGAAAATCAATAATATATATATATATATATATAAATAAAGGCAATATGTTTGTGTGTGTGTGTTTATATGTCTGTATGTCCTTTTATACAAATCCACAATTTTTATCCGATTCTCACCAAACTTCACACAAATATTCTTTAGGCCGAGTCTGAGCTCCAGGACCATGGATTAGTTTTAAAGCTTTCATTACATCCAAGCAATGCCGAGCTATACTGCCAGTAAAAAATAAATGAGGGTGATGAAATTTTTGGGGATTCATATTCTTTAGAACTTAAGCACAGACAGAATAAAAATTAATTTAACATTTTAGAAAGGTAGGAGGTCCTGTTTATGAGAGACCAATACAATGTAAAATCCAACTTTTACACAGGTATCAGTAATTGTTTGTTTAAAAATTGTAATTTAAACATTGATATGTACATAAAAAGAAAAAAAAAAGCTTTAATTTTGCAAATTTTTTTAAAAAAATAAACATTTATATAGACTTATGCATTTTTTTTTTTTTTAGAAATATCAAATATGCAAGCGTTTGGTAAAAGAAGTTTCTTTTAGCAAAAAGATTTGTCATTAAAGATCAAACAAATGTATACAATTATAAAACAATGCCACGTTTAACTAAAAAAAAAAAAAAAAAAAAAAAAACTTACACTGTCAAAAAAATAAAATATATAGACAGAAATGATGTAAGCAGATTTTCAAAGCATGACATTCATAAATAACAAAAAATTAAGAGCAGATAACTGAAAGTCAGGGATCAATTTGATACTTAATAGTAACACGACCCTCCTAAATGAATTAAAAAAAAAAAAACAACAAAAACAAAAAACAACAAAAAAAAACAAAAAAACTATTGCACAAGAACACTCAAAAGAATGCTAATCTACAAAAATGGTTTCAAATTTTTCTCTTATTTTTTGCTCGTGAACCAGTCATTTAAATAGGACCACCTAAATGTTGTTTAGATTTATAATTAGCAAAAATATTTAAGGCAAGAATTTAAATAAATTAATCATAGAACTTTAATAAATGCATGAAACACTACAGATTTAATTTTCATAAATTGTTAAGCTCCATGGACAAAATCGTTTGTGCAATATCTGTGTTGGGCATATAAAATACTAGTTCAAATCTCATTAGAACCTATTGAAGTCCAAATTAGCTACATACTTTCAGAGTGCAGCAAACAGAAACATTAAAGGACCCGGAGATGAGGAGGAAAAAAAAAATATATATATATATATATATATATAATAAAATAAAACAACAACCACCATAACACTATTAAAAAAAAACAAAAAAAAAACAAACAAACTTGAATGGCTGAGAAGTGAAAAATCTTAAGGTTAGTGCTGCTGCTGTTAAAAGATAGTAAGCAAATAATATAGTATGAATAATTGAACAAAGAAATCAAACTTGGGCTCTGCCTCCAAATTCTTATCTTTGGATATTAAATCTTAATAGTGAAAGATCAAATGGTTTGCTTTGTGGCTGAAATGGCCGCCACATTTGACGAGAGAAAACATTGTCATATTAGATGCACTTTCATTTCAACAAAACATATCCAGGAAAAGATTTTATTGTATTTAAGCACGTAATGTTTGAAGCAAGCTTCATATGAAATTATTGCCATTTTCCCCCAGGTTAGTATTTTACCATTACTGGTATTTTCTTTCGGTTAGATCTTTCTTTTGCAGTTATCAGCTGATTAATGATACAAGTGTGTACAGGCATATTTAGGGAGAAAAGATCAGCTGCTACCAATGAACAATGTTTGAACTTTATTCCTTTAGAAAAGTAAGAAGAAAGGACTAACCTCAAGTCTACAAAGACCGAATAAAGAAGTGTTAGCAAGACAAAAGGTCAAAGATGTAAACTACAAAGTGGAGATGCTGACATCAAACAAATACAGAAGTTTAAATATCTGAGGGGTTTTAACAATGTATTGGACACCAAATTCCAAATGCCCATTGAAATAGCAAAATATTAACAGGAAAATTGCGTTAGAAACAACAAAACAACTTCTGAACAGCTATGTAACATCAATTCTCCCATATGGCAGTGAATGCTGGACAATTTGCTCGCAGATAAAGAAATGAAGATTTGAGGTAACAGAAAAGTGGTTCTATAGAAGGATGATGAGAATATCAAGGACAGTGTGTATAAGCAACAAGAGACACAGAATCAGAAAAAGAGCCGAATTTTCTTGGGCACATAAGAACTTGAATTACTTTATTCACATTCAGTTAACCAAATCAACAAGTACCTGAAGATGGCCAGAGGGTGTGATGGCTGAAACATTGTGATTGGAACAACAAAGATGAGGACATTAGACTGACTGGAAATAATTTGAATAATGATAATTCCTTCTCCCTGAAATTCAGAGTGAAATTTTACTTTATTACCATCAATTATTGCTTGCCAGTGATAAACAATTACACAAAACTGATTTATATTGGTCTAATCGTGATTGTTATAGTAACAGTATTTCGACCACTGTCCTCTTTAGACTTCTTCAAATGTGTCATAGTTGTTAACATTACAGGAATGTTGAACTGAACTGTGTTCAATTTCTGGTTTCTAAATACAAATTAACTAGAAAAAGAGAAAAAAAAAAAAAACAAGATAAGATGTCCACCTAAGCATAAACAGCAGAATGAAAATAATCTCCGTGGATTGAATAAAGGGTTTGTTTCAAATTCCCACAAAGTTAGACAGCAGAAAAGAAGTCATAACAAACCATATTTATCAATGATATTTATGAAGCGAAATGAATTGCATCATTGCAAAAGGGTTCTGGGAAAGAGAGAGACAAATCAAAGATGAATTCACATAGAAAAATTAAATGAGACATCATATCCTTTAGCGTGGACAGAGGAAGAAGGACAAATCTGTCCATGTGGATTAAATAGTGTTTCAGTTCAAAATATACAAAAGTCTACTAACTACAACAGACAACTGCAGAAGGCCAGAGAATGCAACTGCCAAAACAACAATGACTACAAAGATAAAGACATTAGTCACAATTGGTGTATAATAATCCAGCTTAACAGTAATTTATCTGTTTTGTATTTTTATGATTATAATCTTGGTTTGTAAATAGCAAATTTAATAAGAAACATGTGTGCCATCTGGCTAGGTTATGATTAATGGTGCACAGTAAGTTTGAGACTGGCTGCTTTACTCATTTGCCACAGTGTTAAAGGTTAACAATTTATACCTGGGGTAGAAGCTTGGACCCCAGCTTGGGAAGGTGTATCTCTAGATTAAAATGCTTTGCATACCACAAGTTAAAAAAAAAAAAATAAATAAAAAAAAATAAAATATACTTTGGGGTAGAAATAATTTTTATAAAAAAAAAAAAAAAAAAAAAAATGAAAAAAAAATCTAAAACTTTCATTACATTAGACTCACATACACGATACTTATTATGGTGAAATGCAGGGTCAGTAAGTACAGGGTATCCATAAAGTCTGTGTGCACTTTAAAAAAGTTAAGTTATAACTTTATTTGCATTTGTGATAGAAATAATCTGTAAAAAAAAAATGAGTGAACAATTAAACTTGAAAGATAATACAGTATTTTAACAAGATGGTGTTCCTTGTCACTTTGCTTTGTGTGTTAGGAAATTCCTGATTTAGAAACTAACAGATGGATCGAAAGGGATGGATCATTTTATTGGCCTTCACGTTTGTCAGATTTGACTCCATTAGATTTTTTCATGTGAAAACAATTGTGTATGCAACCAAACGTAGTTCATTTGAGGATTTGAAAGCTAAAATAACCAATGTGATTTCAGGTGTTACTGTAAATCAGTTGGCAAATGTTTTCCGTGAACTGCAAAATCGTATTGCCCTTTGTATTACTAATGATGGAGGACATGTAGAAACTTAAGTAAAATTTCAATAAAACCTTAAAAAATATAGATTTACTTCTTTCTAATCCTTTTTACAAATTATTTCTATTGCAAATACAAATAAAGTTATAAATTTTTTGAAGTGCTCACAAACTTTATGGACACCTTGTATATTATCTCTGAATGTCAGATTGCATATTAATGAATAGACAGGGGACCAGATAAATGCCATAAATATCTTAAAACATGAAAAGGATCTGTTTAAATACAAACATATATTTTACATCAAATCAATAAATAACACCTTTCAAAAAATCATTTGTGCTTGAACTGTTTAGTTGCAAATTGAATTCTGTTATCTTTCAAATTATCTATTAAGATGCAAAGAACATTTACAGCAAAAAAAAAAAAATCTGAACAAATGAGCATCATCTAAAAAGAAAAAATATCTAGTTTTAATGCAAACACCAGTAGAGGGCGACAATGGTCTAATGCTCACTTAATGTGAGAAAGTGATAGTCACCACATAGCACTGATTTCTATATCCGTACTATTGACATCTACAAACAGTCTGATATCATTCCAATAAATGTAGCCCTCATATATATATATATATATATATATATATATATATATATACATGCACTTATTTATAAATGGAAAGTGTGTGTGTGTGTGTGTTACCTACAGACTCTGAAATGACTGAACCGATTTTCATGAAAATTTACACAGTTCTACTATAAGTGCCTGCGAGTGTTCTTAGCTAGGTTTTGTGTCAAGGTACCCCCGATAAATATTGAAAAAAAATCAGGTTATAGAAGGAGTGGTCTGATTTTAATCAAATTTGATTAACTCATAGACAAAGACATAAAACGATATTCAGAAGTTTCAAGGTTGCAGTTCTTACAATAGTGCAGAAAATCGATTATATATATATATATATATATATAAAAATAAAAGGCAAGCTGTTTGCGTGTGTGTCTGTTTATCTGCCTGTATATCTGTATTTTTTTTCAGACTTGTTATTTTAGTTTTTGCTTCAGGTTTGGCTCTAAGTAGGTATAATTGTAATTCTTAGTCTCAGCCATGATACCTTTTACTCAGAGGACTTATTTAGCCTTCAAAATTCAGTTTATGACGAAAAAACTTATTTGATATTGATACCAGGAAATCAAAATTTGACTTACATCCATTCATTTTTCTTTCAGTCTACGGTTTCGCTTTAACTGGAAACAACTATTGCTTTTTAGTCTTTCATGCCAATGTCCAAAGAGTCTGACTAAGCTCCAGGACCATAGATTAGTTTTAAAGCTTTCATTACACTCGAGCAACGCCGGGCTATACTGCTAGTATGTGTGTGTGTGCATATATATATATATATATATATATATATATATATACACACATACACATACATACAAGTGGACAATGAAGTCAACATTCAGAGGTGACAGTCTATTTCATGCTTAAACACAATTTTCAGGTTATATAATTTTAGAAATTTAGCTAATGGTATAATCATTACCTTGCCTCTTATTTTATACTGCAATTATGCCGAGAAATCTCTGGAGAGAATCTGGCATGATCAGAAGTTGAACAAGGCCAGTAGGCTCAAAACCTTGGTCACAATGATATATTACAAAGGCAACCATTGATGGCTTCCAAACAGTTTTGTGTACACCTTTTCACATACAAGGCTTTGGTAAACCTGTGATATAATTTATAGGAATTTCCGAAATCTTCTGCATGCTGGATTGTTTTCCAAGGATCATCAAGAAGTCATGTCCTTGCAAATGGTCCATAGTAAGAATCGAACACAGGTCTTATGGAACACTCATGTTCTACAAACAAACACTTGTGCTTTGATTTGGAACTAAACTAAACTTGAACCACTATAACAAGATGTTATTCATGATCCAGTAGGATTGCATGAAACTCAAAATAAGAGAAAAACATAATTTAGGGAGCTGGATTTGGCCCATAGGTTTCCTAACATTAGTTTAATGGTTAACAAGCTTGCTCAACCAGCATTTACTGTTGTGTCAAGTGTTCAAATCCTTACTGGTACTTGTAAACTTATGACAAGTTAAAAGTGATTAGCAGGCTTGTATACAAATGATCACTTTCCCCACAAACAATTCTTAGCATACTCACACACAAGTAATATAAATTAAAACACTTCTCTGAGTTTTCTAATATTAGGCAAAAGATGGCATTGAAACTGGAATCAATTTCATATGCTTGTAAAATACATAGCAAAACAGTAAACTAATAAAGATCACCCGGACATTGAATATTATTGCCACATTTGGTCTAATGTTTCTCTTACAGATTTTAAGATTCTGGACAAAATCTAAAGCAACTGAAATATGATTGGTTCCAAAAAACATCTTCACTTCAATCACTCTCCCATCACCATAGTGCAGCAATGTTTGCATAAAATTTCTTCATTAGTACCTTGACTTCACCGAAGTGCAACACTAGACCAACAACATACTGAAGTGCAGTACTAGACCGACAATTAGGTTTATAATCTACCAAAATTTAAATGCAATGCCAATCATCATCTTTTGTCTTATTTTTAATTTACTTATCATTCATCCAGGATGTGCGTTTTGGTGCAGTGTATAGCGGCTCAGAACGAGAAATCGGGGAGCCGAGTTCGAATTCCAGTTGAACTCCTTGCATTCACTTATGTGCAAATACCCTTGGGAAAGGTATTAATCTGTCCCTTCCTTCTAATCATGGGTTAAATAACAAGACAGATTGGGTTCTATAGCCTTGGCTGGCAGCCAGTCTAGCGCAGAGAGCAATGGCAACCTACTGAGGGATAATCTTCTGCCCAGTCAGTCATGTCTCTTTTGAGACATGATTGCCCTAGCATGTATCACATCTGGCACTTAACTGACTGATAGTTTATCCAATACAAAGCACAAAGGCTGTTCAAGGTAGACGTTTACTGAGGGGGAAGGGGTAAATAAGAGGATATTATGAGGACAAGTAGGATAGATACCCTCTCTCTCTTGAGTGGCACTTGTGTTATACATTAGTTGAAATTAAGTATTTAAAATGAAAACATACATTCTTTTACCTATTCTTTCATTTTGCCTTTTTTTTTTTTTAAAGTGTAAGACCGATTTTCCAGCAAATATGTGATGCATCTTTTAATCTGGACAAAATTAAGCTTTTGAATTTCACGTGATTGCCAGATTAATTTCCTAGGCTATTATGAGTGTTCTTAGCTAGGTTTTGCCTCAAGGTACCCCCGATAAATATCAAAAATCGATAATTAAAAAAAAAAAAAAAAAAAAAAAAAAAAAATCGGGTTATAGAAGGAGTGGTCAGATTTTAATCAAATTTGAACAAGGCCAGTAGGCTCAAAACCTCGGTCACAATGATATATTACAGACTTCTAACAGTATTTCTCTATATTTTTGAGATGAGATAGTATTTACACTATTCGAACTATTGTCCTCATCTTTGTTGCCATTTGTACAACGTTTAATAATAGATCATTCTATTTGTTTATATTTCTGAGATGAGGTAATATTTACACTATTTTAATGTAAATAGACCATCACCTTAAGATTACAGTCATACCACGTTGAATAAACCGATTCTTGTCCGATCACCAAAGTTAAGCAACATTGAGCCTGGTCAGTACTTAGATGGGTGACTGCTTGAGAATACCAGGTACTGTAAGCATTTCTTGACAGATGTGCATTGTGGTGCAGTGGAGAAAGAGAAATCAGGGAGCCGAGTTTGAATTCCAGTTGAATGCCCTGCATTCACTTATGCACTAATAGTCTTAGGAAAGTTATTAATCCGTCCCTTCCCTCTAATTATGGGTTAAATAACAGGACAGATTGGGTTCTATAGCCTTGGCTGGTAACCAGTCTACTGTAGCAGGTATTGGCAACCTGTTGCAAGATAATTAAAAAATACCCGAGCTCTATACATGGTAGGACTTGGGACCCTTCCCTTAAACAAATTCCAATGAATCTTTCTCCTTTGCTGGGGAGGAAGCTGGCTCAACCCAACCAGGGTAAATGCCGAAACAGGTACAGACAGGCAGGCAATGTAAATTTCTAACAGTCAATGAGGCTGTAGAGATATAAAAGATGCAAAAGGATCGGAGATTTAATATCAGTTAATAGACATTTTGTGGTGCATTGAATATCGGCTCGGAACGAGAAATCGGGGAGCCGAATTCGAATTCCAGCTAAATTCATTGCATTCACTTACATGCAAATACCCTTGGGAAAGGTATTAATCTGCCTATTCCTTCCAGTTATGGGTTAAATAACAGGACAGATTAGGTTCTGTAGCCTTGGCAACCTACTGCAGGATAATCTTCTGCCCAGTCAGTCATGTCTCTTTCGAGACATGGTCGCCCAAGCGTGTATCACATATGGCACTTAACTGACTGAATAGACATTAAGTGATCTTCTGTAAAACTAGACAGATAATCTAGTTGGGACAGTTCTTAAACCAAGAGTGCCAGTAATCAGCAGGGCACCTATAATAACCCATCTTTATAAAAAAAAAAAAAAAAAAAAAAAACTTCCCATCATTGACATGGGGTGTGTGTGTGTGTGTGTGTGTGTGTGTGTGTGTGTGTGTATATATATTTTCTAAACATATACTGTTAAATATAAGAGACAATGAATGTCTATGTTTAATCATGAGCCGTTCTAAACGTCGTATTTTGGCTTTAATTTCAGTTGAAAATAAAGACAAAAATTCTCCAACATTTGGATAAATTTTTTATTAATTTGCTTCTAAGCTTTCGGCTCACATGAGCCATCTTCAGAGAGGTTATTGAGACTGAAATACAATAATGTTGGAGAATTTTTGTCTTTATTTTGAACTGAAATTAAAGGCAAAATACGACGTTTAGAACGGCTCATGATTAAACATAATAGACATTCATTGTCTTATATTTAACAGCATATGTTTAGAAAATTATTTGCTGCCTGGATACACTATATATATATATATATATATCTCAAAAGATAAAATCTAAGCAAGAGCCAACAACCTACCTACTATTTTCTGTCTTTGTTTGCTCTACTTTCATATTAGGGTTTTTGTCTTTCTTATGAGTGCTTGACTTTTTGTTCATGTACTTCGTTTGTTTCTTTTTTTTTTTACTTCCCCTTCTTTTCCCTCAGAGTTCGTTCTCTGTGGGTTGTACGAGACGATTTAAATTATAGCTTAATACTAGTTTTGGCAGAGTTAGTTCTGTTACCATTGGTATTGTTATTACTATAGTTAATATTATTATATATATATATATATATATATATATATATATACACACACACACACACAGATTTTGTAAATTGAAACTGCTTTAGTTTCTTTCTTTCACTAAATGGTCAGTTTTAGACCCACTGGAGTGGCAGGGTGTAATTGATTTTGATTTTTTCTTCAAATTAGGTCATTTGCACTGGTGTGCAGTACTATGAATCTATCTTTAGTGCATATGGTTAGCAAACTTGTCTTGCTAGAACCTATTACAACTGAGTAGTGAGTTTGATCCTCACTGGGTGCCCCATACTTTCGGCCCTGTGCCACATTTCAGCAGCGCTTAAAAAATCTATCTTTGGGATGAATAATGAAATTTGTTTGGCCTTGAAAAATATTGGGTTATCCATGATTGCATCATATTTTTATCATACCCAAACACTACTGTCTCGACTGTCAATTAGTTATCCGACAGCCATTGTTTGCAATGGACGTTACTCCAAGGAAGTGTACAAAAATTGTGATAGTGCACAAACACACTGGCAAGCCTTCAAGTGAAATTGTATATATTGTTGTTGTCAGCTTTTCAACTGTCAGTTGCGTCATCAAAGTGGAGAAACAAACTGGATTTATCAGTCCAGTGTAAAGGAAAATGCAGCCGAAAGTGAAAAAAAACAAAAAAACAAAAAAAAACGCCAAGACAACGTATATGTGATCAAGGAAAGCAGGAAAGATCCTAGGAAGACATTCATTTTCTTTCAATTAATTTGCACAAGAGAGTGTGTATATACATATAACGAAATGCCTTAACATACTAAGAAATCACCTCATGATGTCCAAGCAAAGCAGCTTCTACCCATCTGCAAAATTATAAAGATATGTAAATTGATTAATAACACTTTCTACAAACAATGACTTACCCATGAGGTCATCTTTTAGTGGTGTACTCACTTGCCCCTTTCTAGAATTCATAGAATCCGGCACATTCAAACATATACCTAACAGCTCTAATTACCTAAGATACATAGATGTCCTGTTATTTTACACCAATGATACTAACCTATTAAATATAATAAAATTCAATAAACCTGAACCCAGCATAGAATTCACACACAAATTTGAAACAAAACAACTTTCTTTGATATCTTAATACACAACAATGATTAAATTATATTTTAAAGTTTAGCGAAAATCCAAACAAAAACTAATCAGTTTCCATTCCCACCACAACCAGAAAATAAAATCTGTACTAATTGGAGGATTTTACCTTAGAGCCCTTAGAATATATAGCAACCAAATATCTAAAAAACATTCTATATATATATATATATATATATATATATATAAAAGAGAGACAGAGAGAGAGAGAAACATTCAAATGCCTTCACTATTTACATGGTTTTATCCCCAGTGCTAAAACTTTCAACGAAAATTACATAATCCTTTCCTCTAAGACAATCAGTGATATAATCAACAAGAAAATAAACCAAACCATTTCAAATGACAGAATACATATATACATAACTACATGTAGTGTGTGTGTGTGTGTGTATATATATATATATATATATATATATATATATATATTTTTATAATCTGCCAACAATACCAATGTTTGCAAATCTGGTCTGAGAAAGCACATGGTGGTACATAGGAGAGTCATAGGCCACATGGATCCAATCAAGAATACAGAGTTTATGTGCCATCTATGCTTAATACCTATAAAATAAGATTCTGGTTTCAAATGTCACCCAAGAAGCCAAACAAGACAGAATCCATCACAAGTGAAGTGAGGGTATGCCTATCATCCAAGTAAAAAGGGGCAATCACCATGTTTATTAAAAAAAACAAAAAAAAAAACAAAAAAAAAAACAAAAAACAAAAAAAAACCCCAAAAAACACCTGTCTATCAGTCAGATACCTTTTGATATTTTGATTATTTTTATATACTTCACTTCAAACTGATGTTCTTGGAAAGAGTGGAGTAGTTTCCCCACTGTTTTTCTACAATTCAGTCTTCCTTCTGGTAACCAAACAAAGATAGAGAACACAGTCTAGTCTGCTATTTATCACTAGTTTGTGGAGGGGGGTACAGATTCATAGCCTCCCAAGGACATTAGTGGGAACTTGAATGCAACTAACTAGGCCCGAATTCAAGCTCAGCTTGACCCCACAACAATAAACCTTACACAAACCATAACACATCCAACACTGACTAGCTTGCCCAAAAATGACTTTTCTGTGTCTAGCTAAAAAAAGGGAGATAAGTAAATAAACACTGACCCCCCCACCACCACCACCACCATACTTTTCATTGGGTTAACATGGAACATTTTTTTTAATTTTCCTTCTCTCTTGCAAATGATATTGACAGAGTAAGTAATGAAGAGCTGAATAAACTTTGCTTACATTTCTAACAAACTTTATTATAATGCAAAGGACTAAGCTGGGAGCTTTTGCAACAATCTAATATATTCAAGAGTAACATCAGAGAGCACAATTTTTTTTATTTTTAAATCAAATAAAAGATGACAGTGTCTCACCAAAATGGAACCAAAGAGAGAATTAACAGACCCTAAGATCCACATGTATCTCCCAATAGCAGATGACAATTGCCAAGAACTATTGACTCCCACCTTTAATCCCTACCCTGTGCAGCTTAAATGGATGAGTGAGAGGGGGGGACACACACAGGAGTTTAAGACTACCAAACTAAATAGAAGCAATGAATAGTTCCACTCCATCCACAAAAGGAAATACCAAATTACACAGTAACATAATGCGTCCATGTAAGACTAACAACCACTATTTTTTTATGATGACAGGCATCTTGTTAACAATCATTAGCAAAAAAACTTTTAAGTAATGACTTTCATACTAAGTGTTTCCTGTGGCCTTGTGCCAAACTTTAATATATATATATGATTGAGCACTCTGGAAGAAGGGTAGACTCTGGTGTGTACACATCGCTCATTCAGTAAAATGAATTAGAGCACTCTGGCTATTAGGCATGTATAATAATATGTGCGCTAAAAGGTCTGCCTTCTTCCACCGAACGCCCATGGCCCAGAGGTTGAATCGCCGACTGATGCCAATTCGGTCAGGTTCCAACCCTGGGTTAAAAAGCAATCAGTGTCTAACCGTACTGATGAGCTGTGATACAGCGAAACAGATCTGTCTGCGGATAACTATTTAACCCAGGATTGAAACCCGACCGAATTGGCATCAGCGATTCTACCTCTGGGCTACAAGCTTTCGGTAGAAGGCAGACTTTTTAGCGCATATATATATATATATATATATATATAACTACCGGCCCAAATATTTTTTAATAAATTTTGTTAGGAAAATGTAAGCCATTCAGCAGGATTCAAACCTGCAATTCCTAACAACATAGGGGAAGCCATCAAGTCATCTGATGCGTCTTAACCACTTATAAAAAAAAAAAAAAAAGTGTTTAATTAAAAACAGAATATTTAATCAAAATACAAGTATCTATAAAAAAAATAATGTTCAAACATATATATATATATATATATATATATAAAAAAAACACATTAACCACTAAAATAATTTTTTTTCCTCTCTCCCAATTTTATAGTTTATTTATATTACTATTCATCAACTTTCCCAACCCAAGGGGCAATTAACCCATTTGGGGGCCCCCTGTAAACATACCATACTTTAGAAAAACAAAAAAAAACCTTGACATTATCTAAGATGAAAACAGTTAAGCCCTGTTTATTTATATATATATATATATATATATATATATATAAAAATAAAACAGACAACAAAGGTCTTAGGTTTAATCATGAACCGTTCTAAACATTTTGGCTTTAATTTCAGGTGAAAATAAAGACAAAAATTGTCCAACATTTGGACGCAGTGTGATGTTATTACAAACTGTGTCTGCCATTCGGTGACTTATCATTGCATAGCAATGTTTTATGTTAACACAAGATAAAATCATCTTTGATGGTAGATGTCTTTATGGTAATGTCCCTGTAGCATCTCTGAAGATGGCTCATGTAAGCCGAAAGCTTAGAACTAGCATAAAAAATTATCCAAATGTTGGTCAATTTTTGTCTTTCTTTTCACCTGAAATTAAAGCCAAAATACGATATTTAGAACAGTTCCTGATTAAACATAATAGACATACTGTTAAATATAACAGACTATATGTTTAGAAAATTATTTGCTTTTTCAATACACACACATATCTCTCTCTCTCTCTATATATATATATATATATATATATATATATATATATAAAAATGATGTCAAGTCTATAAAAAGAGAGAATTATATGAATATTAAACAATAGTTCTGTAGAGAGAAATTAATGGATATTACCTAGAGCAATATGATATACATAATGGAAAACCCATGTTAGATGATATGATGAATTTTCTTATATATATATATATATATATATATATATATATATATATATCTCACACACACACACACACACACACACACACACACACACACGAGTGAAAAAGTAGATATACAGTATTATTATAATAGTGGTTCTAAGATTAATTAAATTATTTTTAATATTTTTATTTTCATAATTTCTTTTTTTTTAACAAATAAATGTTTTGCAGGTAAAAAGGTGTGTGAGATTGATGAACGAACATTTGAAGGATTGATGTGTTGATAATTAATATCGTGATTTTCTAAGTGTATCTCAGATGTGGCACATGGCCAAAAGTGTAGAACACACAGTGGGGATCAAACTTTTAGTCATAATTGATCTAGCGAGACAAGCTTGCTAACCAAATAAGTTTTGTTTCTTTTTCTCACAGACAAAGTTTAATAAAATTAGTGACATCTAGTTTCTAAATTTTATACTGTTCAGCTAAATTTAATAAGGTTGGCATGTACTTAGTAACTTAACAGACTCGATAAATCATTTTTTGTTCTCGCAAATTATTTGTGAGAAATATCTTTGTTCAGTAAGAATAAGAAGTCAGTTCATTGCCTGTGTGATCCATAAGTGGTTCCTTAAATCCAATATCCCTTAAATTGAGGGATTAACTTAACTATATCCACAAACAAAAATTCTTTTTTTTGCTACACCTTATAAAGATGACAGAATCTTACCAATTTTTTCCTGACTGATAAAATTTCAGATTTTATAGCTTACATTTGTGTATGTAAAAAATACCTGAGTATTTTAAACACAGGAATTGTGCCATTTGGTAGACTCTATAAAAAATGGTACAATTCCTGTGTTTAATGGCTAAGAATTATGAAGGTGCTAAGTTCGATTTTGAGTCAAAATCTTTTACCTTGTGTCAGCAATAAAAAAAAAAAAAAAAAAATTGGGTATCTTTATGAAGTACTGCTTAACAACATTCTGGGAGATCACTACTTTTGCAAGTTTGATTCCCACCAAGTGCTCTATGCCCTTGAGCTAGGTTAGCAGCTAGACTCAAGTTAAATTTAATACATTACGACTTTACGTTAGTTAGATTAGCAGAACAGAATTTTGATAAGTTGAAGTTATAGTTATTTATTAAAAAGTCAAGATATTGAATTGTTACTATAATTAATTAGTGACACATTAAAATTCTTAGTTTTCAATCATTTTCAGGTATATGTTGTAATTTGTAGTCAATAATCTTTAAAGAATTTAATACCTTTTTTCTTTTTTGTTTAATTTTTCCAGAGTGTCCTGCATTCATTGCTTCCCGCCACATCCGGTGACTTTCCTGAGGAATTTAAAAGCATTTCTGCTAATAATAGTCATTTTCTCTTTTCCTAGTCGAATGTAACATCAGATAAAAAAAAAAAAACTGCTTCAACTCCTCTTGAACGAAATAAATTTTTCCTTGACGCAACAAATATTGTTGGTCAATAAATAAGTAAGTCTAAGAGACTCTTACAGTACAATTTATTTACGAGAGGAGGGTAAAAAACAGCGAATATTCATCATTACAAACAAAACACTGTGTCTTTCCCCGTCAGACGTTAAATAAATGCAAGTATCATAATCGAATATTAAACAGTGAGAATTTCAGATAAAAATTCAGCTAGTTATTGTCAAACTAAATTGATTGACCCACCCTCGTACACTTTTGAGGAGGGCGAGAGAGCTCAATGGCAGAACGTTTTGTGTTAAAAAAAAATAAAGTAAATAAAAAAATAAAAATAATAAAAAAAAGAGGCTGAAGTGCTATTTTCCTGCCTTTCACTAAAATGGAAACAAAAAATATATTTTTCATGTTGTTAACAGTTCTCAAGTTACGAGAGAAATAAATTCCTACAAGCGACCTTGTCTGTAGCTAGCAAATGTTAGCTTTTCTCTTTAAAGAACGGATTCTCTATTGTCTTCTTGTGGTGCAAACAATTATCAACCAAATTTAGAACTTGACAAAAACCGATTTTTAAATGAAAAGTTAACATTTCAGTTCAGTTTATGTAGCGAGAGAATCAAATATTTTTCTTGAAATATACTTTTTCCTCAGAATTTTATATTATCAACAAAAAAAAAAAAATGGAATAAAACTTAACTTAACATTTTATACTTTTTAAGCTCAAACTAAATTTACATCACAAATGGTAAAACTAAAAAGAGTAAGAAAATGGTTTTGAAATTAAATCTAAACTAGAATGTTAAACACAAAATAAAAACTTAGAAACTGTTAGCTGAAAAAGAAAAAAAAATGAGATTCGTAGTCGTATATTTCACTATTTCAGTTGCCGGTTAGGACCTTCAGTAAACACTAAACAGGCTCATTCGTTTGTCACCAGATGAAGGTCGGCGATTTTAGGTCGAAACATTTTAGTTTTGTTTAATTCAGAAAAAAAAAAAAAAAAGAAAAAATAAGCCTATATTTCAAAAAGTAAAAATTGTTAAATCGACCCAAATTTATTTGCTTCTTACGGGAAATTTTTTAAATCATAAAATTCAAAATTTTTCGTTTTCGTACTTTTCAAGAGTGAGAAAATATTTTCAAAAAGTAATACTTTTTTTTTTTTTAATTTGCTTTTGTAAAATAATTTTTTTTAAAAAATCTCTTCCGAAAAACAATTTCCATAACATGTTTTGTAGAAGCAAACATTGTGAATGTGAAGTTGTGAGCTTTGTTTAAAACAATATTTTTCCCTTTCTTTAAAAAAAAGTACGAACAAAAAAGAAATTAAAAGATTTTTTAAAACAAATCAATCTTTTACAAGACAAAAAGGCAGCTGTTGTTAACTTAGTTATAGTAAAAAAAATAACTGAATAATTACAATACTGAAGAATTACATGTGGTGAAAACTTAATACTGACATTTTTATTATTTTTTTTAGAGGGTCAGTCGCATTTATAGACATGTTAATTTTTTAAAATAATGTTAAAACAAAAATAAAGACCATATTTTAATTTCTTCAAAAGCAAAATACAAAACATTCCTAAAAAAAACTATTATTGGTATTTGCAGGTTTAGCTCAAGTGATAGCGACAATGAAAACAAAACTGATTAAAAGTTTTATCTGAAAACAAGAGCTACTTTATAACTTCTATACAGTCGGGTACAACTTAAGATTCAATTCAAAAAGTCTTGGAAGAATCACTTCAAGCAATGTACACATCACTCTTCCGTAAGAAGACTTAAAAAATCCATATAAAGTAAAAAAGAAATTTAAAAAAGTCTTCTGCCCTAAGCAGATTGTTAACGATCTTACAGAAATAAAATATGTAGTAACGGCTACGGGTTAATTAATTACAACAGGAATATATTTTTTTGATAATATCGCGTACTTTCTTACCAGATTTCAAACGTGGGATGCCGAATTTTACAAAACTTTTTGTTGTCTTTTTTCCAACCCCTAAAATAAAGATTACAATACATGTCCCATGTTTAAAATTTTACGACCTCAGTCCTGTCTGGATGCAAATGAGGATGCAAATGTAACAATTATTATAGGGCAGAGGTAGTTTGCTTTTCAAAATAATAAAATAAAATCGTTTTTTTGTTAAATTAAAAAAATCCTCTAGACATACAAGATTGATTTTGTAATTTTGTTTTTACTCAAAATAGAAATAAGAAATTCCCGACACACGTTTAATACAAACTTATAATTTTTTTTAAGTTTTAAAAAAAAAAAAAAAAAAAAAAAAAAGGAATTATTTGGAGGTGTGAAAGACTGTTGCCATTATTATTTATGTTTCTTAAATAAGTGTATATTCTGTTATTTAAATTGACGAATGTGTTAGACAAAAAGTTTTGTTTGTTTGTTTTTTTACCCAATAAAAACAGTTAAAAGCAAACTATTCAGATTGGCATTGGCCTTTTAAAAATAATTTTAAAATAAGATTTTCTTAATCGTCATAATACTTTTTTAAATTACAGTTTAAATGAAAATACTTAAAAATAAAAAAGGTGCGTTTGTGTCAGATTCAAAACAATTAGTTTTAAAGTTTTTATCAAACAAAAAAGTTTTGGTGATAAGCTTTAAATAAAAAAAAAAAAAAAAAAAACTTTTGTGTTTGTTTTTTTTTTGTGACAAAAGCTACGTGAAATGACATTTTGACAATAACAAAAAATCGATGAAAAAAAAATGCAATTCGACTTTTAAACAAAGTTTTTATATCAGAATTATAAATGTATCAATTTCATTAACCTAGGTGTTTGTTAAAAAACATTGTATCAACCACAGCAATACATAAGAATTCAATTAAATAAAGCAGTTGTTAAAAGTTTACTTTGCAGTGCATGGAGGAGAGAGACGTAATTTGTCGAATACAGTTGTTTGCAGTTTGTATCGTTAAGAAAAAATACAAATGATCCTGAACGAAGAACTAAATACTGATTTACAAGCATTATTTTAGAGTGTAAATAAATGATTTATTTTAAATTTGAGTTGTTTTAAAACCAAAGGGCAAAGAAACCAATGATCCCTATTTGTTTTCTTATAAAGAGTTAACGGGATAAGTTACAAACGAAAACCTAAAGACATTTTTTAGACCGTTCGTGGCAATTGTAGGCAAAGACAGGGAATGCAAAAATAAAAATAAAATAAATTGGTTTATAAAATATTAAAAACAAAAAAAAAACTTACCTTTAAGATGCCAAGGATGTGAAGGCGGAGGTGGCCAAGCATCGGTGGACGTATCCGACATAGTACTTTTTTTTTCTTATTAAAAAAAAAATAATTCACAAGCAATAAAGTCACTTGCACAGAATCAATGGTAACTTCTATTTACTTTTTTCTTTTTAACCCACACGTCCGAGTTGAGAGACTTTTTTGTCAGTCTGTTTGCTTTTCAATTTAACAATAAAAGCTCGTCGATGACGACACCATCGGTTTTCAAATGACGAGGCCACAAAAAACTGTTTTTTTTTTCTTTATAAAAATTATTTGAACTTGACATTAAAAATAAAATTTAAAAAATTAATAGAAACGCTTCCTAATCGCATGGATTTGTTAATGATCATGGTAATAAGGTGGGGCAAGACGTCGGCGACAAAATTGTTAGCTCAGATGACGACAAAAACAGTCAGCCAAGATAGATTATTAAAACAAATCAGATGTTACTGCTCCTCTCTAAAGAGATGATGATGATGATGATGATAAAGGGGAGGGGGGAACCGACAGATAAAGAAAGAAAGAACAAGGGGACAAGGAAAAACCCCTATTTACGAAAGAAGCAAGGTGCTCGGGGTTTAATAGAGGGGGTAACAGCGGAGTTTTCGCCCTCAGTTTCACTCCTCGTGATCTCTTAGTTTTTAATAGTTCATACAGAACTCCAAGGCCGGTCTCTAGGAATAAAAAAAAGTCTAAAAACTAAAAAGTAAGTTCTGGTAGCAGTACAACTTTTGCCACGAGATTTAGTAATACTTCTTCTACTACTGTGCGTGTGAAGGGGGGTCGGGCAGCTGCAGTTAAGGGGAGAAAAACACGCGATTACTACGACTACTTTTCATATTATTACTACTATAACAGGGTTGAGGGTTGTTTATTGGCTCGTGCGGTAATTTTTTTTTTTAACTAGTTCGAACCTAAAAGTGATTATAAATTTAAAAATAGAGGAAATTTAGCTACAACAAACTCCACCGCAAAACCAACTACTGCACAGTTGATCTTAAATTCGGACAAAAAAAAAAACGAGTCGGGTATATTAATTGAATTGTTGACTGTTTTTTTTTTTTTTAAACAGTTAAAAAAAACTAAAGTAAAAAAACCTCAAAAATAAAGAACCAGTTATAGACCGGATTCCAGCTTAAAAACAACAAAACCAGGATTGCAGTAGGGGGGAGTAAGTAAAAAAAAAATTGTGAGGGAGAAATTACAATTTCAATACAAGCTTTAAATTTTAACAAAATTAATTATGAGATTAAAAAAAGACTTGAGTGAATGTAAGCAAGCGATCACCGTAAAATACAAGTCCTTGTGGTCGTAGTTAAATTAACTTTGTATCGTAAAGAAAAAAATAAAAAAGAAAAGTTTCATTAACAATCTGAATTTTTGGTTCAAGCTCCACGACGTGTAGAGACCTTGGAAAAAGAAAGCGAGAATTAGTAATCAAGCAGCAGGAGTTAAAACACCACAAAACAAAATATCATTGCAATTACAAAAATGTAAAAGAGAACTACTTTTGAAAACTAACTACGATTTTGTGTGTAAATTGCTTTAAATACATTTAATTTTTTTTCTCCAGCAAGTAAGTTTATGGTTCGAGCTTCGAGAACGTAAAACAAAAACTTTAGGGATATTTTTTAAGAAGAGTGAAAAAAAAACAAAACAAAAACTGAACCTTAAAGAAAAAAACCCGCTAATTTTTATCAAACTGACAATAATTACGCACCATGAGTATAAATAATTTCATAAGCATAAAGACTGTTATTCTTCAAAGATATTTTTAAAACTAAAAGAAAACCCGCAAAACTAAAATAAAAGTTCGCGACTAAGTGCAAGAGAGTTGCTTTCTAAGTTGTCAAACTTTTAAGCTTAAAAAAAAATAAAGGTTTCGGTTTTGTTTTTATTTTGTCACTTAAAAATTATAAATTTTAAAAAGTTCCAAGTTAGGAAAAACGACGTAGAGATTGAAATGAAATTCAATCGATAGTTTTTAACGTTAAAGGAAATAAAGACCTAGGAGAAACTAGTCCAGTTTAAATTCAAATTTAGAGTGGTATTTCAAGTTCTACATAACTTACAAGCGAATAAAAAAAATGTCCCCCTCATTAGGAAGAGAAAACAAAATTTTCCCCATTGCACACGCACATGCCTTCTTCGCTAACTTAACATTAACAATAAAACGCCACTAACAGCCTATTATCACTATTTCAATTCGTAACTCTCTTAGTTCTAGTCTAGTAGCTAGTACATTAAGTACTACCTACGTGTGGTAAGTTGTGAAAAAAACCTAGAATCAATAAAAATAAAATAGCCTTCAATTGAATTCAAACTAAAAAAAAATAACCGTAAAGTTTTCCAAGTCGAACAGAAATTCGAGATCGAGTTTTAAAAAATTGCAAGTGTTTCACAATTTACACATGCTTGATGTGGTTAGTCTTTGATGTAATTATTTAAACTGTAATTTTATTTTATTTTTATTTTTTAATTAATATCTTAGGATAAAGATAACGGTGACATTTTTAGGATAAAGATAACGGTGACATTTTTCTTGCTTTCTTCTATATTGCATGCTTTTTCGTTTTTCGCGTTTTCACAATACGCGAAATTGCGAAAAAATGTAAAAGTTTTACTGTACACAGAGGCGGGGTGCAAACATTTCTTTTGTGTGCGTGTTTCTTAAAAAACAGTTTCCTTTTTACGAGAAAGAGAAAAGAAATCTATACTTTGAAGTTTGAACTGTCAGATAATAAGGAATCATTTTTTTCACTAATAGCGTTGAGAAAATGGAAACTAACCATTCTCTAACACAGAGCTGGTTTCTTTAATTTTCCAAAGAGTAAAAGATTATAATAAAAAAATATATAAACAAATAAAAAGAAAACCCTATTTTATCCATTAGGATCCCCAAGGACACATGACCCACTGGGTGGATAAAAGTGTTGGTTGAATCCAGTGATTTGACCCAAAGGTTGTGAGTTCAATACTTGGCTACAACAGAGGTGAACAACAAAAAACAAACAAACTTAGAGAGTTGAGTTAAAGGGAGATAACTGATACTAAGGCATCTGGAAGGTGCATGGCACATAGAACTAGAACAATCCAGTGGACGAAATAAAAGGTTCAGTTTGAAATTCCAATCACCTGAAGAAGGCTGGCGCATACAACAGATGAAATGATGTGAATATAGCAACAAAGATGAGGACAACAGTTCAAACAATGTAAAAAGTGGAAATAAAAATATTCAACTTCTTTGCTAGACATTCTTAGGCAAGTCCTTAGCTGTATGATAAATGAAAAACAAACTTTACACAAACTTTTCATTGAGATTATCAAAAAGGTTTCAACAATCTTGTCAACCCCCTAAATCCAACACCACTGCATTTTATCACATCACATGAACATTATATAATGAAAGATCTTCATAAAAATTGAAATTGTCTGATTAGTGAAATTATTCTTTGGCACCGCTCAATTTTCTGGAAGAACTTAAGTAGACTAGTCTTCTTGGACAAAAAAAGGAAGAACAGTTTTTGGAAATTGGCATTAATTAGAACTTCCTCTTTTGTTGAAATCAAAAAACATTGATTTTTTTTATCATTTTGAAAGTTGGGACCTGTTTATAATATCAATACAGTATAAAATTGAAGCAGTGAAAAAGAGAAAGTCCCTCTAGCCTAAAGTGAGGGATTAAATTAGTTTCAAAAGTACAAACAAGAAAATCAATTTTCTGAACAAAAGCTGAGATCAATTGTCAGCTATATATTTGAATTTCAAAATTTTAATACAATCTTTTCAATCCTCCACAATCTCCAATTCCTACCAATTCTGCATTCATTCATATCACAGATGTTATGATTATAATTTTAAATGTAACACACTCAATTGAATGGCACTTGAGACTTATATTCTTTAAACATCTATATTAAAACAAAGTGCTGCAAAGATATTACTAAGTTGATGCCAACTTAGACTCAGTAGAAACAAGATAAGCAATAACTGAGCAGTACTCAATAAAAACTAGACAAAATATCCATAAACATTTACAGCAGGACAAGAAAATTTACCCTTTTAGAATACATAAAAGGGTTCAGGTCAAAAATAAAATAAGCAATAACTGACATGTACTTAATAAAAACTAGACAAAATATCCATAGACATGGACAGTGGAAGAAAAATGATGTACCTTTTTAGATTAAATAAAATGGGTTAATTTCAAAAGCTTTTCCTGAATTTACTTGAATTCATAGATACCTGAAGAAAGTTAGAAACAGTCTGAGTGCAAACATTATGAATAATGGTAACTCTTTATCCCAGAATTTCTGATAGATTCCATAGAATTTTTTAAAAATAAATGCTAACTAAAAATTCAAGAAACTGCAGTTAGAACCTGACTTCCTCAAAGTTGGAATATAAAACTGTATAAATGAGATTGCTTTATTTCCCCATGAAGTGATACCCGAATATGTTTGAAATGTCGTGTGAAACAGAGGAAATTAGGGGTAACACCACAGAAACTGGGGGGATTAAGAAATATATATATAGTCATCCATAGACAGATCTGTTTCGCAGTATCACAGCTTATCAGTATGGTTAGACAGCTGATTGCCTTTTACGCAGGATTGAAACCTGACTGAATTGGTGTCAGTCGGCGATTCTACTTCTGAGCTACTGGCGTTTGGTAGGAGGCAGACTTTTTAGCGTGTATATTATCATTATACATGCCCAATAGCTGAGAGTGATCTAATTCATTGGTGAATGGACGATGCGTAGATTCTTCTGTCATGCTCATGAAGAGAAAGGCAGTAGCAAGGCAACGTCAGCTCAGTTCATTCTCTTCACTACCAGTTCTTAAACTTTACTACCAGTTATGAATGCTCTTGCTGCATGTTTACTCTTTGACAGTGCCTTATTATTTTACTTTTTTACAATAGCTATGTCATCTTTGAATAGTGAAAAAAGAATATATATATATATATATATATATACATAGATTTACATTTAACTATTTCTATGGTAAAATAGTGGGACCTTGATATATATATATAGATATATATATATATATACTATATATATACTAGCAGTATAGCCTGGCATTGCTCGGGTGTAATGAAACATTTAAACTAATCCATGGTCCTGGAGCTCAGACTCTTTGGATGTTGACACGAAAGACTAAAAAGCAATAGCTGTTTTCAGTTAAAGCGAAACCGTAGACTCAAAGAAAAATATATGGATGTAAGTCAAATTTTGATTTCCAGCTATTGATATCAAATAAGTTTTTTTCGTCGTAAACTGAATTTTAAAGGCTAAATATGTCCTCTGAGTAAATGGTATCATGGCTGAGACTAAGAACTACAATTACACCTACTTAGAGCCAAACCTGAAGCAAAAACTAAAATAAAAGGGCTGAAAAAAATACAGACATACAGGCAGATAAACAGACACACACACAAACATCTTGCATGTTATATATATATATATATATATATATTATCAATTTTCTGCACTATTGTAAGAACTGCAACCTTGAAACTTCTGAATATTGTTTCTTATGTCTTTGTCTATGAATGTATCAAATTTGATTAAAATCGGACCACTCCTTTTATAACCTGATTTTTTCGATTGGCAATTTTCAATATTTATCGGGGATACCTCGTCACAAAACCTACCTAAAAACACTTGCAGACGCTTATAGTACAACTGTGTAAATTTTCAAGAAAATCGGTTCAGCCATTTCAGAGTCTATAGGTAACAGACACACACACAGACACACAAAGTTCCATTTATAAATAAGTTTAGATATAATATTTATTCAGAAATTATAACATGAATATATTATATCACTATAAAAGTAACTATTTCGTTGACACTATTTGTCTTATCAAATGTGATATATATATATATATATATTTATGTTATAATTTCTGAATAAATATTATATCTAAACTTATTTCTATGGTAAAATATATATATATAACTATAACAATATATATATATATATATAGCTATAACAAATTAAGTATAAGAGAAAAAGAAATTGTATATAGAATAGGTTGTGCTAGAGGTAGTTTCATCAAACAGTGCAAATTACTTCTAAATTAAAACACCAAGCTGAAAACTCTAATCATGTTCTTAGCTTCATCAGATCAAGACTGTCATACGGATGTCATGCATAGCACCAAACCTGTTCAGAAATATCTAAACTGTCAGTTATATACAATTGTTTCTTAATATTAATGAGGAAAAAGACTTTGAGCAAGTGAAACTTTTGGGTTTTGGCAATGATCATCCTTCTTTGAACATTGGGAATTGGTACAGAATCACAAAGAACTGTACCAAACAACAAAACCTCATTACTTGAAGATTACAAACATCTACAACAACTAAAATGGATAGCATATGTAACTTGAAGAGAAAATAATGACATAATCAAGATATTAACATTCCAACACTGGAAAGAATGGTAAAAGTTACTGATCTTAAGAAACCTGTTTTCCTAAAAATGTGCATATTGTGTCTTGTCACCTGCCATTCCAGAAATCTTAGCAAAGAAAATGTGCGCTCTTTACCTGGAAATGTAAACAAAGCAATTTCTAAAGAATTAATGGATTTATTTTTAATCCAACACTTTTAACACAAACATTAATTCTTTTGACATTTTTGGAAATGTAAACAAAGCAATTTCTAAAGAATTAATGGATTTATTTTTAATCCAACATTTTCATTACATCAAACATTAATTTTTTCGAAATTTATTTCTTTACATTTTGAATATGAAACTGAGCAGATATGGTCTCTTGAGAAAAATAATTTGAGTGAAGAGGATGTGCTTTCCTTAAACAAGGTAACAAGAGCCTTGTATACTGTGAAGTCCTTTGTGGGAGAATGGTAATGCATGCTGAACTAAACCATAGTTTCAGGTTTGTTGGTCCTGGGCACGATGGTAAACTGCATTCGGCAGCAAAGTCTCTGATTGGGAAGTTGTGAGAAGCATGGAACCACCTCTTAATTGCTGTTGTTCCCAGGTCCACCCTGATCCAGAGTGATAGCACCTTTTAGGGTCCCAGCTATAGGCAAATAGTTAACCCCCAAACTGGAATCAAAACACTATGAAAGTACAAAAATGCACTTTTATAGAAATATGTATATAAAAATAGACTTTTCTAGAAAAAGATACATTTTTAAAGGAAAAATATTACCAACAATACATTTTTGACAAAAAAAATTATTACCATAACACATTTTTGAAGGAAAAAATTATTCTCAGCAAAACATTTTTTTAATACAAGACTGGAAGACATTTTCAGTTTTCTAAAATAAAAACAAAAATTTTTTATTAAAATCTGACTAAATTAACCTTCTCATTATAACCGAATATTAAAAAAATACCTTAAAACCCCACCTTTTTGGCATTAAATAACTCACATAGGTTGATATGCTGTTAAAACTCAAACTCCAGGTTTGTTCCCTGATGAGGACACATTTTAATTACTTATATTTCTCAAATGGAATGCTCAGTAGGATGAGAGATGCAATGCACACTGTTCAATAAATATGGTGAGTCTATTTCAAGTAAGACGTGTCCTCTATAATTAAATTTGAAGTAATATATTTACAGAGTGCGATAGATAAATTGTCATCCAAATTACACAAAAATGAAAATAACATTGACATCTCATTTTAACAGATATATTTACCAAAAATTAGATAAAAATATCTTCAAACAATAAAGAGTAAATTTATTCAATAAATTGCGATTGGCTTCAACCATGGCCTCCAGACAATTTTGGCATCTCCTGCATCTCTTCTGGATGATCTCCTTGTTTAAGTTGGTGAATACTGCCATAATGCTTGCCTTCAGTTCATCTTTGGTGTTACAAGGAGTTTTGTTGGTCTCTCAATCAATTGTGCCCCACACATTATAATTAAAAGGATTGTAACCTGGGGAGTTAGGTGGTCAGATTTTATTAGGGATGTGGTCACAGAAATTGCCTGACAGCCATGACTGGTTTCTCCTGCTTGAGTGACATGGTGCAGAGTCCTGCTGCTAGATATAGGTTTTTCCAGCAGCCACCCTTTTGACCCAGGGTAGCACTATCTTCTCAAGGCACTTGATGTAGGCCTCCATGTTGAGTCTGAGGCCCTTGCCAACAAATTCGTGAGTTCTTTTTATCAGAACAAGTGAGTTTGCCAAGCTGTCGTACATTTGCACGTGGTTTCCAAATTTCTGGCAGAGTGAATTGTGTTATGATGCTCTTTTTCTCACAGATAGTGCCCAACTGATCCTACTATACAGTGCATTTGACAAAATCAAAAACAAACAACATGCATGTGGGAAATTAAAAATAAAAATGATGACAATTTACCCATCGCACGCTGCATATATGTGATCGGTTATGTTTTGAAGAGACATGACATTTAAAAATTGATAAAAAATAAACAAATGCTACGTCCATACTCTTAACATTCAGCCATTTTGAAATCATTTATTTTGGCCAGTCCCCAAAAGGCAAGAAGGTCCTCCAAGGATGATATCAGCTGAAGCAACACTTAAAAGAGAGGAATATGTACTTTACCCCTAATCTAAAATTTGCACATTAAACTCTTAAATCACTTAAAATGGATAATAGGAAAGTCAAAACCCTCAAATTGAACACTCCCTTCAGAAAACACTTATATTGACACAAAAATTATTTTGTCTAAGAGTATTTTGAATTTTTTTATTTTTTTTAATTTAGTGTGGGCAGTGGAAATTTCATTTTATAAAAATTATAAAGTGAAAAATACAAAGTCTGTTCAGAAAACTTTTTTCCTATCCAATACAAAAACACACAAGCCACTCAAGATAGAGTATTACTGAATGAAGTTATTCTATGAACATAAGAGGAGGAGTTAAGAAGTGCAGATTATGGGGATATGTAGGATAGATAACATTTGATCCTTGATGTGAAAAGTTAAGATTATAGGGAAAAGGGAAAAGATTATAGGAAAAAAACTGTCTGAATAAAGCTACTAATGTAATATGAAGGCAATGGTGATGATTTACACAAGTGTACATTACATGGTGGGTCATCGCTATAACAAAACATTTAAAATTCATAAAAATAAACTGCCTAGGGCAATGGCATTTTAGTCCACTTCAAACTGCTTATCACGGTGTCTCTTCTACTTTTTCAACTCTTGGAGTAGATATATCTATCTATCGCCCGGTTCACACTCCACCCACGTCTATTGAACAGGTTAAGAGGCTCATCCCTTGTTCCCTGTTTAGGATGTGGTTTCCGGTTTTCTCTTTTCCAATCTTTTCACTATTACGAAGCCCCCTGCACATTAGTGGCGTTACCGCCTTGCTCGGGGTGATACGATTAAAAAAAAACAAAAAAAAAACACAATCTGCAAAATCCTCTCTAATCTTGCCTACATCATTTCAATAGGGATTTTACACACAGTTGGCATTAAGTTAATTGCTTTGCTATGAGACAGTGGTTAGTAAATACTTTTCACAAACTATTGCCATTGTTGTGAGTTCAATCCTGCCTAAGTACCTCACTCTTGTGCCAGATTAAACTAAAAATGTTGTGCTGCGTAAAAATCATTAACTAATCATTGATTAGTTAATGGTTTTTTTTATTTAAAGAATAATTTTATATTTACAACATTCTAAATAATAATACAATTAAGACGAATGCAATGCAAAATTTATCATTTACCAATTTATAAAACAATAAATAGGAAAATAAAATTTAATTAATAAATTTATAAATATTTACTAAATTATTAAAATATATGAAATGACTATAATAAATCCATATTATTTACAATTTTATAAAGTTTGAATCAATTGGTAATTAGTTGATGTTGTGCCAACCATTCACAAACAATCTAATAAATAGATTGTGTTTATTATCTGTCTGTATTTCTGAGATGAGGTAGTATTTACAGTATTTACATTATTCGGACTATTGTTTTCATCTTTGTTGCCATTTGTATGACACTTCAGCCGTTGTACGCTCTGGCCTTCTTCAGGTGCTAGGAATTTCAAACCATATATCCTTGGCCACGTGTCCTAAAGTACACATGGCCCAGTGAATATAGACATTGGTTAGTTCCTGTGACTTGACCCAAAGAGTTGTGAGTTCAATACCAGGCTACAGCAGTGGTGAACAAGTAACTTGCAGGGTTAGAGGGAGATAACTTATGACTTACAATCGAGGTTTTATGCAAGAAATGAGGATGGTATACAACAGTGTAAGAAAGGGTTCAGTTTGAAATTCCTAGCACCTGAAGAAGGCTGGAGTGTACAATGGTCGAAACATTATACAAATGGCAACAAAGATGAGGACAATAGTCCAAATAATGTAACTACTGTAGATAGTTTATTATTTTTATTGTCAATTCTCAAGAACAAAGATAGTGTATAAATCTATTTTTATGTACTTAACTTTTATTACAATTCAAATCATTGTTTTTAAAAGAATATACATTGTCAATGAGTGAAGATAGTTAAAATAATAGCAGTGTCAAGGAAAAAGAATGTCCTTTTGATACATTTTTTTTGCAGGCACAAGGATCCAAGTTTGCCAGCATTTAATGAAAGAAAAAGACAATTATTCCTTTTAATGTGATTATCAGAAAAACGGTGCACAGTGAAAATCTAAACTGCTGTTGTAAAAATAACCATTGTTTCACAGTCTGGAATTTCTTACCTTAATCAGGTACAAGAGTGACATACCTAGGGAGAGCTGAATTCATTACAGCAGCAATAATTTTGTGAAAAGTATTTGCTAACCACTGAATCATAGACAAGCAATTAATACAAGACCTGTTTTGGGGAATACAAACCAAGGCCCAAAAATCTTTTGATATTAAGTGAACAAAAAAAACAAAAAAAATAACACTGTTTTATTCTGTATAAGTAATAATCTTTCAAATGGGTTACAATTAAATTAAAATCAAACAATGAAAATTTGCATTCTGCATCATTCTCAGATCTAAGCCATAATTAATGTAAACATTATTTCAATAATTTTCAGAAAAGTCATTATCATTCCAAGAGTTTTTAGTCTATTGAACTCATTTTTATAGTGCTTTTGTTATCATAGCAAAGATTGATTAAAACGATATTGTAACAGGAAGAATAGGTTCAACAGTTCAAAACATTCTTAGAATGTATGTATTATTTTCTAAGTTTACGCAATATTCATTTATTCCCTGACACAAATAATTTCTCATATTTTTCCTCCCTTTATATTTTTTCAAATTTTATCCATAGACTGTCTTTGTCAAGCATTAAGTTTTACAATGTTTCTTTTGGATTACTCATCCCAAAATCTAAATTGTTCACCCTAAACTTTTCAGCGATTAAGTATTTATTGATAATCCCATGACAGATCAAAATTTTTTTCATTCCAACACTCTAGGTCAGTGTCCCGTTTTGTTATTGTTGCTTTTTATCATAACACTCTGGATCAATATACCCTTCATTATTACTACTTTTTTTTTTAATTCTGTCACTCTCAACAAGGCAATAAAGCCACTAAGACACAATGGGTTAATGAGTATGAAAGAATAATAAAAATGAGAAAAATTATTAACACTCTGGATCAATATACCCTTCATTATTACTACTTTTTTTTAATTCTGTCACTCTCAACAAGGCAATAAAGCCACTAAGACACAATGGGTTAATGAGTATGAAAGAATAATAAAAATGAGAAAATTATTAACACTCTGGATCAATATACCCTTCATTATTACTACTTTTTTTTATTCTGTCACTCTCAACAAGGCAATAAAGCCACTAAGACACAATGGGTTAATGAGTCTGAAAGAATAATAAAAACGAGAAAAATTATTAAGGAGAAAGAACAATAGAAGAGTAAGCAAGAAGACAGTAGATAATGGTTGACATTGGATGTACATTTGTATGTTGGCTGGAAAGCATGGAGTCAGAAGAGACTTCTACAAGCAAGAAATGCAAGGAAAGAATCTGTTAGCATAAAACTTATGCTTACATCTAGCTAATTCAATTTTAAAATGATGAGATCTTGTCAATCTAGTACTGTACTTAAATTTATAAAGTCTAGGTACTATTGTGAAAAATTCATTAGAACAATTGCCATGAAAGTATTTATAGAAAAGGTACAGGGAAGCTACATTATGGGTATGGGAAAGTGACTGAAACTGAGATGCCAGGTCAATACAAATAATATAACTGATTCCCTAAATGTACAGCAGGAGTAACAGACCATATGTGGCAGCAATATTCAAAACACGGATGAATGATAGACTTATAAATATGCAAATTAATTTCAGGAGTAAAATATTATACAGCAGGACACATTAAACCAACATTATTAGCAGCATATCTAGCAATAGATTCTATTATTTTATTACTAGTTTTATTCCATCTTATTATTGTTGCTTTTTATCACAACACTATGGCTCAATACACAACACTCTGGCTCTATACACTCTTCATTATTACTATTATTTTATTACTAGTTTTATTCTAATTATTGTTGCTTTTATCTCAACACTCTGGCTCTATACACTCTTCATTATTACTATTATTTTATTACTAGTTTTATTCCAATTATTGTTGCTTTTTTATCTCAACACTCTAGCTCTATACACTCTTCATTATTACTATTATTTTATTACTAGTTTTATTCTAATTATTGTTGCTTTTTATCTCAACACTCTGGCTCTATACACTCTTCATTATTACTATTATTTTATTACTAGTTTTATTCTAATTATTGTTGCTTTTATCTCAACACTCTGGCTCTATACACTCTTCATTATTATTATTATTTCATTACTAGTTTTATTCCACTTAATTATTGTCACTTTTTATTGGGCTCTATACACTCTGGCTGTATACACTCTTCATTATTACTATTTTATTACTAGATTTACTGTTGCATGTACAATATCCGATTATTATGGAGAATGTATTGTTCTGGATTCACAACTATTAAAGGTTTCAGCATAAAAATTGGAAGTGTCAGCAATATTATATATATATATATATATATATATATATAAAAGCAGGCTACTTATTTTCAGATACACATGTCTGATAGGGCAACAAACAAATACCTCTAGAAAATATCTGCCCAGGCACATTTGTGTTTGATGAGCACCCACAGAGCTTGTTTGTGGTTTATACTGCAACTATGCTGGGTGGGTTTGTGAGAGAGAACATCATCTAAGATTATATATATATATATTAATAAATATGCATACTATCCTACGCCTATGGCATGACTCAAAGTTTAATGCATCATGCAATCGTCAGGTATAGAATTCAAACTGACAGTTTAATAGATTTGAAATCTATTAAACTGTCAGTTTGAAATATGCACCTGATGATTGTATAACACATGAAACTCCAAGTTGTACCACAGATGTAGAATAATATGTATATTTATACATATATATATATATATATCAGATGATGTTAAGTTAAATTAAACACACCCATAAAATCAAAAGTTTTTTGCCTCCCCCCTCCATATTAACCCTTTAAATAGCAGACGCCTTGTTTTCTAAATTCAAATTTATATCATTTTCACCATAGTTATTGAACATTGACTGATGACGAGATAAATCTCAAAACATAGAAATTTTGGTGTCGCAATATAAATTAATTTTAAATAAAAAACAAATTTGATTATATTATGCTCTATGATCTACATTGTATTGAGCACTTTTTTAAAAAAAAGTAAATGCCAGAAAACTCTGGATTTTAAACCTGTTGGTTCTCTTCATCTGGATATATATATATATATATATATACTAGCATTATAGCCTGATGTTGCTCAGGTGCAATAAAAGCTTTAAAACTAATCCATGGTCCTGGAGCTCAGACTCTTTGGATGTTGGCATGAAAGACTAAAAAGCAATAGTTGTTTCCAGTTAAAGTAAAACCATAGACTGAAAGAAAAATGAATGGATGTAAGTCAAATTTTGATTTCCTGGTATCGATACCAGATAAGATTTTTCGCCGTAAACCGAATTTTCAAGGCTAAATAAGTCCTCTGAGTAAATGGTATCATGGCTGAGACTAAGAAATACAATTATACCTACTTAGAGCCAAACCCAAAGCAAAAACTAAAATAAAACGGTTGAAAAAATACAGGCAGATAAACAGACACACACACAAACATCTTGCATGTTATAAATATATATATTATCAATTTTCTGCACTATTGTAAGAACTGCAACCTTGAAACTTCTGAATATCATTTCTTATGTCTTTGTCTATGAGTGTATCAAATTTTATTAAAATCGGACCACTCTTTCTATAACCCAATTTTTTTGGATTATCGATTTGATATTTATCGGTGGTACCTCGACAGAAAACCTAAGATCACTTGCAGATGCTTATAGTACAACTGTGTAAATTTTCAAGAAAATCGGTTCAGCCGTTTCGGAGTCTATAGGTAACAGACACACACACACACACACACACACACACACACAAAGTTCCATTTATAAATAAGTTTGGATTTAGATATATATATATATAATGTTATGGAAAATCCTGAAGATTAACAAAATGGTTTTAACAACTGACATATTTAATTTATTTTTTTGAACATTATTTTTAATCAATACTCGTATTTGAGTAGATATTCTGTTTTTAATCAAACAGTATATTTATATATTTATTTTTACTGGCCTGATTATTTAGGATAAATTTTGTTATGAAAATGTGTGTTATTCAGCAGGATTCAAACCTGTGACCCCTATCAACATAGGGGATGCCACCAATTGATCTGGTGCATCTTAGACCACTCGATCACAAATTATTCCACAGTCTAATCAAAATCAAATCAAGCCATATATAACACAATTTTCAATTCTACATAAATAACCATCTTTACTCTGAAATGTATCGTAATGCAAACAAATGGAAACATACAATATTACAGAAAATCCTAAAAATTAACGAAATGTTTTTAATAACCGAAATATTTATAATCAGGCCAGTAGAAATAAATATATAAATATATTGTTTGATTAAAAACAGAATATCAACTCAAATACGAGTATCGATTAAAAATAATGTTCAAACAAATAAATTATATATATATATATATATATATATATATATATATATATACTACCGGCCATAATTATTAGGCCACCGAAGGTTTTTTAAAGAAAATGATGTATTTCATACTATTTTTTAGTATTTATTGCCAAGTGGATAATTCTAAATGAAAATAGTATGGTTCTTTTGTTATTATTACTTTGCAAAATTTCACAAGGCAAGGAAGCAACGATGAACTCATCCGAATCATCCTAAATTTTCTTCATTCTTTCATTGATGAAACTGCTATATAGGTAATTATTAAATATTTATAAATTCATTTGATGCACATGTTATTGTGTACTATTAACAAAAGAACCATTCTATTTTCATGTACAATTATTCACTTGGCAATAAATACTAAAAAGTAGTATGAAATACATCATTCATTTTTTAAAACACTGGAGTGGCCTAATAATTATGGCCGGTAGTGTATATATATTATATACATGTATATAATATATTCAGGTAGAAATTTCTCATTTATGCCAGTTTGGTAAAATGCCAATGAAAATTCTTTGTTTATGACTTTTATCAAGTTCTTCTTCAACTGACAATTTTTTGAAAGTTTCAGGCTAAGGCTGAACATTAATTGTCTAATATTTGCTGAGTGCTTTCATAAACAAGTGTCAAAGAATTTGCTTGGCGATTAACGAAAATGCCTCTATAAGTATGTGTTGTGCTGCGTTTTCGAATATCACATCACACATTAGCATGGTGTGTCTTGTCTGTTCTTTGAAATAACATGTCTTCACATGTCAACTTGTGGCATGTGTTTTTTTTCCTTTATTTTTAGTTGTTAAATAGTTGCTCCTAGATAGAATGGCATTTTATTAATGCTATATTGTTTACTTTTTATGTTTAAACCTTCTAAAATTTGTAGTCATGTTTTACAAATTTTATGGTACAGCAATTTTTGTTTTCTCTATAACTATTTATCAGATTTATTGTTCTGTTGTCAGTGATATTCAACGTCATGAAACTATTTTCAAATAGAAGTCTAGTTAATCTTTGAGGTAATGTAGTGAGTTGTTTGGATTTTTTTTATTCATACCAGAGACTGAAAATTACCAAGAAATACGACACATACATTTAATTCTTACCACTCCACAAACAAATTCTTGGTTATTTGTTTACAAAAGCCAAAAATATTTGACATTTTATATTCATCTTCAGCTTGGAATGAAGAAAAACTGTTAGAAGCAAAGAACAATTAATAAAAGAATTCATAAAGAAAGAACTTTAGTTGGTCTTTCATCAAACTTGCATGAGCACACACACACACACACACACACACACACACACACACTTTGTCAGTGCTTGATACTGAATAGTGACTGGAGATTCTCACACTGAGGTCATTAACGTTTGCTGGATTTAAAATTTAGCCCAGTTCAAAAAATGCCATTCACTCTCAAGCAGTGATGAAAGCTGCAGGAGTCGCTAAACATTTTGTGATTTCCAAAAAAACATTATTGTGTTCATACATGTTAAATACACAACTTAAAAAATATACAAAGAATGATCTTTTCAACCTGTATAGTGAAGCAATTATGAGAGAAATAAAACCCTTGCCAGGATTCAACATTGGTGGCCACAATCTCAACAATATCAGATACGCGGATGACACAGTGCTGATAGCAGACACAGAAAGGAAAATGCAGGACCTTCTACAGAAGTTAGCAAAAGAAAGTGAAAATAAAGGACTGAGTATAAACCTCAAGAAAACTGAATGTGTGGTCACAGCAAAAAGAGGAGCCCAATATGCCAACTGCAAGTTGAAGAATCTAAAATAAAACAAGTAAAAAAATTCAAATACCTGGAAATTATTTTGACAGAGGATAGAAAGTGTGACATGGAAATCCAAAGACGTATTGGCATGGCCAAAGACGCATTTTAGAAGCTAACCAGAATAACCAGAAAGACAGGAAAATCTCATTAGGAACAAAGAAAAGAGTGCTGGATTGCTACGTGATATCTGTCCTTTTGTATGAAAGTGAATGCTAGACGATCTCATCAAAGATGAAGGAAAGGCTTGAAGCAGTAGAAATGTGCTTTTACAGAAGGATGCTGAGGATAACATGGATGGAGCACATGTGCAATGATGACGTATTGGAAAGGATGCAGATGAGAAGAAAACTGATACTTAATATCAGGAAGAGACAAATGAAGTTCCTGGGACACATAATGAGAAAGGAATGCCTGGAGAACTTAATACTCACAGGTTGGATAAATGAAAAGAGAGACAGGGGAAAGCAGCATGAGACATATTAGGTCTGAACAAATGGCTGACAGAGCAGGACTTAAAAGATATACCAAGAGAAAAATTATTGAGAGCGGCAAGAGACAGAGTCAAGTGGAAGTTCATGATTGCTTATGTCCTGAAAGGACACGACACATGAAGAAGAAGAAGGCATTATTATCTTGTTTAGGGTGAATTGATTAAAATATATATATGACATTAATCTATATAATATCCTACAATTACTGAAATCAAAACGTATTCAAAAACATAACTTCAACAAAATTACAACATAAAACACATATCCCTGCCTCTAGTAATTATGTCTACACTGACATGTATATGCACAAAAGCTGCATATCATCTACCATGTATTCAATTGCGAAAGCAGAATAACATATTTTTTTATTACTTCAAAGCTCCTAAGAAAATTAAATTTTGGTATTAAATGACTAATAAACCAACCAACCAACCAACCAACCAACCAACCAACCAACCAGTGCTCTCCTCGGGATTAGAGGAGGAATCATCTGTAGTGTTCTGGTTATCTAAAGTTTTGTGAGGAATAGAGAATTGCAGGCATGACTTCAAAATTACCCAAAGAAATGTGACTAATAGCAGAGGAGAACACTTTCAGAAAACCAAATCAGCCAACCAAACACCCAATATGAAAGAACTCTTTCAAGATATTATTCTATATAATACCCTACAATTTCTTAAAGAAATCAAACTGTATTCTAAAATATAAGTTAAACATAACTACAACATAAAACACATATATTAATGTCTTTAGTAATGATGTTCACACAAACATGTATAAGCACAAAAATTGAGTATTATCTACCATGTACTCAATTGTGAAAGTAGAATAACATATCATTTTTATTACCTCAAAGCTCCCAAAAAATTTTTAGTATGAAATACACCATAAAGAGTATATGCTGTTCAACATTCAATCACTCAATCGGAATGCTAGTCAAGAAATGATCACTTTAGGGAGAAAAAGTCTGATGTCATGGAGGCTTGAAACTGTTGAGCCCAAAATGCCACAGGACGGAGATGATACAATGATGATAGCAGACACGGAAAGGAAACTACATGACCTCCTATAGAAAGTAGCCAAGGAAAGAGGAAAGAAATGATTAAATATAAACTACAAGAAAACGGAATATAACAACATATAACAAACGGGTGTCATGCGTTTTGACTTATTCTCTTTTCCTGTTACTCAGAGGTTTTTGTCAGAGAGTAAAGAAAATTAGCCCAGGTGCTCACTACAGTTTCATTGAAAAGTGTGTGTGTGTATGTATATTTTAATTCAATGGAAGAGGGAGAATATTTTTTTCAATTTAAAATAAATACTTTAAAAAATAATTCTGTTTATTACCAAATAATTATCCGAATTTTTTAGGATTTACCAAAATTAACATCTTTTTTGTGCATCTCTCACTTTATGATTTTATTACTCAGCCCAGGCCAGAGGCTGTTCTGCCTAATTGAGGGAAATGTATTCTTTCAATGTCTTCTTTCAAAGTCAGTCAAGGTATGTGTGTGTGTGTGTGTGTTAAATGGCACAAGCACATGTAAATCGCTCCCACACAATGCAAACATACATATATACATTACATATACAAATTCATGCACAGTGTGTGACACATTGATAACTTGTTCAACTTTTATAATATAGACTAAGAAAGCTAAAAAAAAAAAAGGTCAACTCTAACAATGATAAAAAAACAAAAAGTTTAGAATACAATTCTAAAGAATTTGTGGAATTGCTGTAAAGAACTTGATTTTAATCCAACTTAACGCAAACCTTTCTTGAATTTAATTAAAGCCAACCACTTGTATGCATTAAGCTTGTGAGCGTATCTAATATATTTTATCAAATTTGGTTTGTGGGTTATCTTGCAGACACACAAATTATCTTGCAGATGCATAAATTCCCATGCTTCTTATTAATGCTGTCAGTCTGTTTTCTCCACTCAATCATTTGAACACATTCTTGAAAAATTTCACTGAAATCTTTTATCAAATGAATGTCAAGCTAAAAAAAATATTAGCTGACGTGTTTCATTCTAGAAAGGAAGATCTTTGGGTAAATAACAGTTCGGGTAGAATCAAGATTTTTTTAAAAAATAAGGTTTACCGAATAAAAAGCTCAAGAGCCACTTGAGGTTGTGGGTTACTGAACGATGTGTGTGATATGAACATAAAAGAGGTAAGATGAAGTTAAGTTTATGACAATAAATAGGATAGATAACAATTAATCCTTGACTTACAAAGGTAAAGATTGTAGTGGTTAGAGAAGCATCCACATGGGAGTCTATTCCACATAGTACCTTTTTTTTTTCTTTTTTTTTTATAATCGTATCGCCCCAAGCAAGGCATTTTACTGCCACTGTTGTGCAGGAGGTTACATAGGAGGAAAATTATGAGAAAGAGTGACAGGTTATGGGGAGTGTCAGAAAGTGGGTAAGAGAAGGATGAGAATACTGGTTAGAGTGGAGTGGATAGAGAAAGGAGCATGAGAGAGAGGATGCAGGTTAGTGAGATAGGAGACGACTATTGACTTTACATTTAAATTCTTGGAGATTGTAGCTGTTGGGGAAGCAAGTAAATAGAAGGGAATTCCACAGGCAGGAAGTAAGAATGCTGTTTAAGTGGAACTCTGTCCTTACAAATGGAATACAAAGTAAATGTGAGCTTTTTGACTGTTTACATATCATGGCGAGTCATAGCTATGAAGTTCTGAAGTGATGAACTAAAGAGAATAATTCATCTGGACATTTGCTTTGGAAATAATGAGTAACAATAGGCTTGCAACTTTGTATCCATGGGGAAAGAGGTTGTGGAGTGGGAAATAAGTTGTCTTTTAAAAGGGCAAGTTGAATGATTTTGAACTCTATCAAGGCTGGAAAGTGGTGAATGAGCAGCTGTAAACTAGATATGACAGCAGGGCTTCATCTCCGGGTTTAATCTGACTCTTGTTAAGATGAAACTTAGCAGGAGTCAGGTACACTCTGGAGTGGTACAAGGAGCTGACCATCTTAACCAATGGCGAAGAGATTTCAGTTAATCCTATGAATAATTTATGAGCGTTTTTTCTAGCAACCAACAATTTTTTTGTTTATAGATACTTTATTTAAAATAAGATTCATTTCATCTCTTTGTCTTGATAAAGTCCATCATAGGACGAAATGCGTAGATGAGAAAAAATATAGTTTTCCTCTTGCCTTTGTTATTTAATATATATATTACCAACATAAATTCCTACACTTTAACAATTATCATCCCCTTAAATTAAAAAAATCTATTGTATACAGCTCATTTCTAAGAATCAAACGCATATGCTCAGACCATCCAGATTTTCTAAACAACATTAACAACCTAACAAAGCAATTTCTAAAATGTAAATACCCAATAAAAATAATAAAAGAAGCACTAAATAAAACCATCCACATAAATCGTAACACACTTCTCACATACAAGAAAAAAAAAAACAACAACCAAATTCCATTGGTTTTTAACCACAATCAATATTCCCACACCCTTATCAAAAATTTAAAAAATGATTACAAGAACCTGCAATCAAACAAAAAAATCAAAGACATTTTTGATAAACCACCCATAAATGCAATGAAACAAACACCCAACCTATCAACTATCCTCACTTCTACCAAATATCTAAAAAATACAAACCTATCAGGGAATTTCAAATGTCAGAAACCTCGGTGTTTAACTTGTAAACATTTAGTAAATGACACAATATTCTCTGTACCCAACACCAAAATCAAATTGCACCCACCACGTCTCACCTGTGACAGCCAAAACATTATATGTTTTCTCTTCTGTTCACTATGTCCAAATAGTGGATATATTGGAGAATCTGGTAATAGCTTTAGATTTCGTTTCAATAATTACAAACTTAGCATACGACAGAACAACCAATATTCTCCAATAGCAGTTCATTTCAATCAACCGGGTCACACTTTAGAAAATTGCAAATGTTTACTAATAGACTCCGATTTTAGTTCTACACACACCCGCAGAAAGAAAGAAAAATACTGGATTTTAAAATTAAATACACACAAGCTAGGGTTAAATAGGGACTTAGGTGTTTTGAATCTTTACAAATATTTCAATAGCTAAACATTTTTTAGATACAATCAAAAAATTTTTCTGTAAAACAAAATTTATAAGTATTATTAAAGATAGGTTTACATTTACAAATATTTAAAAAAAAATCTGTTGTTTTCTGCGTCACGTGGTGTAAACAAACTCTCTCCATGGACGCTCTTGTGAAATTTCTAATTTAAATTTTAAAATCATTTGTTTCTGATGAAAGACCGAGGACGGTCTGAAATATAAAATATAATAATAGAAATAAACAAATACTGTCAAAAAAATACATTTTTAAACTTACAACATTTTAGTAGTTTAGTAGTTTTTCCTATATATATATATATATATATATATATATATACACACACACACAAACATTATATATATATATATATATAAACCCACACACATACACACACACACTATATATATATATATATAAACTCACACACACGCACACAAACTAATATCTATCTATCTATCTATATATATATATATATATATATATATATATATGAAATAAGATTCATTTCATCTCTTTACTTTAATAAAGTCCATCACTGGATGAAACGCATTGTTTCCCTGTTTTCTTTATTTAACCACACACACACACACTGATATATATATATAATAAATTATACTTTAGAACATGTTCAAATTACAATCTACTACAAAGTGTACATTTTGTTTTGACATTGAAAGGACAATGTCTCATCAGGTAGTAAATGCTATTTTTGAAAATATATATATATTAATAAATATACATATTATCCTACATTTTTGCTACGTCTCAGAATTTCATGCATTATGCAATCATCAGGTGCATATTTCAAACTCACCTGATGATTGTGCAATGCATGAAACTGAGTTGTGCCATAGACATAGGATATGTATATTTATTAATATATATATATAATACAGCTTTATTCAGATATTGAGCACTGTTTTATAAACACCTGAATCATCATACTATACATATATGCACTCTCATATGTATATTTATTAATTTACGTCTCCACATATATTATATATGCGGATGACCACATATATATATATATATAGTCATCTGCAGACAGATCTGTTTTGCTGTATCACAGCTCATCAGTATGGTTAGACTCCAGGATTGAACCCTGACCGAATTGGCGTCAGTCGGCAATTCTACCTCTGAGCTATGGGCGCTTGGTAGAAGAAGGCAGACTTTTTAGTGGTGTGTATATTATCATTATAAGCTCCTTTCTTTCCTTCTTTCAATATGGCTTCACTTAATTCCTGACTACAAATAATCACTTTCTTCTCGATCACCTATGCATTTCTATATTAAATCAGAAATGTATTTACATTCTACAAAGAGTAACCTTATTTTGTATGCATCAATTGTAGTAGATAGCTTTATCTATCATCTTGTTTAACTCCTTTTGCAGTCTTTTGAACAGGTGTAGAAGTTTATCCCTTGATTCCTGTTTAGGATTTGGCTTCATGTTCTTTCTATAGTCAACTTCAACTCAATACTTCTAACTCTCCATCTAAACCATGAAATTTTATTCACTATTTGTTTACTCATTTTTACTTCAATAGGAGTAGATTGGTTCACCTATCGCCCGGTTTATGCTCCTCCTCGATCTTTTGAACAAGATATGGGTAGAGGTGTCGCAGCCTATTGATCCCACTTGTCATGATTTTTTAACAAATAGACGACATTGACTTCACCTATATCTTTCCACAAAAAAGAAGCTAGATGTAGTTAACAGCTGATTTCATATAATTAGAGTCACTTTCGTCGAAAAACCGGCTCAAAGTGTAGTATTTGTGCACTATATGTATATACTACTTAAATACTCACTTTCCGCCCTCTGGCCACCTCCAGCTAGGCGTACGCTTCCTTTGCGATCCCGCTAACCGCAATTCTTTCCTGGAGTGATTACGATTTAGTCAGCAGCCGGTCCCGCTTTAGGTTTGACTCTGCTTCGGAGTTGGAACGGTCTAGTCTGCTTGAGATTCCGCTACCCGCGGCCGATCCGGCAAAGGAGACGACAACTGTTAAAGTCCAATTGCTTCTCACATGCTAGCTAGCAGTGATCTCGTTTAACTGCGGTCGAATCCTGCAAAGATTCGAAAACACGCCTCTGCCCCCCTACCGAAGCGTACACGTGCTAGCTCTCCCATCTGCCTTGGAGGGAGCACGTGATAGGCCACAGCTGAACCGAGGCCGTCGCTATAACGGTTAATATATAGGAGGTCTTGGCTGAACCCTTCCTTCTCAGACTACTTTCAATTACAGCCGAGACTTGAACTCTGCAGGTCACGTTTACAGCCTGTGCCTTTCCTGCCAGACACTGACGCCATTCCTACCGACCGACAACAATGTTCCAGCCTGTGCCGTTCATAAGAGACGCTGACGACGTTCCCACTCCTACCGTGGCCATGCAACAGAGGTTTATACCTTGATTCCTGTTTAGAATTGAAGTCTTTTCATTTACTTTCACATGTCGTAACTTCTTGCGTCTTAGTGGCATTATTGTCTTGTTTGGGTTAAAATAAATTTAAAAAAAAAAATGTTGAGTTCTTTATTCCAATTTCCCGGTTCGTAATTTGTGTTCTCCCGTTGAACTGTTAAACGATAGATAGATAGATAGATAGATAGATAGATAGATAGATAGATAGATAGATAGATAGATATGAACTGATATATTATTCTTTAGCTTTCTTTAAGTGTCTGTCATTTTACTCGGTAGCCTTCTTGGAATTTTGAACCAAATCTTTTACTCAGTCCAAAGGTAGAGATTGTTCTCATTTCACTTTCCATGCTTAGGGGAGATAACTCGTATCAGTTAAAAAACGTCGTCTAAGGCGAGCCTAAAATGTTAAGAATCATTTGAGTCTTAAGGTGCTTCTAAAATGTTTCTCTGTAATTGGTATTTAGTAGTGGTTTAGATGCGCCCCTAGCAATGGACCCAAATTACATGGTTGCAAAGCCTGTTGTAGGTGATTGAATACACTAAATAAATATCACCATTCCAATATTCTAATTTTTAAAAGTAAAAAATAATCTAATCAGATTTACGTTGTAAATAAGATATCAATTCCACAATCAAATCCCAAAAAATCTTACAATCTAGAAAAAAAGATAAGAAAATACAAACCTCGTTAAATTCAGCAAACCTCTTTACAAATATCCCTATAGTAGGTAGCATTTTGAAATAATGTTTGCAAACATTACATTTCTTTTTCTTAATATTAAGTCCTCTTTAAAAAAAAAAGACAAATTATTATTAATATGGTGATTTCCTAAGAGATGTTACACAAGAAAGTATGGCAACCAGCGAGATTATTCATTCATAATTGATTTAGCAAGGCAAGCTTGTTAACCATTACACCGCGTCAAAGTGCCCTTTACATGTAACACAATGCCTGAAATATGGGGCACCAAGTGAGGATCGAAATCACTATTCAGTTGTAATTGATCTAGCGAGACAAGCTTGTTAACCATTACACCGCGTCAAAGTGTCCAAACTGTTATTAATATGTATTACACAGGTTCCATTTTATAATCACCTTGACAACATTTATACAGGGAAAGACTGCGTTGTCATGGGTACCCCCCTTGGTACTCCTTTCTTAAACTATTATCTGACCCACGTATAAAATTAATTAGCAAAATAACGCAATCACTCATATATATCATACACCGATATCTACATTTCAGATAAAAACGTAAATGATATTAAAAAAATAAATATGTGAATGTAATTCGGTTAACTATATATGAAAAAGTTAATAATTTTTAACAAATTCCTAGGTACTTTTATTGACTCTAACAGCCATAATTTTATTCTCCATATATGAAGTCTCTTAACAAGCAAAATGAATGCTCTCACATAAAATAGGTATTAAAAATCATTTAATTATTAAAGCCAAATTAATTTCTTCTCCCAAAACAATTTTATATCAAGCATTAACATTAAACAGTCACTCATCAGTAATGGCTTTCAAAATTATATTGTTGTCGAACTAAAATTTTTTTAATATACTTAATACCTATAAAAGTGTCAAACACAGAAAAAACAGAACACAGTTTATTTTATCGTAATCAAATTCACTCAATCTGCAAGTAGCTATAAAAATAACATAATCCATAAAAATTACATTTAGTAATAAATCTTTACGATTCATTATCTATAATAAAAGTTTTAAGAAAAAGCAAATTTATAAAAGGGATATACAACCATCTTTTCTCGTAAACCACTTATCATAATTCTAACCAAACGTTTCCACAGAAACTGATAGTACAAGCGTATCCACAGAAACTGATAGTACAAGCGTATCCACAGAAACTGATAGTACAAGCGTATCCACAGAAACTGATAGTACAAGCGTATCCACAGAAACTGATAGTACAAGCGTATCCACAGAAACTGATAGTACAAGCGTATCCACAGAAACTGATAGTACAAGCGTATCCACAGAAACTGATAGTACAAGCGTATCCACAGAAACTGATAGTACAAGCGTATCCACAGAAACTGATAGTACAAGCGTATCCACAGAAACTGATAGTACAAGCGTATCCACAGAAACTGATAGTACAAGCGTATCCACAGAAACTGATAGTACAAGCGTATCCACAGAAACTGATAGTACAAGCGTATCCACAGAAACTGATAGTACAAGCGTATCCACAGAAACTGATAGTACAAGCGTATCCACAGAAACTGATAGTACAAGCGTATCCACAGAAACTGATAGTACAAGCGTATCCACAGAAACTGATAGTACAAGCGTATCCACAGAAACTGATAGTACAAGCGTATCCACAGAAACTGATAGTACAAGCGTATCCACAGAAACTGATAGTACAAGCGTATCCACAGAAACTGATAGTACAAGCGTATCCACAGAAACTGATAGTACAAGCGTATCCACAGAAACTGATAGTACAAGCGTATCCACAGAAACTGATAGTACAAGCGTATCCACAGAAACTGATAGTACAAGCGTATCCACAGAAACTGATAGTACAAGCGTATCCACAGAAACTGATATTACAAACGTTTCTACAGAAACTGACAGTACAAGCGTTTCTACAGAAACTGATATTACAAACGTTTCTACAGAAACTGATATTACAAACGTTTCTACAGAAACTGACAGTACAAACGTTTATGTAGAAACTGATAGTTCCTGAATAACATAATAAATGTATCCCTATTAGGTAAAAAGAAAAATTAAAAAAATAATAATCAGCGAAATTACTTTTCTCTTAAATAGAAATTACAAAAATGTATTTAAATTTTCAGAATCCATATTAGGTAACGTTCAAGTGACACCGGTTTTAAAACTAAAAAATAACGTCGCGTTCTCCTTACATCACAAGCATTCAATTAAAAATTCAATTTAAAAAAATTTTTTTACTAGGACTATTGTCTTAATTTTTGTTCATCTATTAAATTATAAACAAAGATGAGGACATTAGTCCAACTGAAAATAATAGAAAATTACAACTCCTCATCCCAGCCTTTTAAAGAGGAAATTGAAATTTAAACCATCCCCAAAAATCATCATTCAACAAACTTTTTTGAACGTAATATAATTTCTTTCATTCTTGATAATGAAGAAAGCCAGTTAAAATTTCAGAAACTTAAAAAAAAATAAATAAATAAATAAAAGCAAACAAACTTACACGGTCTGTGATGGAATTGAGGTGAGTATGCAGGAGGACAGTGTACCTCTATTTTTCAGTTTTAGGTCTGTGCCAAACTTCTGCACTTGTAGGGAGACATAGGTGTTTATTGGTGTATCTTTTGTAACGATTGAAAACCTGTTTATTCGTTATTATGAAGCGACCCCAAATGAATCAATTTCTTATAGCTATGACAGTTTATAACCTATTCTTACTAAGTTTCTTACTAAATTAGTAATGAAACAATTTAAAATGAAGGAAATAAACAGTAATGAAACTGAGATAAAAGTAGTTAAAGGCGAATTTCTATAACAAAGAGTTAGAGTAGAAATCAAGTGTTTAGTCACTTTATATGGATTGGGTTTTGCTCGCTAAGGTGATTTTATTCTTATGGAATAAAATCCTTTTGCTGGTGACGTTAGTTCGTTGCCGAATCATGTCAAAATAGAAAATTTATATATATATATATATATATATATATATATATGTGTGTGTGTGTGTGTGTATGTTCCGAAAAAGGATATACAGTGGAACCTGGTGTATGCGACCCCCGTTATTAACCTGTTATTCACCTGTTATTAACGACCGTTTTTATATGCACGGACGATTTGCTAATGTTAATTGACCCCCAGTAAGCGACGTCTTCCAAAACGCGACCAGCATGAAAGAATAAAAATCACTGGTCAAGCGACCACTTCAACAAAAATTAATTTTGGCAGTACAGTCCTAACTTCTAAATTAGAAAAATTTAAGTTACTAAGTAATCTATTTCATTTTCCTTTAAGCCAGAAACACTTTCTCGTTGTTTTGTTATTGTAGTGAAGTGCCAAATTTTTATTATTATTTGTTGAAATGGCGGTGGTCAAACGGCGGCTGTCTTGTATTAACATGTCAGTCAGTCAGTTAAGTGCCATGCGCGATACACGCTTTGGGCGATCATGTCTCATGTCGAAAGAGACATGACTGACTGGGCAGAAGATTATCCCGCAGTAGGTTGCCATTGCTTTCTGCGGTAGACTGGTTGCCGACCAAGGCTATAGAACCCAATCTGTCCTGCTATTTAACCCATAACTGGAAGGAAGAGACGGATTAATACCTTTCCCAAGAGTATTTGCGCGGAAGTGAATGCAAGGAATTCAACTGGAATTCGAACTCGGTTCCCCGATTTCTTGTTCCGAGCCGATATCCACTGCGCCACAACGCACGTATTAACATGTACTTATTACATTTGACAAGTTAAAGAGATTTGTCGGTTTCTGTACCAACTTGGATAAATTCGGGCATAGGGGAAAAATCACATCGATGTGAAATTTAAATTTTCAATGTTTATCTCTTTCATTATCTTTATTTTTTCTCAATCGTTTTACTCTCTCTCTCTCTCTTTCTCTCTCTCTCTCTCCTGTCATTTTTTCTCTTATGTTTGTTTATTTTTCCATATATTATCGCAGATTGTCTTTTACTATCACTCACTTCTAAGAAAAACTTGAAAGCTTTGGTTCATTCATGAAGACCAAGAAATGATGAACCAAATAAATAAACAAGTGCCAACATCAATTAGAATCGAAGGGGTCAGATTACAAAAAAAAAACAAAAAACAAAAAAAAAAAAAAAAAACACACCACCCCGACTGCAATAACTGATTTTTTAAGCCTACACCATCGTGAATAAATAATTTTTATTTCTTTTGTTAACCGTTGTAAATACATTTTTAATGTTAAAAAAATAATTATGCTGAATAAATTTTTTCGAAGTTAGACAATCTTATCTTCTCATTTATTTATTACCAGATTACATGGTAAAATACTAAAATATGTACATTCTGGACAGTGAAATATACGATCGTGGGGAGGATAGGTCACGAGTCTTTAGTGAGTGACCACCTGCTGTATGCTACCAGTTTTTTTTATGGTAGTAGGGGTGGTCGCATACAACAGCTTCCACTGTATATGTTATTCAAAGTAGCTAAGCGGTTTTGGCAAATGTAACTGAGTTGGACAATCTAGCAAGTAGCCATAATGAACCGGTACTCGTCGTAGTCGTAGGCAGTATGTTTAGGCGTAGGCTTATGCAATAGGCGTAGTTAATAAGCGTAGTCCTAGGCTCCCCATCCCCGTAGTTTTTATTTATGACTGACACCAGCCAATCATATTTCTGTGAGGGGGAACCAAGGTGCATGTATATTCATTACATATATATATGTATATATACACAACAGTCTATTATAATAGAGAGGATATATATTCTTCACTAGTTAACGGCATAATTATTGAAAAAAATATAATAATAAGACACTGTTAAAAAAACAAACATGCGGCAAAAGGTTTCTTAAGAGGTACTAAAATTTAAAACACGTCGTAAAGAGAATGAACTGGGCTGACGATGCCTCGATGAGCGTAAAAAGGAATATATATATATATATATATATATATATATATATATATATATATATATAAACACACACAACGGTCTTTATTATGATAGTGGGGTAACTACCTTGAACAACGTGAGAACAAAAGGCAAATTCCGGAACGGTCAGTTCAAAATAACCACTTGATTGCTGAGTGCCTGAAACTCCGATTTGTGCTATAGACGCAGGTTAATACACACACACACACACACACACACACACACACACACACACACACACACACACACATATAATATAATTCAAATTTCCCTAAATTGGATGGCCATTTGGATGGGTCATCGACGAGAAGAAAACCGTATGGAAAAATATATTTGTTTGTTCGTGTGTAAAAAACAGAAGTAAGGGTTCGGGAAAAAATAAAAAAGAAAGGAAAAAAAGAAAAAACGGGGTAGAACCTGTAGGTCTACCACTTTCGAGAGAGAAGCGAAAAGAGATAGAATAAAATAAATTAAAAATAAACATACGAAAGAAAGAGGTCAGACAAAATAACGTCATACATGGCTACTGTTAAAAGGTCATGAATAATGTTAATATCAAAATAAACTGGTTAAACATAAGTTAAAAATTAAAACTAGAAGAAAAATAGATTTAAGAACGGGAAGTTATATAATTAAATTATATGACCAGTAAAAAGAAATAAAACAACTATTTTAAGGAATTTTCAATTTTAGATTAATTATTAGGAAATTAAATTTAAATCTATGATGGCATTAATACCAAAACAAAGTAATTAAACTTTCCTGGCTTAAAAAAAAAACAAAAAAAAAAACGATAAAAATAGGAGGAATATAAACTTAAGAAAGGGAAGTTACATAATTTAATTATACGGTTAATAAGAAGAAAAGAAACAACTATTTAAAAGACTTATTTTATTTTATAGTTTGTATGTAAATTTAAATTTATGACGTCAATTGCTTGTAAATTCTTATCTTAAGTTCAAAAGCAAATTTTTGCTTAGAATATTTTAATTTTTTCAACTAAACATTGTATCTATCATAAAAGGTTATTGGGAGTGCGGGCTGAACCTATTAATCTCTAACTCATTATTGAGTCAAGTCCCTTCTCTTTCATTTTCCAAAATCTTTGAGAAAGGGAAGTTTGAAATTTTAGTTTGGGGTTGGAAAAGGAGTATTTATGAGAGTAGTAACGTTGTTTAAATTCTCCAAATGAAATTCCAACGTAAACTTAATAATTTTTAAAAAAATTTTAGTGGGAAATGTTGTCTTGGTAGATCACTAGGGTAGACTTACATTTACCTCCCACGTGACAAACATCGATAGACCTACAATCGCAAAAAGGTATCATACCAGTTTTAATATTAGTTTTATCTAAATTCTTTAAAATCTGTCGATTTTATATATATATATATTTCAGGATAAGCAGATAAAAAACAAACTCTGATGAGTTACGACATCATAAAGGTCTGCTCACGAAACTTCTAAATCAGCGTGAACCTGCTCACTTAAAGTGTCAATTTGACAATTTTTTTGCATTACAATTTTTTTGCATTATATATATATATATATATATATATATATTCACTCCGCACCTAAGGATCACCTCGTGCAATCAGAGTTATCCTGATGCCCAGGAATAAAATATATATATATATATATATATATATATATATATATATATATATATATATATCGATGCTATTTACGCATCCTTCATACAGTAATAAATTTAAATAATCTTGGCTACTGGCGTGTGTTTACATTGTGTACTTAACGTGAAAATCTGCATTCCTTCGCCGAGCGCCCATAGCTTAGAGGTAGAAACGCTGACTGAAGACAATTCAGCCGGGTTTCAGTCTTAGCTAGAAGTAATCGATGTTTAACCATATTGATGAGCTGTGATACAGCGAAACAGGAATGACTGCGGATGACTATATATATGAGTTTGTAACTTAGCTGATTACTGTTATTTTCAGCACCTAGACTCTAGAGTTTAATGGATGAACACGCCAGCAATCTCTCCGTCCACTCGCCAGGAGATACAAGGAATTGACTGTTCATTTTCTCATATTTCATCAATGCATTTTTTTCTTTTTCTTTCATTGTGTGCGTGTGTGTAAAAATGAAAAAACAAACAAACAAACGAAGAAATTGTGACATATTTATACTAACAAATTAATGAAAAAGTAATTAATCAAAACGTTCTTTAAACTTTTCTCATAGTTTTTCTGAAATTTAAAATTTTTTAAATAGACCTTCAGTTCTGGCCCTTAGTTTTACCTGTGTAGGTCTGTAGTATAGAATGCTATGTGTTGATATATTAGGTTGTCCCAAAAGTTCGTAAACACATGCAAAAAATTGAAATTTTACTCGCCAAGTAATCTAAGGTTACCAGAAAACACTTGCAAAAATTGAAATTTTACTCGCAAAAACAACAAAGATTATTGCTCAAAATAAAGACCATCATTTCCCAAAACTTTCTGTCATCGCTCTGCAAGCTTTCGGATCTGGTCAAAGTACCATTCAGCCGGCTTCGAATCAAAGAATACTTGACACGCTTCCTCGACTTCATCAAACGAGTCGAATCGGCGGCCCTTCAGAAAGTGTTGCATTGAGCGGAAAAGGCCGTAATCTGATGGAGCACAGTCAGGACTGTAGGTTGGATGTGGCAGAACCTCAACGCCGTCCAGCTCTTCAAACTTGTCTTTGGTCTTCCTAGCGGTGTATGGGTTGGCATTGTCCTGCTGCATCAAAGCGCGCTTTCGGTTGATCAGAGCCGGGTACTTTTGCTTAAACTTTTCGTAAACCCGCTCAAGTTGCTGACAGTAAATTTCGGCACTGATGGCACGACCATTCGGAACCAAATCAAAATACACAATTCCTTTAAAGTTCCACCAAACGCACAATATAACTTTCTTGCCGAATCGACCTTATTTTGGAACCGACGGTGTCTCTTGCCCTTTCTGAACCCATCGCTTGTCTCGATTGTGCTGGACCAGATAGACCCATTTCGCAAGTGTTTACGAAAATTTGGGACAACCTAATAGTTGTCTGAACTGTCACTTAAACTACCCAAACCAAAATTGTACACTTAAAAAGGCATGTGTAGAAATAAAACGATCAAAGTTCTTGAATGCCAATTAGAGAAAATCAGAGACAAAAAGCAACAATCTAGATGGTATTTTATGGAATAAATATGAAAGTTGCCCACGTAGTTCTTGAATGCCAATCAGAGAAAATCAGAGACAAAAAGCAACACTCCAGATGATATTTTATGGAATAAATATGAGAGTTGCCCACGTAGTATACACAAACAACATTTTTTGTTAAATTTAGTCAATAACACGAAACATAAGCTGCTCGGACCAAAAACAGTTTCCAATGATAAACGTGAAAAGTTAATTTACCATTCCAAATATTTAGATATTAGCAATATGCCGAAAGATTCACTTTTTACCCTTGGGAATCACGATGCAGAAGAAATTGCAGAAAAATTTGGTTTAAATGGTCGGCTTTGTAGCAGAATCTTCAGAGAATTCAAGGAATCTAAAAAGGAAAGTAGTTTCTGCAAATTTTCAGTAACTGCTAATTCTTGTAAATACAATTCCAGAAGCAAAAGATACTTTATTGGCATGAATTCCTGCATGTCACTACAACATGCAAGTCTTCAAACTTGTGATCATTTCTCAACTCTTCTGTTTAAGTCGGTGGAACCTCCTCTGCCGAAAATTCAAACCTCGAGAAATATGCGAGGACATAGCTTCTTGCTAGAAGAGGCACTGAAAAAAAGTGACACATAGGAAAAGAAGAGAAAAAGTAAATGCAGATTATACACCATTATGGAAACTAGAAACAATTTGAAATGGTGTGTAATTCCCATAATTGCGACTCTGTTCATTAATAAACAAATCGACATTTCAGAAATGTCGATTATACTTACATTAGTAAGATTTATATATTAATTGATCGTTGTATTATTTGCCTTTTCAAAAATTTTGTTGATAAGCCGCTCTGAATACTCATCATCTTGAATCAAAACTCGGCTGATCTCGAAACGCTCTCTCCACTTAAAAATATGTGTTCGACCTAAAAGTATGCTCGCCAAAAGCCTGACAAAGAACTCGGTAGCGAATTTGTCGAGCTTAGCGAAAACTTCGACGCAGGCACGTTTGTCGAATGTGTCCGCCACCCTAAAGATTGCAGAACCGTTCCAACACAACGTTAGGAAACATAGCATAGTAGCCAAACGCAAGTCAAGAGCATGAAGCCAACTGGCAGTCAATGAGTAGATTAGGCATCAGTGAACATTAACTGCATGCACATTTCTGTTGAACGGTACAAGCACCAAATGTAAAGCCCTGGAATGTAGCGATACTAACATCCATGGGAATGTCTCTCTTCCTACAAGTTATAGATGCAGCTGGTAGGGTAGACTAAACTCTCTAGCCTTGGATGGTAAACAGTCTAAAAGAAAAAACTCTGACTTCGAAGTGGTGAAAAAGACAACAGGTAAGCGCACTACTCACTTTTCTCTGGAAGTCGTGCGTGTGATAACAAAGAAAATGAAACTTTGTAGAGCCAGCATCACCTGCATGAATAGACATAGCCTTGATATACTCCGACTGACACTAGAAATCGGTCGACTTTCGATCCCGGCTAGAAGCAAGTGGATGTCTAGACACACCGATGAGCGGTGATACAGCGAAACGGGCTTGTATGTGGATGACTAATATATACACGACCGGCCATAATTATTAGGCCACTCCAGTGTTTTAAAAAAATGATGTATTTCATACTATTTTTTAGTAGTTATTGCCAAGTGAATAATTGTAAATGAAAAAAGAATGGTTCTTTTGTTAATACTGCACAATAGCATGTGCATCAAATGAATTTATAAATATTTAATAATTACCTATATTGCAGTTTCATCAGTGAAAGAATGAAGAAAATTTAGGATGATTCGGACGAGTTCATTTTTGCAAAATTTTACAAGGCAAAGAAGCAAATTAATAATAACAAAAGAACCATATATTTTTCATTTGGCAATAAATATTAAAAATGAAATGAAATAATGCATAAAATACATCATTTCCTAAAAAAAAACTGGGGCGGCCTAATAGTTATGGCCGGTAGTGTGTCTGTGTATATATATATATATATATATATATATATATATATATATATATATATATATTATAAATAAATATATACACAGCGGTTTTTATTATAATAGAAAGGATAACTACCATGAACAACATGAGAACTAAAAATGTTAAATCACGGAACGGTCAGGTCATAATAAGCACTCGATGATTGCACAGGGCATGAAACTCCGCGTCGTGCTATATATATATATATATATATATATATATATATGCTATATATATATATATATATATATATATATATATATATATGTATATATATATATATATATATATATGAGTAACTATTACTCATATATATATATATATATATTTTCTAGACATATGCTATTAAATATAAGAGACAATGAATGTCTATTATGTTTAATCATGAGCCGTTCTAAACGTCGTATTTTTGTTTTAATTTCAGTGGAAAATAAAGACAAAAATTCTCCAACATTTGGATAATTATTTATTGGTTTTCTTCTAACCAACACTCAATAAAATCAACTTTAAAACAGGAAATAACATATTACATTGCATTTGACTAGATGGTTTTGTTGTCATTTCGCGCTATCCCGCGGTGTGACGTCATAAAACCGCATCGTAAACTTAAGAACTGCGTTTATTATTTTTGGTAACTATTGCCGTTGCCAAGTGGAGTTTTATGTCAACACAAAATAAAATCGTCGGTGATGGTGGATTTTATAATATTTCAGTTTAAACTACCTCTCTGAAGATGGCTCATGTGAGCCGAAAGCTTAGAAGAAAACCAATAAATAATTATCCAAATGTTGGAGAATTTTTGTCTTTATTTTCCACTGAAATTAAAACAAAAATACGACGTTTAGAACGGCTCATGATTAAACATAATAGACATTCATTGTCTCTTATATTTAATAGCATATGTCTAGAAAATTACTTGCTGCCTCGATATACTAAATATATATATATATATATATATATATATATATATATATATATATGAGTAATAGTTACTAATGGAATATTCCGCAGTTAGATATTTACTTTAAAAACTGCTCAATACAAAAGTAGAGCATAAATATATGGTAATTATTATTATTATTATTATAATGACATACTGCAACTTGATAGCTATAAAGTTTCGAGGTTAAAACACCATCATCAGGCAGTGTTATTTTTTTAAACACCGAAACTTTATAGCTATCAAGTTATAATAATAATAATAATTATTACCATATTTTTATAATCATTTCACCCCAAGCAAGGCAAACTGCCACTGGGTTGCTGGGTGTTACATAAGAGGTGAGTGATGAGAAAGAGAAGCAAGTTACGGGAATCCCAGAGAATCAGTAAGAAAAGGATGAGAATACAGCTGTGGAGATGGCTGCATGAGAAGAAAGGAAGAAGATGATACAATAGTTGGCAGGGAAATGATGTGAATTAAGGAAATAAGAGATGGCAATTGACTTTGCATTTAAATTCCTAAATGTAGCTGTCAGGGAAGCAAGTATACGAAAGGGAATTCCACAGGCGAGAAGTGCGAGAAAAGAAGCTGAGGGAGTAGAAATTGCGGTTACATTTTATTGGTTTCACTGTAAAAGCGTGGAACTTAGCCTTTAGTCTTGTAGCTCCACTAAATGCATGCAGAGGGTTCACCAGGAAGCTGTGTGTGTGTGTGTGTGTGTGTGTGTGTGTGTGTGTGTGTTAATACCCACATATTAATGCTATGCATATATCTTCTCAGTTCGTAGTAAATGCTGTCTACAATGAGTGTGGCGTGGTGTGTCTTAGCTGTGAAGGTTAGAATTGGTGGAAGTAAGGAAATTGCAATAGAACAGCGAGAGACTTGTGATGTTTCGTCTGTGTGAAAAGGATTGGTGTGTAGAAGATAATTTATCACCCACAAGGATGCGTAGACGTTTTGGGACAGTTTCCAATAGCTTAAGTTCCAATTGCGATTGGTGAAAGTTATGATTCCGCTCGGTATGCATAGAATGTCACTAGTTTAGTTTTCGTGGCATTGAATGTGACCAACCAGCCCCCCCCCAACACACACACACACTGATCTGTTAGAGCTAGGTCAGAGGAGAGATCAGTTACCAAATTCTGTTCATCTTCCGTCCAGGATGTTGGCATGTTTCTTGCTATGGTGTTATAAAGTCGTGTTATCAAAAAAGAATCTCCCTGTTCTACGGGACAAATACCAGATACGTAAATATTGGAGAGAAATTGGTGAACTGAGAGAAGCAGCAATAGCTAAAAAGCACTGTTGCTTCTTCTGTAAGATCTACCTAGTCATTGGCGTCCCACATCATTCTACCGAGGAAGCGGGTCCCTCGACATCATGGTACCCCAATTTACAGTCTGTTCAAGATAGCAACAAGGAAAATAGATTAACCACATCTAGGCCCAAACTGTATTATATCTCTGCAGGTCTTGGGGTCTGGCCGCGGCGACCCGGTGATCTATTGTGATCGTCACGGATTATAATTCCTTATCACCCAAAGTACCACATAAACCAAATACTGCAGCTAATGAACAAGAAGAAATGGAAATTGACGTCACCGGATTCAGCAGGCGCAATACAAAATAATATTGGAGAACACCAATACCGGGCGACACCAGTCCCAAGTCAATACCCACGTCGAAACATGCGAGAAACTCAAACTCTATACCCCCAAATGCGAGGACAATCGCAAACATATTTGGGAGCAAACCTTCAACTGACCACATCAATCCGTCCTGTTATTAGAGGAGAGAGGAGGCATGTGAGTAAAAATGGAAGGTCTCACTAGATAATGGGGGACTTCCACAGTCAGACATAAGTTACCTCGTTCCGTGTTATATAAACAGCTGAGAGGCGAGAAGCCAAGTATATTTTTTTTATTTATATCTTGTTGACATGATGATAAAGCAATTGATAATTACTGCCATCATTGTCTATGTGGTTATTTTACAGAAAGAACAGGGGCCAATCTAGGAGCATAGTTCTTAAACACTAAATGTTGTTAGCGGTTCATTGAAGTTATTTGGTTTTTTTTTAACAGAAACCGGGATAATTTTTTTATTTTATTGGAAACTGAGATAAAGCATGCCTTGTTCTTTATTTTCTTTATTAAAATTAATTCATTTCTGGCAATTAGATCCTAATCGTTTACACATTTAGAGACACTACTGGTGTGAAGTAATTTGTCTTTTAAAGGAATTAGTTGCTTTTAGGATAAATATGATAGAATTAAAACATTCGTATCGTTCCAGCAGCATCGCCCAAATCTAAGCAATCATCCGAAAATAATGTTTATTCTTTTGTCGACGTCAATCTCGTATTCTTCTTGTCGAATTTTATTATAACTATTAATTAAAACTGGGTCTTATATGTCAAAGGATGTGTGCTGTGCTGTGGTGCAGTGGATATCAGCTCGGAACGACAAATCGGGGAGCCGAGTTCGAATTCCATTTGAATTCCTTGCACACACTTACGCACCAATACCCTTGGAAAAGGTATTAATCCGTCTCTTCCCTCCAGTTATGGGTTAAATAATAGGACAGATTGGGTTCTACAGCCTTGGCTGGCAACCAGTCTACCGCAGAAAGCAATGACAACCTACTGCGGGATAATTTTCTACCCAGTCAGTAATGTCTCTTTCGAGACATGATCGCCCAAAGCGGGTATCACGTATGGCACTTAACTGACTGACTGACTTATATGTCAAGAGAAACAGAATTCTTTAACGAACCCGAAAAAACAAATACAGCCTCGCTCTGGTAGCTGACATTGCTTTGATTAGCATCATTCTTTATGAATAATGCAGTAGAATTGTTAGAGACAGTTCGTATTGGCTTAAATATATGTTCAATGGACTCTGTATTTGCCAGAGCCTCCCCACAAAGGTGACGATGTGGCACAAAGCGTACGCTTGCGCAAAATTTTCCGTAGACCCCGCATACGCGGGATCGGGTTTTTGTCTATTTGCCCAAGACGAGACTCTGAACTTCGGCATAGCCTTGTTCTGAGTTTCTCTCTTTTCGAAGGTAAAGAGTCCTACAAAGTTAGAACTTTAGTAAACGCTGCATTTATATGAACCTCCACATAAAATTCCGAATATTACACAATGCCAATTTTTTCCGTGAGCTTTCTGAACGCGTACGCTCGGTTAAAGACTCATCGTAGACCACGCGAGGTCGGGCTCTCGTCTATTAACCGCAGACGAGAATTTCCTCTTCGACATAGCCATGTCTGGTTTTCTCTCCGCTTGAAAACGGAGAGTCTGACAAAGGTTTTGCGAAATCGGTATTTACCCAAACCTCCCCACAAAGGCGTAGAGTAGGTAAATCTTAAGGTAAATTTTGAGACAGGTGGGCTGAGTAAGAGACAATACTTAAATATAAGCTTTAATCAACTCTGTATCTACCCGAGCTTCTCCACAAAAGGCCGACATCGCACAAGGACGATTTTTGCATAGTGCGTACACCCGGGCAAAAATTCTTCGTAGATGCCGTATAGGTGGGGTCGGACTATTGTCTACTTTTCCTCAGACGAGACTGCCCTTCGACATTGTCGGAGTCTCTGCCTTCAGGCTATGTCAGAGCTTTGATGAGTACTGAATACAAGTAGAGTTCTCCTGAGAATTCAGGACAGATTCATTAACGGAGGAAATGGATCATACCACAAATGATTCAAAGTTTGTTTTTGTTTTTTTTTACAAATTTTCTGGGTTTTTTTTTGTTGTTGATTGAAGGTCAACTTGAACCGACTTTCGTCCGACGACCTAAAATTTCATAATTACGAAACTCGTAATTTGAAGAAAATTATTGTGTTCCGACAAGTCAACTAAATAAAGAATATAAAAAAATATGTTTGTCATCACACACACACAGAGAAGTAGAATCATATTAAAATTTAACTCTCTCTCTCTCTCTCTCTCATTATATATATATATATATATATATACACACACACACACACACATTTGTTGGCTCCTGCTTAGATTTTCTGTCTTTGTTGCTCTACCTTCGTATTGAGCGCTTTAGTGTTAGGGTTTTCGCCTGGGTTTTTTTTCTTTCTTACGAGTGCTTGACTTTTTGTTCATGTACTTCGTTTGTTTCTTTTTTACGTCCCCTTCTTTTCCCTCCGAGTTCGTCCTCGGTGGGTTGTTCAAGACGATTTAAATTATAGCTTAATTAGTACTAGTTTTGGCAGAGTTAGTTCTGTTACTACTAGTATTGTAATTACTTTATATATATATATATATATATATATATATAATTATATATATATATATATATATAATTAATATATATATATATATATATATAATTAATATATATATATATATATAATAATATTATATATATATATATAATATATATATATATATATATATATAATTAATATTATATATATATATATATAATTAATAATTAATTATTATATATATAATTAATTATTATATATATAATTAATATTATATATATAATTAATATTATATATATTAATAATTATATATATATATATATATATATATATATGCGTGTGTGTGTGTGTGTGTACTTATTTGAAAGCGCTTAATATCAGTGATAGAGCTGACATATTCATATAAATAGGTGTGAGTTTGTATATGTCAGCTCTATCACTGATATTAAGCGCTTTCAAATAAGTACACACACACACGCATATATATATATATATATATATATATATATATATATATATATATATATATATTGAGAGGAAAACGAAAACTCAACGCATATTTAAACGGTTATAAATCAAGATTTATTTCGACAGTGTACTTACATTGTCTATTTCAGACAATTATAATGCTCTGGAAAATATCCATCGAGCTCTCTATTTTTATCTCATTAATAATTCTATATTAATTGGATAATTTTTTTTATTTTTTGATTATTCCCTCCGTTTTTACGGGTCTGCCATTTTCTCTCCTGTATATGAAATAACGATATACATATTTTTTTTATATATATCAAGAACAATATTGGGGTGAAAATGTATGAAAAAGTGTGAAAAAAAAGTTTTTCTGTGACGTGTTTGTTCCTTATGGACTTCATCGAACTCAATTAGTAATATTGGCGCAACTACGCATGCGCGCCAACGAGGGATGCTGGGAATTTTAGATTTAAAAAAAAAAAAAAAAAAAAAAAAAGATTATTTAATCTAAACGATTAAAGAATCAAAGGACATTCGGCAAGATTATATTTAAAATAAATTTAAACTTTCCAGCATCTATAGCACAATTAATGGTGGTTGAATAGATGGCGGGGTCCTTAGGAAAGTTAGAAAAATCGCTAAGAACCACCGATAGGAAGCTGTGGATAGCCATGATCGCATATGTCTTTGAATGGACGCCACAAGAAGAAAAAGAAGAAAAGAACTGCAGCAAGTTTTTAAAATTTGCCATTAATCCACTGTCTTCATTTTCAATTCAGCAGTATGTCAATGATAACATCTCAGTGGGTGTTTGCCAAGATTTGCCTGTTATTAGCTGTAACCACGGATAGTGAAAATAGGGTCCATCTTATATTAATTTCCCTTGCGCCTCTCGACCAGCCACAATAGATTGCATCTTTTTCAAATTGTTCGCCTATTCTACACCGACACGTTTCTGCACTCTTCCACCTCCACTCACTGTTCCTTCGTCGCCTCCACCGTCACAGCCAACGGTACATTTATCAATATGCAACCATAATCTGGCATTTTTGTAATGATTGGGGGGAGAGGAGGAGAAGGAGAAAAAGACATATTCGTGAGATATCAGAGCCCTTTTCCTTCCCCGTTCAATTCTCTGCCCAACCTCTGTCTCAGCCACCCGGCGCCACACAACCAAACCAAATCATGATGGAAAAATTAGCAACGAAAAATAATCTTCTACACATTCCCGAAATGCCGGCCATACCGGTAGGATTCTTTCTTTCTTCGGTTTGATGTGATCTTAGCATTGAACTTCGAGACTAGATACTGCCGTGGGTCAAAGATCAAAACGAGACTTCTTAAAAAATAAATAGGAATAAAATTCTAACGACGAAAGAGACAGAAAAAATACCGATCGTTGATTGGTTGATTATTTTTGTAATTTTGATTGCTCGAATACTTGGTGGGAGTTTTCTTCTTTTTTACTTCTTTTGAGCTGATAAGGTAAAAATGCTTAGCCTCTAGCTTTTAACAGACAGATGCGTACAGCTGTATCTAGTTTGAGATACAGAAGAACTTTCTAGAGAACAAAGCACCACCGCTGAACATTACCAAGACGGCAAATTCAGTGAAAAGTCCTCCCCATTCGTTCGTTCAATTAACGAGAACCAACAATACATTTAATTTCAGAAGCATTCGCACAAAGAAAGTTTAACCAGATACATGTTGGTGTTTTCTAATAATAAGAGGTGTCAAGGAAAATAATTTGATATTCATATAGATCATTTCTAAAATAATATATATATATATATATATATATATATATATATATAGTGTTTAATTGTGATAATGTTTAACTCCAAGGTGGTTGTTTTTCAGTGGTTTTACTGATAAAATATATTTTGGCAAGCAGGTATTTTATTGTAAAGTACTCGATATCGAGCGTTGATAGGTACAAAGAGTTTGTCTCTTTAATAGAGGAGATTTGTGTGTGTGTGTGTGTGTGTGTGTGTGTGTGTGTGTGTGTATAGATATGTATATATATATATATATGTGTGTGTATTTAGGCAGCAAATTTTCTTTTAGACATTTAAGGTTAAATAAATTGCAAACACTGCTTATTTTTAATAAAATCCGTTCATACTCACGGACAATCTTTAGCGTATTATAATTGAAAGATGTAAGAAATGAGCTGTAACGCAGACAGATGATTTTATTATTCATTTCTCGATGTTTCCAAGTACTGTCAATCTCATTCCGAGATCATCTTCAGGGGTGTGAATTGTGATAACAAAAAATAACCGCAAAACTGTGTTGCTAAAAATTACTGTAAATTTTCTTCTTACTTCAGATATAAAGGTTGACAAATTGTTTAGCGTTCATTAGAACGTGAAAATTATCTAAAAAGGAATTTTTTTATGTTGTAATATCATGGTCATGCACGTGTTAAAACATGAAAAAACTGTTCTTTCTATAAACATTTTAGAACATTACTACAGTATTCATAGCTGATTCTATGAATTGACGGCTTAAGTTTTTTAATGAATATTGCCTCGAGAATCTGTAGTTTGTTTTTGTTGTTTTCTTGGTGTAGTGTATTTGTGTTATCGGTCATTCTTTTTCATATTGTGAATGCTGACAGGAATGTTGCTGTAGATATCTAGAAATAGACGAATGGTCAGACATGGGTAATGTAAGACGTTTTGTTAATGTAGTTGTTTGAAATCCGACATATATATTTGTTTTTTGTCGGAGATACATCCTCGCAAGGGACATTTGAATTGATGTTGGTTTTACGTAACACATCAGTTAGTGAGGGGGTGTTATTATGGATATTTAAATTAGTAGTATTGTATTTTTTATAATATATTACTAATTTTAAATATTAAATAGGATCAACGGGAGATATATTTGTGCGAATGAGATCTTTTATGATTTTTTCATCCTGTTTGTAGGTATCGTGCATCTGGTTGCAATAAAAGAGTTTGATATGTTCAGGGTCTTTTGTGGAAGTACCATATTCTGTTTGATGTGTGTTTAGGTTTTTGAAATATCTTATTTGCATCTACAATATGGTTTGGGAAGTCATTATTAATGAAAGTTGGTTTTTATATGGGGAGATAGTAAATGTGTTACTGTTTGTATCTATTAAAAATATCAACGAAAGGGATTTTTTTATTATTCTAAGTTCGGATATGAACTTGAGGACAGTTCTTTTGAAAGTTTATTTGAATTCTATTATTCTATATTTTTAACTAATATAAGAATATCATCAACATATCGTACGTAGATGGAGGTTTTTTTTAGTGATGGTAAATATAGTATTTTCTAGGTTAGCCATGTAGAAGTTGTTGAAGGTTGAACCCAAAACTGAGCCCATTGAAACACCGTCCCGTTGCACGTATATATTATTTCTGTGACTATAGAATGGGACTTCGGTGGTACTGATTAAAAGTAGTTTTTTTTAGTATTTTAGATTTAATTTTCAGTGGGGACAGAGAGTTATTATATATATATATATATATATATATATAATGTCAATGGTTTCTCTAACAGGAACGTTAGTGAACAGATTTTCAACATCAAATTATGCTGTGGTTTCATCATTAGTTTTTCCGTTTTTAATATTTGTATAAGTTCAAGAGATGATTTAATGCTGTATTTGTTATGTATGTATGGTATAATTAATTGGTTAAGCGTTTTAGTTAGTTGGTATATAGGAGCAGGTATTTGTGATATAATAGGGCGAAGTGGACAGTTAGGCATGTGTGCTTTGATAGAATTATAAATGTATCTTAGTTTATAATTCCCGATTATTTTGGTAAGTTTTAGATTGTCTTGCTCCGCATTGTTAGCTCTGATTAATTTTCTTAATTTTTGCTTTTAGCTGAGTGGTAGAGTTATTGGTAAGTTTTGTTTTTAAATTTGGTGTGATATTTTTTGTATTTTTTGTTGCCACAACTCAAGATGATCTCGAAAGGAGATTGAAAGTACTTGGGAACATCAAGAAATGAATAATACAAAGATCTGTCAACGTTACAGCTCATTTCTTACATCTTTCAATTATAACACGCGAAACATTATCCGTACGTATGAACAGATTTTATTAAAAATAAGTAGACACAATGTTTGTAATTTATTTAATCTGATATATATATATATATATATATATAAACTTATTTATAAATGGAACTTCGTCGATGTGTGTGTGTGTGTGTGTTCGTTACCTATAGACTCCGAAACGGCTGAACCGATTTTCTTGAAAATTTACACCACAGTTGTACTATAAGCGTCTGCAAGTGTTCTTAGCTAGGTTTTGTGTCGAGGTACCTTCGATAAATATCGAAAATCGATAATCGAAAAAAATCGGGTTATAGAAGGAGTGGTCCGATTTTAATCAAATTTGATACACCCATAGACAAAGACATAAGAAACGATATTCAGAAGTTTCAAGGTTGCAGTTCTTACAATAGTGCAGAAAATCGATAATATATATATATATATATATATATATAAAAGGCAAGATGTCTGTGTATGTCTGTTTATCTGCCTGTATGTCTGTATTTTTTTTCAGCCCTTTTATTTTAGTTTTTGATTCGGGTTTGGCTCTAAGTAGGTATAATTGTAATTCTTAGTCTCAGCTTAGTCTCAGTTAAAAAATTTTAAAAAATTGCCATAGATTTTGTTGTTCCCAGTGCTTCAGTCATTCTCAAGGGTGTTGTATTCGGCATATATATATATATATATATATATATATAATAGAATAAGTAAAGAACAAGTCGGAAAAAGTGTCTTTAATCTAACATGTTTCACTTTAACAAGATTCTTCAGAGATTTTTTAAAGATTCACTCGTCTTTAAAAAATCTCTGAAGAAGCTTGTTTAAATGAAACTTGTTAGATTAAATACTTTTTCTTACCTGTTCTATACTTATTTTGTTCATTTAGTCAGATTTCGATCCATATATTCAACTATATATATATATGTATATGTGTGTGTAAGAGAGAGTGCGTGTGCATATATATATATATATATATATATATGTTAGAAAACAGCGAGAACTTATTCAAGGTCCTTATATATATATATATATATATATATATATATATATATGTATATAAGGACCTTGAATAAGTTCTCGCTGTTTTCTAACAGATGGCGTTCCCAGAACTGTAATTTTAGATGGTAAAAATGATAAAGACGTACTCTAAGCAAGCTTGAAATTCAGTGACTGTCATTTTGCCGAAGTGTTAACAACTTTGTTTTTCATAGCGTTAGATATGTCGGATTTCGTACCAAAGAAATTGTAATTGAGGGGAAATTTACTGCACTACGTTATTCAAAAGAAATCTTCAGCTGAAACACAGAATTCTTGTTGAAACTAACCGTGCCCGTGCTCTGCCGGAAACAACATTCAGAGATTGGTTTAAAGGATTAAAAAATAGTGATTTTGATGTTGAAGATAAAGAATACACTGGCCCACCGAAAAAGTTTGAAGACGAAGAATTGGAAGCATTACTTTATGAAAACTCATGTCAGGCACAAGCTGACTTTGTAGAATTATTAGGAGTTGATCACACAACAGTTTTGAAACGTTTGAAAACATTAAGAATGATTCAAAAGCAAAAACATTGAGTTTCGTACGAGTTGAAGCCGAGAGATTCGAACGGCATCTTATCACGCGTGAACAGCTGCTTCAAAGGCAGAAAAAGAAAGGGTTTTTGCATCATAACCTGACTGAAAAAACAACGGCTGCTATACAATAACACCAGCCCAGATATTGACTGAGAACCGCTGTTGGTGATGTGATTGCATGTGGATTTTCCCTTACCTATACATACTGATTGTGGAATTTGACTCTGCCATCCCGTGTAAATTGTGCTTCATCTGTGAAGATAACGAAGGCAGTAAAGTTTGGAATTGCATTGCATTGTTGTAATAACCATTGACAGAATACAACTCGTGTAGGATAATCTCCTGGTGCAACGTCTGTACACGTTGTAGATGATATGGGTACAACTGTTGTTCTCACAATACTCTTCAGACATTCGAACGGGGAATAACCACTTGCCTTGCGGCCTGTCGTGTGCTGATTTCAGGAGTATCATGCACAATATCCAGTATCTGTTTTTCTTCCCCAGACGTCGTAGACCTTGGTTTTCCTCTGCAACCAGCATAAGTTTCGAATGTTCTATGTTCACAGAGGTGGCGATGGATATTTACAAAGGTTTTCCAATCGGAAAATTTTCGGTATGGGAACCTTTTTTGGTAGAGACGACGAGCTTGTACAGCGTTACCGTCCCCCAAATTATACACGAAGTGTATATATGTTCTGATTAGTCCTGATTGGAGTACATGTTCAATTAACATGTACCACTAACAGTCGTCCAGCAACACTTCACACGCGAGAAACATGGGGGAAATTCTGTCCGAATGGCGGAAAAAAGCGATTTGACTGGTTGTCTTGTCTGCTGTCTCATCAGGTAGTTAACACCATCATTGTTATTTACCAGATGAGACATTGTTCTTTCAATGTCGAAACAAAATGTAGTTTTGTAGTTTGCACTTTTTCTAACGTAATAATTATATATATATATATATATATATATATATATATATACACACACAAACTAATAAATATACATATTATCCTGCGTTCTAGGCACGTTCCTTTAGTTAAGGTTGCTATAAATTAAATCGGGTGTGCAAATATTTGTCATGAATCGTGCCTAAAACGTAGGATAATATGTATATTTATTAATATATATTTTTGCTCGGTTATAAATCATTGAGCACTGTTCTATAAACACCTGATTAATATCTATATATTGATGTATATCTGCGCGTATACACATATGTATACTTATTTACATCCATATATATATATATATATATACATATCGTTCTTCCGCGAACTGTTTAATACACTCAATATAACTGTCATCTTTGATAATGGCTGATGTAAGCCCAAAGTTTAGAAAGGATTAAATAAAAAACATGTATCAATATTGTGATTTTCTTTCTTCTTTCAACGATAATGCTATTAAGCTTATCAGACGATATGAAAAGAATTTACATAAAATAAATAGACAAAACTTGTCTATATTATTTAACGAAACATGCATCCATATATATATATATATATATATATATATATATATATATAGTACTGTGCAAAAGAACTATTGTACCTTGGCATATTGACAGAAAATAAACAATTTAATTAAAGTAATTTTATTTGATTTGCTCAACAAATGCTTTAACAAGAAAAAATACTTGTTCAAAAGAAATTTAATATTTGGTATAATAGCCTTTTGCTTTGATCACAGCCTTCATTCTGTCATCACAAGCTTCTTCAATGTATCTAATGGTATCTCTTGCCAAGCAGCTTGTATTTACTCCCAAAGTGTGTTTTGCGAAGTAATATTAGATTTATCAAATTTTTTTTTATCCAAAATATCCCATAGATGCTCAACAGGACTGAGATCAGGGCTTTGTTGGGGCCAATTCAAATTCCAAAGCCTTCCTTCCTCTTTAGTTAAATAATATTTATTAGCAATTTACTTGGCTTTTCACCCTGTATTTGAATTACAGTGAGGTTTTTAGGGACATCACCCCTGTCCCAACACTTTTGCACACTACTGATTTTACTAGGAGTGATTTTAAACTTTATTTTGATGTCCCATAAAAGATAAAATAGTTCTTGTCCTAATACTTTTTCACAGTACTATATATATATCGCTCATTCAGTAATGAATTAGAGCACTCTGGCTATTGGACGTGTATAATGATAATATACATGCTAAAAAGTCTGCCCTCTTCTACAGAGCGCCCATGGCCCAGAGGTAGAATCGCCAACTGACGCCACTTCTCTCGGGTTTCAATCCTGGGTTAAAAGTAATCGGAGTCTAACCGTACTGACGAGCTGTGATACAGCGAAACAGATCTGTCTGAGGATGACTATATATGTATATATATATCTGGCGTTCCATCAAAGACAAGGGTCGAACATCATTCAAGTAAAAAGACAAAATGGTAATGCTAAATGAAGTATTCGATATGAATGATATTTTTATTACAGAGTATGAGTGACAGAAACAAATATACAACGATCGATGGCTATAAAAGTCTGCCTTTTTCTCTTTCTACGGAGAATTAATAAGATTACACAGCTGAGATAGTGAAATACTGATTGCATCAAGCTTCCACAAAACTGAATATTTTCGTATGCGATTAGTCACAGAATTTATTTTGATGAACACAAAATAGTGACCATTTTCAAAAACATCACGTACTACACTAGGCAAACTCCCGGCCTTCTTCATATGCCATGGACCCTAAAGATGTAGACGATCATGGGCCTTTACAAATTCTTTTCCTTCGTTGCTTTTAAATTTTGTCATGTTATTTCTCCTAAATTTTATCCCCCCCCCATTTACAAAAGCTCACTAAGTATGTTTATGCATTGTTTACCTTTGACCATCTTACCTTCAATTTGCGCCCAGACTTGGTTTAGATATTTCTAAATGAGTTGGACACCAAGCATGACATTCATTTAAGAGTTTAGATCTGTACCAATAAAGACAGGAATACGGATGGCAAAAAAAATTTTATTCTTATTTTTGTACTGAAAAAGAGAAACGAAATATTTAAACTGCAAGCGATTTTGACAGAGGTACCAGCGTATTGGGAATGTGAGAAGACACCTACGTTTCACGCAAACAAAATCTTAACACACTAACGGGAAACCTTTTTCTTTTCTGTTACCATATTGAAAAAAGGAATTTTAATTAATTATTTCTGACATTTTTCAAAATGGTGTTTCAATGACATCCAAAAACAACTAAATAAGCGCACAGAAATTTGATTCTCACGCGATAGTCATTATCGTTGCAGACATTGCAATGCGTAAATAAATTTCTACGTTGTCTTGGACTATGAAATGGGGTATTTTTTCTGCCGGAATTTGCTCATTTCATGGCGTAGTCCTGAAGTCTTTTTTTCTTGTATTTTCAAAATTTTTCTTGATATCGCTTACTATATCTTTCTCGCTCATTCCTTTAGAAGTCTTGTTACATCTTTCTCGCTCATTCCTTCAGTCTTGTTACATCTTTCTCGCTTTCCATTCCGCCAGTCTTGTTACATCTTTCTCGCTCATTCCGCCAGTCTTGTTACATCTTTCTCGCTCATTCTGTGATCTTCCCGGTACATCTTTCTCCAACTCATTCCGCCAGTCTTGTTACATCTTTCTCGCTCATTCCGCCAGTCTTGTTACATCTTTCTCGCTCATTCCGCAGTCTTGTTACATCTTTCTCGCTTATTCCGCCAGTCTTGTTACATCTTTCTCCGCTCATTCCATGATCTTGTTACATCTTTCTCCCGCTCCATTCTGCAGATCTTGTTACATCTTTTATATCATTCCGCCAGTCTTGTTACATCTTTCTCGCTCATTCCGCCAGTCTTGTTACACATCTTCTCGCTCATTCCGCCAGTCTTGTTACATCTTTCTCGCTCATTCCGCAGTCTTGTTACATCTTTCTCGCTTTCATTCCGTCAGTCTTATTACGGCATCTTTCTCGCTCATTTCGACCAGTCTTGTTACATCTTTCTAGCTCATTTAGCAGTCTTGTTACATCTTTCTCCATCATTCCGTCAGTCTTGTTACATCTTTCTCGCTCATTCCGCCAGTCTTGTTACATCTTTCTCGCTCATTCCGTCAGTCTTGTTACATCTTTTTTTTTCTCGCTCATTCATACTGATCTTGTTACATCTTTCTCGCTGTTCCTTCAGTCTTGTTATATCTTTCTCTCTCATTCTTTCATTGTACTAATCTTTCTCTCTAATTCTTTTCATTAATACTAAATCTTTCTCGTTAACTTTCATTATTACTAAATCTTTCTCTCCATTTAACCATTGTGCCAATCTTTTTCTCTCTCAATTTCTTTGCTGTTAATACTAAATCTTTCTCTCTCATTCTTTCATTAATATCAATCTTTCTCTCTCTGCATTCTTTCATTGCTCTAAATCTTCTCTCCTCTCTGAACTGCCTTAGTGTCTACAATCTTTCTCTCTCATTCTTTCTTCATTGTCTTCAAAATGTTTTTCTCTCTGTTCTTTCATTAATACTGAGCTCCTTTCTCTCTCATTCTTTCATTAATACTTCCAATCTTTCTCTTTCTCATTCTTTCATTAATACTAAATCTTTCTCTCTCATTCTTTCATTAATACTAAATCTTTCTCTCTCCTCATTCTTTCATTAATACTAAATCTTTCTCTCTCATTCCTTTCATTAATACTAAATCTTCCTCTCTCATTTCTTTCATTAATGCTAAATCTTTCTCTCATTCTTTCATTAATGCCAAATCTTTCAGTCTCATTATTTCATTAATACTAAATCTTTCTCTCTCATTCTTTCATTAATACTAAATCTTTCTCTCTCATTCTTTCATTCATACGAAATCTTTCTCTCTCATTCTTTCATTAATACGAAATCTTTCTCTCTCATTCTTTCATTAATACGAAATCTTTCTCTCTCATTCTTTCATTAATACGAAATCTTTCTCTCTCATTCTTTCATTAATACGAAATCTTTCTCATTCTTTCATTAGACTAAATCTTTCTCTCTCATTCTTTCATCTTTCTCTCTTTCAAGACATGATCGCCTAAAAATAAAACAATAAAAAGAAATATGTTTGCGGTTACACTCCTGATGAAGTAGTTAATTTAATAATCATATTAACATATTTTACATTCCGGTTTAGGTTGCTAATATTTAGAAAGTCGCAAATATTTTATGCCTAAAATGGTCAGTTCCGAGATGTTCTTGTAAAATATGTAACGGGTAACGGAGTAACAGCGAAACAAAATAGAGAGAACATTTTGCAGACGACATTTTGTATATTGAATGAATTCGAAAAATGCCGAGTATTTTCCTTTATAGTGTCAGTGAATATATTTATTTATTTATTTAATTTCAACACGAAGCTAACTGCATGCCTATTTAATTGTAGTTAATTGGTCCAGGATATGAAAAAAGACCTGAGGGTCAACTGACAACCGATATTAACTGGAAATAGCAGACGACAGCGTCCCTCTTCCTTGTTGGCAGACATTGTTATGAGTAGGCCGCTGGACGCGTACACTTTTTCAATAACAACTTCGCTTTCTGGCTCTCACAGAGATACACATGCAAATACGTAAACGACTTTGATGCCGTCATATATCCACAAGCAATACTTTAAGTCACGCATACACAAATCTACATCCGAAGACGCGTAGCTCTAAACGACCTGGAGATTCTGGTCGATATCTTAATTCCAAAAACGACATCTTGAGCAAATACTTTGCATAAATCAATACGCCCACATGAAATTACGTTTGGTGGCCAGAGGAAGATAGAATATATGAAAATCAGTAAAAACAAACAACAAAATTCAAATCAGGTGGAAAACTGTCCCTTCTCTTAATTAGTCCAGCAGTAACTATATATATATGCAATTTGTTATTGTTTACATATTATATATGCGTGGTACTTATTTAAAAGCGCTCAATATCAGTGATATGAATATATATATGTATATATATATATATATATATATGCAATTTGTTATATATATTATATTGTTTACATATTATATATGCGTGGTACTTATTTAAAAGCGCTCAATATCAGTGATATGAATATATATACACACACACACACACACACACACACACACACACACACACACACGAGTGTGTGGAGGTAAAGTGGTAAGCTTTTTAACGTGGCATTTAACCGACGTGTTACGTTCGGCTTCTTCGGGTTGGAATTGAAGACAAATCTTTGTGTAAGGAAAATATGTTAAGAATTTTGAGGATAAGATGATCAAAATTTCCTTAAAAACTGCTTTGTCTTTCATTCCAACTTAAATGAAACGGGCCTAACACAAATTGACGAAAGGCGTCGTGAAAAGGTTTTGCTGTCCCATTATCACAATTTTTGTTTCGAAAAGGAATACTTACATACATTTTATATATAAGCTCTGGGTAGTACACATTGATCTCTCTGTATGGATCTATCTATCTAATATTTTATATTAAAAGATCTATTTAGATTATTCTCTCCGTTTACAAATTTGATATCACATATATATATATATATATATATATATATATATAAGGATTTGATGGATATATTTTTTTTTACTACTTGAAACGTTATTTTTAGTTGATATCCGTGTTGGAAATACAAAAACGGGGCGTCAATTTCAAACAGGTGTAGACACTAGAAATAATTAAATACTTGTTTACGTGGATGATTAATAGATTTATATACTAACACATAATGATTAACTGAATATTTAATTAAAATATTCACGGCATAAAAATCGCTCTACGTGATTCGTAGTCACTACTGAATTAGGTGCATTGATAGGAAAGGAAATTATGTTGAAAATTAAGTATTTGTTGAGTAAAATAACTGCTTTGGAAATCATTAGGTGGCTGATTATGAAAGTACAAATTTTAGATGGAGACTTAATTACTAACTGAATTTTGATGTGAAAATTTTTCGTTTTAATTTTCTGTGTTGCTGAATAATTAGTTCTGAATTAAGTGAATTATATATTAGTTCCAACTGTTTTTCAAACATTGATCAGTTTTTACTTTTTTTACATTATATTTCTTGCTATGTTGGACTAACAGCCCAGCTTTACCTTTCAATTTTTCCTCCTATTAACCTTTTGCTTATCTGAATATTGCAAGTCATGACTTGCAACATAAATGGATTGCATTGAACTATGCAAGGGAGAATCTGTCCCCTACCCAAGGCAGACCAGAACAGGTTTCTTTGAGTCTAAGCATTAGACAAAACTATCGCCCGGTTCACACTCCACCCACGTCTATTGAACAGGTGAAGAGGCTCATCCCTTGTTCCCTGTTTAGGATGTGGTTTCCGGCTTTCTCTTGTCCAATCTTTTTACTCTTTTCTTTCTTTTTTTTTCAGTTGGAGTAGATAGACTGAACTATCGCACGGTTCACACTCCACCCACGTCTATTGAACAGGTGAAGAGGCTCATCCCTTGTTCCCTGTCTAGGATGTGGTTTCTGACTTTCTCTTTTCAAATCTTTTCACTCTTACGTAGCCCCCTGTGCATCAGTGGTGTTACCACCTTGCTCGGGGTGATATGATTAAAAAAAAATTGTAGAAAAATGCAGAAGTGACGTAATATTTTAAACAAGTAAGCATTGCTACCAACTATAATTACTTATTTAAAACATTACATCATTTCAGCATCTTTCTACAAATTTATCCTCCATGATGGTTCGCCTGAAATTGGCCTACACTTCCGATTTATCATGAAATAACGTGTATGCCTTAATTTCTCTCTCTCTCTATATATATATATAGAGAGAGAGAGAAATTAAGGCATACACGTTAGTTCATGGTAAATCGGAAGTGTATGATAGAATAAATAAAGAACAGGTAGGAAAAGTTTCTTTAATCAAACATGTTTCACTTTATTAAGCTTCCTCGGGGATTTGTTAATAAGTCATGGATTTTAAAAGTTAAAAAAAAAACAAAGAGGCAGTATGTTGATTGAGGTTTGATTTCATTTGTCAGATGCGTGTCACGTGTAATAAAGCATGAGATGATCATTTTTAAACGAGCGGGTCTGTGACGTCAAAAATGACGGCAAGAATATTTATTTCGATATACTATTTAAAATGACAACGTATATGGATGTGCCTACTTTTGAGTATCTAACATTAAAACTCAAAAAAATTATAACAAACCTCTGAGCGTGACAGGAGTGATATATATATATATATATATATATATATATATTAATTCAGATACTTTAATCCAAGGAAAAAAGCAGGAAGGTAAATTCCAAAAACCCGATCCTAATTAATATTAAAATTATTTTAATATTAAAAAATGATACAGGAAGAGAGCTCCATGTAATAAAATATTACAGAGCAAATATAAATTAAAAAAAGGATTAATTCAATGATGTTGAATGACCATTTTCATATGAAGATCCCCACGGGGGATAACACATCACCTCAGCAACAGAAAAATGAAAGGATTTTTCTGTTGCTGAGGTGATGTGTTATCCCCCGTGGGGATCTTCATATGAAAATGGTCATTCAACATCATTGAATTAATCCTTTTTTAATTTATATATATATATATATATATATATATATATGGGAACAAAACAATGTCGCTGACGTGGCGTGGAACCTCTGTTAGAGATCCCATGTCGAAATGTGCATCCGACACCTTTGAATTTTGAAAATTTTCTCTAATTTATATATATATATATGTGTGTGTGTGTGTGTGTGTGTGTGTGTGTGTGTGTGTGTGTGTGTGTGAATAAATAAAACGTAGAATATTTGGTATTTAAGACAGGTAAATTCCGATAGAGACGAACTCAAAAGAACTCAATGTTAAATTTATTTATTTAATTTAACAAAGTAATATAATCTAAAAAAATTTTAGATGGGTCTGACGAGCAGCAGGTCTTGCTGCGAAATATGTATTAACCATGAAATTGTAGAATATCTAATTTTGTTCTAGGATATATAATGAAAGTAATAGATATTTATTTTAAATGTAATATGTTATTATTATTATTATTATTATTATTATTATTATTATTATGTCATTTTTCATCATATTTCGATTTCTGCTTTGGTCTCACTACCAACCAAGTCTGCGGGGAGACCTAAGGCAGGTAGTGGCGTGTTGTTATGACTCCATTTCATGTTTTTCTATCTTCCCTATCATCCCCAGCATTACATAGATAAAGTTTTCCTTAGTGTGTGGGCTGTATTTAATAAGACAATTTTTTGTATCTCTCTTAAGCTGGGGTTTCCAGGGATTCTTTCAATGTGTTGTTTTGTTCCATTTTTTATAATTCCAAGTGCACCTACTATCACTGGCACAACTCTTGTTTTCAATTTCCACATTTTTTCTATTTCAATTTCCAGGTCTTTATATTTTGACAGTTTTTCAAATTCCTTGATTGCTATGTTACAATCCGCTGGACAAGCCATATCAATTAATAGACAAGTTTTCTCCTTCTGGTTTTTAACAATAATGTCTGGCCTGTTTGCTTCAATTTTTCTGTCTGTGTAGATGGTGTAATCCCATAGAATGGTTACATCTATTTCTGTAACCGGTGCTGGATGATGTTCATACCAGTGTTTGTTTACAGCTTTTCCATAATGTTTGCACATTGCCCAACGTAAATATTGCCCAACTCTATCGTGGCGATTTTTATATTCGTTTGGGGCAAGCACAGAACAGCCTGAGATTAGGTGGTCTATTGTTTCTTGGTGTTTATCACAAAACCTGCATTTTGGATCCATATTATTATGCATAATATTTGCCTGAAAGTTTCTCGTGAAAAGACTTTGGTCTTGTGCTGCAAGTATAAATCCTTCAGTTTCAGACTTTAATCCAGATGCACGTAACCATCGATGAGTATTAACTTTGTCAACATTGGATTTATTGGCACGTACTGGATATTGGCCATGCAGAGGTTTGTCTTGCCAGCGCTGTTTCATCTTTTCAAGAGCTTTATCTTTGGCTTTCATTTTCATATTTTTTGCCGCAATAGTTGGTTCTTGGCTTCTGTTTTGCTTTTCTACAGAATCTACTAACTGTAAATCTTGTTTGTATTTACTGCCTTCTTTTATTATTGAATATTTTTTCTTTCTTTCTTCATGTTGCCTTACTAATTGTATCATCCAATCCTTTGTTGTTTCTATGTATGTTAGTTATTATTATTATTATTATTATTATTATTATTATTATTATTATTAAATGTAGATGTTTTCCTCACCGGTTTTACAATAATGAGTTTTATGCGCGATGATCGAAAAGTACTTGATGACTCCATTGTGTGTCAAATACAAAGTTAAACTACCAGTGAGGAAAAAAATATTATTACTATAGACTTTAGCTCTGTTATTACACATTGACCGTAATTCTATTAGTACCAGCAATCAAAGTTTATACATATATATATATAATACAGATCTGTTCATATATTGTGCACTGTTTTATTAACACCTGAATAATAGTACCATACATATGTGCACCAACATATCTACATTTATTGATTTACGTCACTATATATATATATTGTTTTCTTATATTTATGGGTACAAATGCTCACAATCAGAAATACAGCATGTGTAAATATAAAAGTATACACTGTGTTCAATACTGAGCGTCGACAGCACATTTAATGCCTGAACGTATTCTTCAAGCCTTTTCCCTCTATATAATCATAATGGCCTGAAGAGTGTGCTCCGGCATGAAATATGACTGTCACAACTTGCTTTACACAAACTATCTCTGAATTTGAGCACTTTTATATATAAATATAGTATATCTTAAAACAGTTTTTACTATATATATATATATATAAAAGTGCGAGAAGCCGTGACCATTTTGTTTAAAGTATAGATTTATTGTTTTAATTATTATTAATATTACTTGCTTTTTTGTATGATATATTAAGTGTCCATAATGATATTTGTGTCGCTACACGTGTTTTGAGTCTAAAGTTGACTCTTCAGGCGAATAAACTTATGACTTCACATATCGAGATCCGTTTGTTTTTCTGATGGCCATAGTATCGTGTATAAATAGATAAGAGATGAGCAGGACAGAAAGTTCATATGCATGCGTATTTGTTGGCTATTTTTCACATTCGCACGTTAAATCTCTCCCGTCACCTTTCGTTGACTATAATTTTTTTTTACACTAACTTGCGAAATTTGATTTCGTCTTTATACTTCAAAAATCTTTTCAGCGATTTTGATTCAATTCCACTTTACGGGTCATCTAGTTCTTTTTATTGTTTATTGTAATACTATTTGAGTTTAGTGGGTTTTTTTATCGCGTTTGAATTCAGTGTGTCTATGTGTGCCTTAGGTTTTTGATGTTGTTTTGTTGAGGGAAGGCTTGTATATTTTTATAAATATTTCTTTGTGCATCATGAGCGTGTCATAATCTGCATTTTGATAGATAGGCATTACTCTGGGTTTACCTCCACGGAATTCGTGTAAATGTTGGGAAACGCAGAATTTCCTGTTATTAGCTAGTTTAATGCTACTTCTGTGCAAAGCTACTCTTTTATTCAGGCCTTGTGTCGCCCCTAGGTATATTTTTGCGCATTCATCGCATTTTAGAGCATAAATTACGTTTTTAGAATTGCAGCTCAGATTTGTTTACATTTCGAATGTAAATGCGTTTTCGAAACTTGAAGAGATTTTTTCCGTTTACTAATTAATTGGATGATATTGAGAGTTGTTTCCGTTTTCAAATGAATTAGTCAATATTGAAAGATTTTTTTTCATTTTCTAAATGAATTAGCCGATATGCAGAGTATTTTTTTTCTGTTTTTAAATGAATTGACTGATATCGAGAGGTTTTCGTTTCTAAATGAGTTGACCTATATTGTGAGTTTTTTCTTCCGTTTCTAAATAAATTGACCGATATTGTGAGTTTTTTTTCCGTATCTATATGAATTTGCCAATATTGAAAGGTTTTTGCGTTTAAAAAGGCATTGACCGCTATCGAGTTTTTTCTGTTCCTAAATGACTTGACAGATATCGTGAGTTCTTTTTTTTTTTTTAGTTTCTAAATGAATTGACTGATACAGTTTTTTTTTTCCGTATCCAAATGAAATGACACATATCGAGTTTTTCTTTCCGTTTAGAAATAAATTGGCCGATATCGAGAACTTTTTTCGTTTCTAAATGGATGTACCTATATCGTGACTTTTTTCTTCCATTTCAAAATAAATACGATATTGAGAAATTTGTTCAGTTTCTAAATTAACTGATAGATATCATGAGTTTTCTTTCGGATTCTAAATGAATTGACTGATATCGCGGGTTGTTTTACCGTTTTTAAAGGAATTGGTCCATATTGGGAGCCTTTTTTCCGTTTTTAAATAAATTAACCGATAACGAGAACTTTTATTGCGTTTCTATATGAAATGGACGGTATTGAGAGATTTTTTCCGTTTCTAAATGAATTGGACGGTATTGAGAGATTTTTTTCCGTTTCTAAATGAATTGGACGGTATTGAGAGATTTTTTTTCCGTTTCTAAATGAATTGGACGGTATTGAGAGATTTTTTTTCCGTTTCTAAATGAATTGGACGGTATTGAGAGATTTTTTTTCCGTTTCTAAATGAATTGGACGGTATTGAGAGATTTTTTTTCCGTTTCTAAATGAATTGGACGGTATTGAGAGATTTTTTTTCCGTTTCTAAATGAATTGGACGGTATTGAGAGATTTTTTTTCCGTTTCTAAATGAATTGGACGGTATTGAGAGATTATTTTCCGTTTCTAACTGAATTGGACTGTATAGGGAGATTTTTTTCCGTTTCTAAATGAATTGAACGGTATTGAGAGATTTTTTCCGTTTCTAAATGAATTCACTGATATCGCGAGTTTCTTTCCTTTTTCTCAAAGTATTGAACGATATCGTGGGTATTTGTTTCCATTTCTAAGTGTATTGACCGATATCAACAGTATTATTCCGTTTCCAAATGAATTGGTCGATATCGAGAGATTGTTTACCGTATCTAAATGAATTGGCCGATATTGAGAGCATTTTCTTTTAGTTCATTAATGAATTGGCCAATATCGAATTTTTTTTTTCGTTTAGAAATGAATTGGCCGATATAGAGAGTTTTTCTGTTTCTAAATGGATTGACCTATATCGTGACTTTTTTATTCCGTTTCTAAATAAATGCGATATTAAAAATTTTGTTCGGTTTCTAAATTAACTGATAGATATCATGAGTTTTCTTTCGGGTTCTAAATGAATTGACTGATATCGCGGGTTGTTTTACCGTTTTTAAAGGAATTGGTCCATATTGGGAGCCTTTTTTCCGTTTTTAAATAAATTAACCGATAACGAGAACTTTTATTGCGTTTCTATATGAAATGGACGGTATTGAGAGATTTTTTCCGTTTCTAAATGAATTGGACGGTATTGAGAGATTTTTTTCCGTTTCTAAATGAATTGGACGGTATTGAGAGATTTTTTTTCCGTTTCTAAATGAATTGGACGGTATTGAGAGATTTTTTTTCCGTTTCTAAATGAATTGGACGGTATTGAGAGATTTTTTTTCCGTTTCTAAATGAATTGGACGGTATTGAGAGATTTTTTTTCCGTTTCTAAATGAATTGGACGGTATTGAGAGATTTTTTTTCCGTTTCTAAATGAATTGGACGGTATTGAGAGATTATTTTCCGTTTCTAACTGAATTGGACTGTATAGGGAGATTTTTTTCCGTTTCTAAATGAATTGAACGGTATTGAGAGATTTTTTCCGTTTCTAAATGAATTCACTGATATCGCGAGTTTCTTTCCTTTTTCTCAAAGTATTGAACGATATCGTGGGTATTTGTTTCCATTTCTAAGTGTATTGACCGATATCAACAGTATTATTCCGTTTCCAAATGAATTGGTCGATATCGAGAGATTGTTTACCGTATCTAAATGAATTGGCCGATATTGAGAGCATTTTCTTTTAGTTCATTAATGAATTGGCCAATATCGAATTTTTTTTTTCGTTTAGAAATGAATTGGCCGATATAGAGAGTTTTTCTGTTTCTAAATGGATTGACCTATATCGTGACTTTTTTATTCCGTTTCTAAATAAATGCGATATTAAAAATTTTGTTCGGTTTCTAAATTAACTGATAGATATCATGAGTTTTCTTTCGGGTTCTAAATGAATTGACTGATATCGCGGGTTGTTTTACCGTTTTTAAAGGAATTGGTCCATATTGGGAGCCTTTTTTCCGTTTTTAAATAAATTAACCGATAACGAGGACTTTTATTGCGTTTCTATATGAATTGAACGGTATTGAGAGATTTTTTTTCCGTTTCTAAATGAATTGAACGGTATTGAGAGATTTTTTTCCGTTTCTAAATGAATTGGACGGTATTGAGAGATTATTTTCCGTTTCTAAATGAATTGGACGGTATTGAGAGATTTTTGCGTTCCTAAATGAATTGGACGGTATTGAGAGATTTTTTCCGTTTCTAAATGAATCCACTGATATTTCTCAAAGTATTGAACGATATCGTGGGTATTTGTTTTCATTTCTAAGTGTATTGACCAATATTAACAGTATTTTTCCGTTTCCAAATGAATTGGTCGATATCGAGTGTTTTATTTTTCTTTCTAAATGAATTTACCGATATCGAGAGCATTTTCTTTTCGTTCATTAATGAATTGGCCAATATCGAATTTTTTTTTTCGTTTAGAAATGAATTGACCGATATAGAGAGTTTTTCTGTTTCTAAATGAATTTACATATATCGTGAGTTATTTTCTTCCGTTTCTAAATTAAATGTCTGATTTTGAGTTTTCTCCGTTTCTAAATGAATTGCCGATATAGAGAGTATTTTTTCATTTCCAAATGAATCAGCCGATATCGACAATATTTTTTCCGTTTCCAAATGAACTGACCGATATCGTGAGTTTATTCCGTTTGTAAATGAATTGACGTATATCCAGAGTTTTTTGATGTTTCTAAATAATATTAAATGATTTTTTGTGTTTCTAAATGAATTGATCAAATCGAAATATTTTTTGCGTTTATAAATAAATTGGCAGATATCAAGAATTCTTTCCTTTTCAAAATTAATTGACAAATATCGAGGTTTTTTTTTCGTTTGTAAATGAATTGACCTATATCGTTAGTTTTTCTTTCGTTTCTAAAGAATTGGCCGACATTAAGAGTTTTTTCTATAACTAAATGAATTTGCCAATATCAAGAAATTTTTTTCCGTTTATAAATGCCATGACCGATATCAAGACTTTTTTCCTGTTTCGAAATGAATTGGCCCCGATAACGAGGCATTTTTTTTTCATTACTAAATGAATTAGCCGATATGGAAAGAGATTTTTTTTTTAATGAATAGGCCAGTTTTATCCGTTTCTAATTGAATTGGCCGGTATTCAGAGTTTTTTCTGTTTCTAACTGAATTGGGCGATATCGAGTTTTTTTCGTTTTTAAATGAATTGAGGGATATCGAGTTTTTTTTCGTTTTTTGAATTGACCGATATCGAGGGTTTTTTATCATATCTGACTGCATTGGCCGATAGTGAGGGATTTTTCTGTTTCTAAATGACTCGGCCTATATCGAGATTTGCTTTTTCCGTTTCTAAATGAATTAGCCAAATTAGCCAACACAATTTTTTTTTGTTTCTAAATGAACTGACCGATATCGAGTGTTTTTTTCGTTTGTAAATGATTTTGTTGAGATCGAGTTTTTTTTTTTTTTTTTTTGTCTTTTTTAGATTTCTAAATGAATTGACTGGTATCCAAAGTTTTTATTCTGCTTGTTGATTAATTGATCGATATCATTAATTTTTTCTAAATGAATTCGCAGTCATCGAGAGTTCTTTCTTTTTCTAGATGAATTGCCCTATATCGAGTCTTTCCCCGTTTCGAAATGAATCGGTCGTTATAAAGATTTTTTTTCCAGTTTCTAAATAAATTGGACAATATCGAGAGTGTTTTCATTTCTAAATGAAATAACCGATATCAAAATTTTTTCGTTTCTAAATGTATTGACTGATATCGCAAGTTTTTCTTTTTTTTTTCCAGTTGTTAACTGAACTGGCCGATATCGAGAGTTTTTTCTGTGTCTAAATGAACTGGCCTATATCGTTTGTGTGTGTGTGTGTGTGTGTTTTCCGTTTCTAAATGTATTGGCCGATATCGAGTTTTCCAGCTTCTAAATTAATTGACTGAGATCGAAGTTTTTTTCGCACATGTAAAATACTAAAAGCATCCTATCATATCTTTCAAGCCTCTTCTTCATATTGTATAATGTATTAACGTAAATTCATAACCACCATCATGGCGAAATTTAAAAATTGGATGAAAAACACAAAAGCATTTATGATCACTGTTTTTGTCACCATCTATTACGGTTTTAAATTTTGTTATTTGATCAGCGAATAACCGACAGCGCTCGATCAAATACTAATAATTTTTCAAAGTTCATATGATTTGTAAGGCTACGAGGGAAGGACTATATATATATAACGGTCATATCACGTTGAATACACCGGTTCTCGCTCGATCACCGAAGCTAAGCAACGTTGAGCCTGGTCAGTACTTAGATGGGTAACCGCTTGGGAATACCAGGTGATGTAAGCGTTATTGACGGATGTGCGTTGTGATGCAGTGGATGTCGGTTCGGGTGGGGGTGATCGGTGAGCCAAGTTCTAATTTCAGTCGAACACTTTGCATTCACTTGCTCACTGGTACCCTTGGGAAAGGTATTAACCCGCCCCTTCCCTCCAGTTATGGGTTAAATAACTGAGGTCTGTTGTTCATGCGATCTGTGGCAGACGTCTGCACCTATTGTTTGTTATCAGCAGTTCTAAAAAGTGTGGATGGTGCTACACAAGCCTTCACCACTTTAAACAACTCTTTGAGTTAGACGCTCATACGTACGAAATCGACGGGAGAGTCCACAATATTCAAGAGAATAAAGAATGAAAAAAATATTAACAACGTTCAAAACATTAATTTAAAACAGTGCTCAATATAAAAATAGAGCTATGAATATTTATTATAAATTATAGTTTAGAACATGTACAAATTATCATCTACTACAAAGTGTACATTTTGTTTCGACATTGAAAGGACAATGTCTCATCAGGTAGTGTCCTGACATTACCTGATGACATTATCTGATGAAACATTGTCCTTTCAATGTCGAAACAAAATGTACACTTTGTAGTAGATGATAATTTGTACATGTTCTAAACTATAATTTATAATAAATATATGTGTGTGTGTGTGTGTGTGTGTGTGATCATGGCTCTCCACAGTTTTCTTTTCTTTGTGATTCTTAGCAGATTTCTCCCTTTGCACAAGCTCCCTCCCCACTTGCTGTCATCCACTCACAAAAGATCGTCAGTTAAGTGATTCGTTGCATTCTTTTATTTATCTTGCCCTTAATAGGACTCCATAAGGATTAAGTTTTCAAGCTTTCCTTCCTCGTTATGCATCCAAACAATTTCAGTTCTCTTCTCTTAATTCTGAGGACGTTTAATTTAAAACAGATTTTGTGGAACATTCTATCACGAGATACTGCAACTTCAAAGAACACCTTAAGGTACACATCCTGAAAAAATATCCAGGATCCACATGTCTTTCAACTCTTAAAAAGAATTAAGAAATTTGTATATGTAAATGATTAGCATCCCACCTGAGAGGACTGAACAACATGACAGAAGAGCTGCGACAAGTTTACACGAAACTGTTTGAATAATCGCTCTTATTAACTCCCCATTATATTAGTCGCCATAGGCTCACCCCTTGTTTCCTGTTTAGGATGCGGTTTCTGGTTTTCTCTTTTCCAATCTTTTCACTCTCTTTTATGTTTTTTCAATTGGAGTAGATAGACTAAACTATCACCCGGTTCACACTCCACCCACATCTATTGAACAGGTGAAGAGGCCCATCCCTTGTTCCCTGTTTAGGATGTGGTTTCCGGCTTTCTCTTTTCCATTCTTTTTACCCTTACGTAGCCCCCTGCGCATCAGTGGCGTTATCGCCTTGCTTGGGGTGATATGATTAAAAAGAAAAAAAAACAAACTTTTATTCCACTGACACTGAATACGTTTCACTTTCCTGTTGTATTGATTAACGTTCAAGCGTTTTATTTTATCTATTTTAATTATTTATTTTGCTGTTTTGATTTTTTGAGGCAAGTGACGTTTATATGCAGTGGACAAGTAATTAAGAATTAAAATCAACTTTCTTCACGTTTACAAAAATTCACAATGACGTGTGAAATCCTGGCTTTTCCCAAAGAGAAAAAGGATTGATCATGTGCTTCAAGAAAAAGTCAAAACCAGATTTCGCAAGTAGATGTTCAATTGATTTTTGACCAATAGGAGCGACTTGCAAGACTTGAGGACTTCGCGAGTTAGTGCGAAAAATCTAATGACAATAAAAGGGCCCCGATCAGCGTCAGTCAGTCAGATGGAAGCAGCTAGAAAGACAAAACTAAAATGTAATTTCAACTTCAAATCAACCCGGAGATAAGGTCAGGTCGCACATTGTTCTCTTTCTCCTTTTTCCCGTGTACTGATTCCTTTTACTTCTCCATCCAAAGCCATTCCTACTGAATACATACATATGTACGCATATACTTTTTCAACAATTACTACTAAGACATTTTCTACAAATCTTGATACCCATAACACAAACATTGAACACGAACTTTACCCTTAACTTCTTAATAATGTTTCTAATTGCAAATTAACTCCTACAACTTATGTTAATCTTTCCTTTTAATAAATTTCTATTTTAACATGAAAAATGTATATTTTATTCTTACACTATTCACACATTCCAATCTACAACCAACCTGCTACCAACCAACCTTCTGATGAAAACCTCCTGATAATTCTTCTGATGATAATTCTGGATAAAAATTGTGAGCTGTAGGGAGTTCGGTTAAGTCTGACACAAGGCCGAATCAAAGAAACATTAACCCTCTCCTCATAGCTTTACATACATCGAATTGTTTTTAATCATTTTACCCTAAGAAGCGGATGTGCGTTATGGTGCATTGGATATCGGCTCGGAACGAGAAGTCGGGGAGCCGCGTTCGAATTCCAGCCGAATTCATTGCATTCACTTGCGCCCAAATACCCTTGGTAAAGGTATTAATCCGTCTATTCCTTCCAGTTATGGGTTAAATAACAGGACAGATTGGGTTCTATAGCCTTGGTCGGCAACCAGTCTACCGCAGAAAGCAATGGCAACCTACTGCGGGATAATCTTCTGCCCAGTCAGTCATGTCTCTTTCGAGACATGGTCGCCCAAGCGTGTATCACGTATGGCACTTAACTGACTGACAGACCCTAAGAAGGGTGATGATGCCGCTAAGACACCAGGGTTTACGGAGATTGAAAGAAAACTTTCGTGAAGAGAAAGAAAAATAAATAAATGAACAGTTCTCAGGAATGCAAATGGTGACTGACGCTACAAAAAAAAAAACTATTATTTTTACTAAGATTTTCTAAAAAAAAGAAATAAAAAGAATTTTTTTCAAAAGTAACTTATTTGGGAATAAGTAGTGAATGTTTCATTAAAATCCAAAAATTTACCGATTTTGTAAAAAAAAAATCAATGGAATTTTCACTGAAAAAAAGAAGAAACGCTCAAATTTTATGTATAAGTTTACAAAAGATAAAACGCATCGACAAAAAATAAAATAAAATAAAATAAAATAAAATGGGGGTAATTTTCAGAAAAGTTAGTTTTTGTCAAATTTCATAATTAAAAGTGAAGTTTAAAAAAAAGATGAATTTTGACAGTTTTGCAGTACGTCACAGTCCAGTATGTATGAGGTGTGTATGTACCAATAAGTGATTTAATATTTGCAAATAACGCTAGAATTTATGTAGGAATATTAAAATAGTAATTTTTTTTCTTTTTTTAAAATTTTTGTTTTATATTTATTAAGGATTTAAGATCAGCCTTGATGCATTAGTAACATCAGGGATGTCAGAACTAATTTTTAATCCCGTAAAACCAATGATACATTTATAAAACCAGAAGTGCTAAGTATGTATATATATATATATATATATATATATATATATATATATATATATAAGGGGAGTGATTAAAAACAGTTATTTCAGTTATGCGAATAATCAGACATTCATGTCATCCCTTAAAAGAATTCCAACTATTCAAAGTACGCATGCGTGCATTTTTTTTTTAATTCGCCTTTTTGTGCGTGGGCTTCAGCGCGCGCTTCAGTCTGTGCAAATACTCAGAAGCGCCTTTCTTTTGACAACGTGCTACTGATGTAGAGAAAATCGCGCAATTCTTACTATGGTGCATCAGTAACTTTCAAATACATGACCACCCCGCTCCTAACACACACACACGTGCGCGCAGTCTCAAAAACAAACTGGGCGGTGCTACAAAAGTATTTCGAAGTGAAATTCAGGTAAAAGGTACAAAAAAAGCAATCGTGATGGTTTTGATTTTTCTCTTATTTAGTAATTAAACTTGCATGAGTGTAAAAAAGGATTTGCTTTTGGGAAAGACGTATGATGATGATGATGGTGATTTTAATAGTGATGATAATAATATTAGTTTCTTGTATAACAAAATATTTCAATTACATTATCAGTATAGTCGAAAAATCCTGTAAAAAAACAATCTATCTATCTATCTATTTCTGTTCATTATCTATCTATCTATCTGCTTACTATTTCTGTTCATTATCTATCTATCTATCTATCTATTTCTGTTCATTATCTATCTATCTATCTATCTATTTCTGTTCATTATCTATCTATCTATCTATCTATTTCTGTTCATTATCTATCTATCTATCTATCTATTTCATTCATTATCTATCTATCTATCTGTTCTGTTCATTATCTATCTATCTATCTATCTATTTCTGTTCATTATCTATCTATCTATCTATCTATTTCTGTTCATTATCTATCTATCTATCTATCTATCTATTTCTGTTCATTATCTATCTATCTATCTATCTATCTATTTCTGTTCATTATCTATCTATCTATCTATCTATCTATTTCTGTTCATTATCTATCTATCTATCTATCTATTTCTATTTCATTATCTATCTATCTATCTATCTATTTCTGTTCATTATCTATCTATCTATCTATCTATCTATTTCTGTTCATTATCTATCTATCTATTTCTGTTCATTATCTATCTATCTATCTATCTATTTCTGTTCATTATCTATCTATCTATCTATCTATCTATTTCTGTTCCTTCCTATCTATCTATCTATCTATCTATTTCTGTTCATTATCTATCTATCTATCTATCTATCTATTTCTGTTCATTATCTATCTATCTATCTATCTATTTATTCATTCTATCTATCTATCTATCTATTTCTGTTCATTATCTATCTATCTATCTATTTCTGTTCATTATCTATCTATCTATCTATCTATCTATTTCTGTTCATTATCTATCTATCTATCTATCTATTTCTGTTCATTATCTATCTATCTATCTATCTATCTATTTCTGTTCATTATCTATCTATCTATCTATCTATCTATTTCTGTTCATTATCTATCTATCTATCTATCTATCTATTTCCATTCATTATCTATCTATCTATCTATCTATTTCTGTTCATTATCTATCTATCTATCTATCTATTTCTGTTCATTATCTATCTATCTATCTATCTATCTATTTCTGTTTCATTATCTATCTATCTATCTATCTATCTATTTCTGTTCATTATCTATCTATCTATCTATCTATCTATTTCTGTTCATTATCTATCTATCTATCTATCTATCGATCTATTTCTGTTCATTATCTATCTATCTATCTATCGATCTATTTCTGTTCATTATCTATCTATCTATCTATCTATCGATCTATTTCTGTTCATTATCTATCTATCTATTTCTGTTCATTATCTATCTATCTATTTCTGTTCATTATCTATCTATCTATCTATTTCTGTTCATTATCTATCTATCTATCTATTTCTGTTCATTATCTATCTATCTATCTATTTCTGTTCATTATCTATCTATCTATTTCTGTTCATTATCTATCTATCTATCTATTTCTGTTCATTATCTATCTATCTATTTCTGTTCATTATCTATCTATCTATTTCTGTTCATTATCTATCTATCTATTTCTGTTCATTATCTATCTATCTATTTCTGTTCATTATCTATCTATCTATTTCTGTTTCATTATCTATCTATCTATTTCTGTTCATTATCTATCTATCTATTTCTGTTCATTATCTATCTATCTATCTATTTCATTCATTATCTATCTATCTATCTATTTCTGTTCATTATCTATCTATCTATCTATCTATTTCTGTTCATTATCTATCTATCTATCTATTTCTATTCATTATCTATCTATCTATTTCTGTTCATTATCTATCTATTTCTGTTCATTATCTATCTATCTATTTCTGTTCATTATCTATCTATCTATCTATCTATCTATTTCTGTTTCTTTATCTATCTATCTATTTCTGTTCATTATCTATCTATCTATCTATTTCTGTTCATTATCTATCTATCTATCTATCTATCTATTTCTGTTCATTATCTATCTATCTATCTATCTATCTATTTCTATTTCATTCTATCTATCTATCTATCTATCTATCTATTTCTGTTCATTATCTATCTATCTATCTATCTATCTATTTCTGTTCATTATCTATCTATCTATCTATCTATTTCTGTTCATTATCTATCTATCTATCTATCTATTTCTGTTCATTATCTATCTATCTATCTATCTATTTCTGTTCATTATCTATCTATCTATCTATCTATCTATTTCTGTTCATTATCTATCTATCTATCTATCTATCTATTTCTGTTCATTATCTATCTATCTATCTATCTATTTCTGTTCATTATCTATCTATCTATCTATCTATCTATTTCTGTTCATTATCTATCTATCTATCTATCTATCTATTTCTGTTCATTATCTATCTATCTATCTATCTATTTCTGTTCATTATCTATCTATCTATCTATCTATTTCTGTTCATTATCTATCTATCTATCTATCTATCTATTTCATTCATTATCTATCTATCTATCTATCTATCTATTTCTGTTCATTATCTATCTATCTATCTATCTATCTATTTCTGTTCATTATCTATCTATCTATCTATCTATCTATTTCTGTTCATTATCTATCTATCTATCTATCTATCGATCTATTTCTGTTCATTATCTATCTATCTATCTATCGATCTATTTCTGTTCATTATCTATCTATCTATCTATCTATCGATCTATTTCTGTTCATTATCTATCTATCTATTTCTGTTCATTATCTATCTATCTATTTCTGTTCATTATCTATCTATCTATCTATTTCTGTTCATTATCTATCTATCTATCTATTTCTGTTCATTATCTATCTATCTATCTATTTCTGTTCATTATCTATCTATCTATCTATTTCTGTTCATTATCTATCTATCTATCTATTTCTGTTCATTATCTATCTATCTATTTCTGTTCATTATCTATCTATCTATTTCTGTTCATTATCTATCTATCTGTTTCATTCATTATCTATCTATCTATTTCTGTTCATTATCTATCTATCTATTTCTGTTCATTATCTATCTATCTATTTCTGTTCATTATCTATCTATCTATTTCTGTTCATTATCTATCTATCTATCTATTTCTGTTCATTATCTATCTATCTATCTATCTATTTCTGTTCATTATCTATCTATCTATCTATCTATTTCTGTTCATTATCTATCTATCTATCTATTTCTGTTCATTATCTATCTATCTATTTCATTCATTATCTATCTATCTATTTCTGTTCATTATCTATCTATCTATTTCTGTTCATTATCTATCTATCTATCTATCTATTTCTGTTCATTATCTATCTATTTCTGTTCATTATCTATCTATTTCTGTTCATTATCTATCTATTTCTGTTCATTATCTATCTATTTCTGTTCATTATCTATCTATTTCTGTTCATTATCTATCTATTTCTGTTCATTATCTATCTATTTCTGTTCATTATCTATCTATTTCTGTTCATTATCTATCTATTTCTGTTCATTATCTATCTATCTATCTATCTATTTCTGTTCATTATCTATCTATTTCATTCATTATCTATCTATCTATCTATCTATTTCTATTCATTATCTATCTATTTCTGTTCATTATCTATCTATTTCTGTTCTATCTATCTATTTCTGTTCATTATCTATCTATCTATCTATCTATCTATTTCTGTTCATTATCTATCTATCTATCTCTGTTCATTATCTATCTATCTATCTCTGTTCATTATCTATCTATCTATCTCTGTTCATTATCTATCTATCTATCTCTGTTCATTATCTATCTATCTATCTCTGTTCATTATCTATCTATCTATCTCTGTTCATTATCTATCTATCTATCTCTGTTCATTATCTATCTATCTATCTCTGTTTCATTATCTATCTATCTATCTCTGTTCATTATCTATCTATCTATCTGTTCATTATCTATCTATCTATCTATCTCTGTTCATTATCTATCTATCTGTTCATTATGTATCTATCTATCTATCTGTTCATTATCTATCTATTCATTATGTATCTATCTATCTCTGTTCATTATCTATCTATCTCTGTTCATTATCTATCTATCTATGTTCATTATCTATATATCTATGTTCATTATCTATATATCTATCTATCTATCAGTTTTTGATCAAAATTAAATTAGACCAATACCCAGCTGTATTGAAAAGTGCTCAATACATCTATATTGTACAGCTTTTGAATATTTTTCACTTGGAAATGAGTTATTTCCTGAAATAACTCATTTCAAAATGAATCTATCTTGTCACTTTTGTTCACATCTATCTATTAACGTATATTCCCGTCTATCTATCCATTTTTTTATAATTCAATATCTATCTACCTATGTTCACATCTATATTCAAAACTATCTATCTATCTATCTAAGTCAATTTATTATCTATTTATCTATCTACCTATCTAAGTCAGTCAATTTATTATCTATCTATCTATCTATCTATCTACCTACCTATCTATGTCAGTCAATTTATTATCTATCTATCTACCTACCTATGTCAGTCAATTTATTATCTATCTATCTACCTATGTCAGTCAATTTATTATCTATCTATCTATCTATCTACCTATGTCAATCAATTCCCTTCCATCTATCTACCTACCTACCTATCTATGTCAGTCAATTTATTATCTATCTACCTACCTATCTATGTCAGTCAATTTATTATCTATCTACCTACCTACCTATCTATGTCAGTCAATTTGTCTCTATCTATCTACCTACCTATCTATGTCAGTCAATTTATTATCTATCTATCTATCTATCTATCTATCTACCTACCTACTATCTATGTCAGTCAATTTATTATCTATCTATCTATCTACCTATCTACCTACCTACCTATCTATGTCAGTCAATTTATTATCTATCTATCTATCTACCTACCTACCTACCTACCTATGTCAGTCAATATATTATCTATCTATCTATCTACCTACCTACCTACCTACCTACCTACCTATGTCAGTCAATATATTATCTATCTATCTATCTATCTATCTATCCACCAACCTATGTCAATTAATTTATTATCTATCTGTTTCTATGTCAGTCAATTTATTTATCTATCTATCTATCTATGTCAGGCAATTTATTATCTATCTATCTATCTGTCAGGCAATTTATTATCTATCTATCTATCTATATTAAAGGCAATTTATTATCTATCTATCTATCTATGTCAGGCAATTTATTATCTATCTATCTATCTATGTCAGGCAATTTATTATCTATCTATCTATCTATGTATTTATTATCTATCTATCTATCTATGTCAACCAATTTATTATGTCTGTCTATCTATCTATGTCAGGCAATTTGTGTATATCTATCTATCTATGTCAGGCAATTTATTATCTATCTATCTATCTATGTCAGGCAATTTATTATCTATCTATCTATCAATTCTCCTTCCTTTCTTTCTTTCTATCTATCGTTCTCTTATTTCTTTCTTTTTCTATCTATCACGTTCTCTTATTTTCTTTCTTTCTATCTATCACGTTCTCTGTTTTCTTTTTTCTTTCTATCTATCACGTTCTCTGTTTTTCTTTCTTTCTATCTATCCATTCTCTTATTTTCTTTCTTTCTATCTATCACGTTCTCTTATTTTCTTTCTTTCTATCTATCCATTTCTCTTATTTTCTTTCTTTCTATCTATCTTGATTGTCTTATTTTCTTTCTTTCTATCTATCGTTCTCTTATTTTCTTTCTTTCTATCTATCACGTTCTCCTTGCTTTCTTTCTATCTATCGGTCTTATTTTCTTTCTTTCTATCTATCGTTCTCTTTATTTTCTTTCTTTCTATCTATCAAAATTATTTATTTTCTTTCTTTCTATCTATCTGTCTTATTTTCTCTTTCTATCTGTCCGTCTCTTTATTTTCTTTCTATCTATCACAGTCTCTTATTTTCTTTCTCTCTGTCGATCTCTTGTTTTTCTTTCTTTCTATCACAGTCTCTTATTTCTTTCTTTCTCTTCTTTGATCTCTTATTTTCTTTCTTTCTATCACAGTCTCTTATTTTTCTTTCTTTCTATCACAGTCTCTTATTTTCTTTCTTTCTATCACAGTCTCTTATTTTCTTTCTTTCTATCACAGTCTTATTTTCTTTCTATCTATCACAGTCTTTTATTTTCTTTCTTTCTTTCTATCACAGTCTCTTATTTTCTTTCTTTCTTTCTATCTATCACAGTCTTTCTTATTTTTCTTTCTTTCTATCACAGTCTCTTATTTTCTTTCTTTCCTCCACAGTCTCTTATTTTCTTTCTATCTATCACAGTCTCTTATTTTTCTTTCTTTCTTTCTATCTATCAACAGTCTCTTATTTTCTTTCTTTCTTTCTATCTATCACAGTCTTATTTTCTTTCTTTCTTTCTATCTATCACAGTCTTATTTTTCTTTCTTTCTTTCTATCTATCACAGTCTCTTATTTTCTTTCTTTCTTTCTATCACAGTCTCTTATTTTTGCTTTCTTTCTTTCTATCACAGTCTTATTTTCTTTCTTTCTTTCTATCACAGTCTCTTATTTTCTTTCTTTCTTTCTATCTATCACAGTCTCTTATTTTCTTTCTTTCTTTCTATCTATCGTCTGTCTTATTTTCTTTCTTTCTTTCTATCTATCCCACAGAAATTCTCTTATTTTCTTTCTTTCTTTCTATCTATCGATCTTTCTTTCTTTCTATCTATGTCTGTCTTATTTTCTTTCTTTCTATCTATCACAGTCTCTTATTTTCTTTCTTTCTTTCTATCTATCACAGTCTTCTATTTTCTTTCTTTCTATCTATCACAGTCTCTGTTTTCTTTCTTTCTTTCTATCTGATCTCTTATTTTCTTTCTTTCTATCTATCCACAGTCTCTTATTTTCTTTCTTTCTTTCTATCTATCTTTAGTCTTATTTTCTTTCTTTCTATCTATCACAGTCTCTTATTTTATTTCTTTCTATCTATCACAGTCTTATTTTATTTCTTTCTATCTATCACAGTCTTACTTATTTATTTCTTTCTATCACAGTCTTATTTTCTTTCTTTCTATCTATCATTCTTTCTGTTTTCTTTCTTTCTATCTATCTGATCTTATTTTCTTTCTTTCTATCCATCCGTCTTATTTTCTTTCTTTCTATCTATCACAGTCTTATTTTCTTTCTATCTATCACAGTCTCTCTATTTATTTTCTTTCTTTCTATCTATCACAGTCTTATTTTCTTTCTTTCTATCTATCTCGATCTTATTTTCTTTCTTTCTATCTATCACAGTCTTATTTTCTTTCTTTCTATGTTTTCTTTCTATCTATCACAGTCTTATTTTCTTTCTTTCTGTCTGTCGTCTTATTTTCTTTCTTTCTATCTATCCACATCTCTTATTTTCTTTCTTTCTATCTATCACAGTCTGTCTTATTTCTTTCTTTCTATCACAGTCTCTTATTTTCTTTCTTTCTATCTATCACAGTCTGTCTTATTTTCTTTCTTTCTATCTATCACAGTCTCTTATTTTCTTTCTTTCTATCACAGTCTCTTATTTCTTTCTTTCTATCACAGTTTCTTATTTTCTTTCTTTCTATCACAGTCTCTTATTTTCTTTCTTTCTATCTATCACAGTCTCTTATTTTCTTTCTATCTATCACAGTCTCTTATTTTCTTTCTATCTATCACAGTCTCTTATTTTCTTTCCTATCTATCCACAGTCTCTTATTTTCTTTCTATCTATCACAGTCTCTTATTTCTTTCTGTCTGTCCACAGTCTTATTTTCTTTCTATCTATCACAGTCTTATTTTCTTTCTTTCTTTCTATCTATCACAGTCTTATTTCTTTCTTTCTTTCTATCTATCCACAGTCTTATTTTCTTTCTTTCCTCTCGGTCTCTTATTTTCTTTCTTTCTTTCTATCACAGTCTTATTTTCTTTCTTTCTTTCTATCTATCACAGTCTCTTATTTTCTTTCTTTCTCTTTCTATCTATCTACCCGGTCTCTGTGTTTTCTTTCTTTCTTTCTATCTGTCTTAGTCTCTCTTTATTTTCTTTCTTTCTTTCTCTCTCACAGTCTTACTTATTTTTCTTTCTTTCTTTCTATCTATCACAGTCTTATTTTCTTTCTTTCTTTCTATCTATCACAGTCTCTTATTGTCTTTCTTTCTATCTATCTATGTCAGTCAATTCATTATCTATCTATCTCAGTCTATTCATTATCTATCTATCTATCTATCTAAAAAAACAAAAAAGTCGTTTCTTATGAAGACACTAGTGTCTAGTATATATATATATATATACTAGACACTAATATATATATATAGTATGTATAAAAACAATTGAAAGTTTTTTTTTTAATTAATATTTTAGGTTCATGTTTTTTTCATTTTACTATTTAGAACAGATTTTATGTAACTAGGGTCCCGTTTTTCAGGAAAAAAAATGATAATTTAAATTCTCCAAGCACTTCTGTATATAGCCAATATAAATATTAAACCCTATAAAAATTAATTTCTCCAAACTTCATAAAATTAAATAAGTGGTGCGTAACAGATGTAAAAAATGTTTTTACTAAGATTTTCTAAAAATGAAACTTTTTAAAATAATGTCATTCATGTATGATGAAGATCAGAAATTTATTTAAAATCTGACAGATTAAGAATTTCAAACTGATGTGCCAATGTGCAAAAGATGTACAAAATAATGCTAAAATTTCCTCTACGAATTTATGGTCACCTACTGACGCAAAAACAAAAAATGTTAACCATAATTTTGAAGGTTCTAAAAAGGGTTAAAAATATAAATTAAGCAAATAATCCTCTGGTCATTCTTAATAATAACAAAAAAATTTCACGATAAAACATTGTTTTATTAATTTTTGTGGCATTTTTTCATCATATATACTCATTTTTAACGAATCTTAAGAGCTATGTATATTTTAAAAAAAAATAAGGATTATATTTTATTAATAAAACAGGATACAAAAGTATCACTACGTTTAAGATTTAAGGCACCTTTCGACCGACACTTCTTTAAAAAAAAATCGTCAATTAATTAAGACTAAACAATTAATAAAAAAAATTTTATCAGCGACTGAAGTTAAATTTTAGCTCATAAGAATTTTTATATAATTTTATACAGGGACTCAAAGCCAAAGATAATTTCATGGCAACTGCTCTGACGAGATTTCTTCCCTGGTTCTTCAACCACATGTATTTACTCATGCTACTAGATTGGCATCTAGGTCCCACCCTTTTACCGTAGAAATAGTTAAATATAACCACCTCTTCTACTCTAACAGTTTCTTTTCTCGTAACTTCAGTTTGTGGGACTCCCTACAGTTTGCTTGCTTCCCAGATAGCTACAATCTTCAAAAGTTTAAATGCAATGTCAATTCGTCATCTTCTATCTACTTGTTTCCCATCCAGTTCTTATCCTTTCTTCGACATCCCCTGTACTTTGTTTTTTTTTCTTTCATTATAACCTCCCACTCTCTCCTGCACACCAGTGCCTTCCTTGGGGGTGAAATAATTATAAAAAAAAATGCGCAGTTACAATGACGATTCTGAATACTGAGGGTAATAACCATCTCTTCCACTGTGACCTGTTTGGTAAACGTTCTCGTACATAATACATATTGGACAGTCATCTATAAATAATACTTTAGATATACAATAAAGTACTGCTTTATCCATACATTATTGGAAATTTTAAAAAAAGCTCCATCAAAAACTAAAAAACTTCAACAAGAACCCAATAATTAACTGGAATATTGTAGCTGATTCTAAACATTACAATGAAAAAGGAGATAAAAGTAATGTATGCCTTTTAGAAAAAATTATCTTAAAACATATCAATAATCCTAATTTGCTTAATAAAAAAGTTTTTTAATGACCACATGCTGTTATAGAAAAAAATTACTTAAATTCTTAGACCCAGATTAATATAGATTCCGTTACGTTTACTTCTTTCTTTCTTTCTTTCTTTCTTTCCACCGCAATATTACTTTTAACAATTATGAATTAAACCACTTTTATTTTGCTCCTTACATTTTTTAATTTGTAATTTTAATTCTAAATTTTACTTTTTATTATTAATTTTATTTTCATTCTATTTTATTGAAATTTTTATCTTTTATCTGCATGTAATATTTTAATTTTTAAATTTTTACGTGTCGTGACTTACGCCCATTTGATTTCTTTTCCCTGCATTTTTATTTTTAACATTTTGTATTTTTTATTTTAATTTTAAGTTTTAAATTTAAACTTTAAATTTTTATCTAAATGTAACCTTAGAATATTTAAACTTTTAATCTTTTATTTAAAAAAAAGCAGTAAATTAATTTTATAAGATTTAATGCCCAAGAAGATCGAGTGAATTTAAATTCAAATCTAATAAATTGTCAGTTTAAAATATGCACCTGATGATTGCATAACGCATGAAACTCCGAGTCGTGCCATACATGTAGGATAATATATATATATATATAAATTACAGCTCTGTTCGCACATTGAGCACTGTTTTATCAACACCTGAATAATAATACCATACATATGTGCATCAACATATCTACACTTATTGATATACGTCACTATATATATAGTTTTGTTATATTTATGGGTACAAATGTTCACAATCAGAAATACAGCATGTGTAAATACAAGTGTACACTGAGCTCAATACTGAGTGTCGACAGCATCTTTCATGCCTCAACGCACTCTTCAAGTCATTTCCCGATATATAATCATGATAGCCTAAAGATTGTGCTCCAGTATGAAACAGACTGTCACCACTCGGTGTTGAACGCAGTGTCCACTTTCTCTTTACACAAAATATTTCTAAAATTGAGCGCTTTTATACATAAATATAGTATATCTTAAAACTATCTTTTTACTATATATATGTCAGATTAAATAAATTGCAAACATTGTGTCTGCTTATTTTTAATAATATCCGGATAATCTTTCGCGTATTATAATTGAAAGATGTCAGAAATGAGCTGTAACGTTGACAGATGTTATTATCATTTATTTCTCAAGATACCCAAGTACTTTCAATCTATTTCCGTCAACGTTACAGCTCATTCCTGGCATCTTTCAATTATAATACACGAAAGATTATCTGTGATAATGAACGGTTTTTATTAAAAATAAGCAATATTTGCCATTTAATCTGACATATCTAAAAAAAATTTGCTGCCTAAATATATATATATATATATATATATATATTAATATTCAGTTAATACAAAACGCCTGAAGATACCGAAAGGTCGAAACCAAGGTAGCGTAATTGCCTGATCTTCTGAATTAGAATATTTAAATGCTCTACATTAAATATGTATGGAACACTTTTGGAAACAACTGCTTACTAGCCTAATTTGACTGACCTTAAAACTGGTTAATAATTATATATATATATATATATATATATATATATATATATATATATAAGATAATTCAAAAATTTCGAAATTTTATTCCGTTGGATTGCCATTTCAGCGAGAAAACTCTCGCTTCATCAGCAACGGTCCACCTAGATCAATTTTAATATTAATAAAATTAATATTAATAGGATCGGATTTTGGGATTTTACCTATTTGGTCATCCTTTTTGGATTTAAAATAATATATGGCCAGAAAGCGTACCTAGTTCCAGCTCAGAAGAGTAAAAACTGACTTACTTAGCTTCGTTCTGTCTCCATGAAAGTAGACATAATATTCGTATTTAGTTAATTAGTGGGTTAGTTTGGCATAAGGTTACGGCATTGGAGTATTCAGTGAGACCCGAATTCACTACACTATTGAACTGATTCGCCTGATGAATTTGTTAACCATCACACTATAGAAAGTGTCCTAGATATTTACAAAGCTTAGTGTGATGCAAAGCAGCGGTACTGATTTGGGGGTACCTAGTGCCGATCGAACACACTGCATTGGCTAAATTGTCTAGAGGATTAGTTTGTTAGCAGCTGCTCTATAGTAGGCGATAATGTTATATAGTTATTTGGGCACGACTTGAAAAAATGTTACATATTTAAAGTAAGAGGGGGAATTAAATCAGATTTAGTTTTAAATTCTCTTAATTCTAGTCGTCGGTGATTGAATCAGTTTTCCGATAAAGAGGGTAGCTAGACACCAAACAAGATTAAAATAAAAATATGTCAAAGGTCATATGAATGTTCTTGAAGCGCTACTTATGCAACCACTGCGGTGATGACTGGGCAGTAGGTTTCCTAGACTGAAGTTCACGGCCAGAGCGAAGGTTTTCCCTGTTGAAATGAATGCCACATGTTCGGGAACAAGGCGAACCATCATACTGGAGGACATCAGATGTTGCCTTCCCCTGGAGAGAGGTGTGCTCCGACAGGTATACTTGCTCAAGATCAGTCAGTTAAGTGCCATACGTGATACATGCTTTAGGCAATAATGTATCAAAAGAGACATGACTGACTGGGCAGAAGATTATCCCACAGTAGGTTGCCATTGCTTTCTGTGTTAGACTGGTTTCGAGCCAAGGCTATAGAACCCAATCTGTCCTGACATTTTACTCATAGCTGGAGTGAGAAGTGATAGATTATATTACATTATTATATTAAGTATAATTAGTGAGGGATCAGTTTATTACTTCATAACAATAGAAAACCGACCCTCCACTTTATGCCCAGTACAAATTTTAATTATATTTCCAACAATAATATTCAGTCAGTCAGATCCATCTCTGCCTTCCATCTGCATGGACGAAAAGGGACACGTTGCGTCTTGGGCTTACGTTCTCGGCTGATATAAAGTAAGTCAGTCAGTTAAGTGCCATACGTGATACACGCTTTGGGCGATCATGTCTCGAAAGAGACATGACTGACTGGACCGAAGATTATCCCGAAGTAGCTTGCCATTGCTTTCTGCGGTAGACTGGTTGCGAGCCAAAGCTATAGAACCCAGCCTGTCCTATTATTTAACTCATAACTGGAGGGAAGAGATGGATTAATACCTTTCCCAAGAGTATTTGCGCGTAAGTGAACGCAAGTAATTTAACTGGAATTCGAACTCGGCTCCCCGATTTGTTGTTCTGACAATGCACCACAACGCATGCCCATTTAGGTATATAGTCTAATCAATTCACTAGTCGATTTTATTTAGTTTCTTATCCGTTATAGTCTTGTTTTATCGTTTTTGCTATTAAATTTATTTTTTTCCATTTTGTCATAGATTTTCCTAATAATGTTGATGATATATAAAAAATATTTATCGTTTTCCTAAGTTAATATATCAGAATAAAAAAAAGAAAATTGCTTTTTTTATTTATTTTGAAAATGTGTATCAATAATGACTTTAGCGAAATGATCAAGCAAGAGTCAATTTATCTATTCTCCCTATCCTCATAACCTACATTTTCACTCGCCTTCTCTTTCATCCATGTCACACTTATCATTCACCAAACTAGTTTGGCAGTAACCCCCTACCTGGAGGGAGTCTTGAGCCTTACTTGAACTTTAGTATATAAATACAGCTCGGTCTAACCGCAATTGGCAGCCAAGAAGATAAATTTAGTCTTTTCTTTAGTTCCAAGTTCAAGTAAAAAGTGGGGAGGCTGAAACTATCTTCTCCCCGCTGCCAAACTAGTAGCGCCATAGATTGTTATTTATTATGCTTAACTTCAACGGTGAGGCTCGAATTTACAGGCCCAGCGTATTGGTCAGAAAGACGAATTTGCTAACCATTATGAGCTCGGATGACCAGAGCACGATAACTTCACCTAGAACGTGGTACATCGGCCGTTGTGTTTCATAAAAAAAAAAATAATAAAATAGAAAGAAACTAGCCGAAATTTTCAATCACTCCAACCACTCCTCTATTGAGAAGCCTTGTCGACTTTAGTCCAGTCGGATTTAAAATTCAGTATGAAAACATTCCTTACATACCGACGACAGTATGCGCGGGCGCGCCCCCGAGCTTGTCTGGTGCTTTCAAGAGAAGGAATTAAAAAAACGCACACTCGTTCGCGCATGCGCTTGAGTGACAAACTTGAAGAAAGGCTCACAGTAAGCCGAGAAAAGAAAGACGATTTTTAAGTCGACAAATACGAGAGCAAAATGCACGCAAAGGAAAACCAACAAAGTGCGGCCAGTCTATCGCAGGTTCACATTTTCGAAAGATAACATTTGACACAGTTAAACAAGCTCCAATCTCTCTTCTCTCTCAATGTATCCCCCTCTCATATCAGTCAGTCAGTTAAGTGCCATACGCGATACACGCTTGGGCGATCATGTCTCGAAAGAGACATGACTGACTGCGCAGAAGATTATCCCGCAGTAAGTTGCTGTTACTTTCTGCGGTAGACTGGCTGCCTGCCAAGGCGAAAGAAGCCAATCTGTCCTGTTATTTAACCCATAACTGGAGGGAAGAGATGGATGATTACCTTTCCCATGGGCATTTGTGCGTAAGTGAATGCAGGGAATTCAACTGAAATTCGAACTCGGCTCCTCGATTTCTCGTTCCGAGCCGATATCCACCATGCATTTAAAAAAATTTCTATAATCATTTCACCCTAAGTAATGCAGTATCGCCACTGGTGGGCAGGGGATTACAGTGAGAGAAAAGATAAGAAAAAGAAAAAAAGACGGGACAAGTTACTGGGGATGTTGAAGAAAGGATAAGAGAAAGATGGGAATCAAGAAGATAAAAGATGGCAGTTGACGTTGCACATGAACTTTTGGAGGTTGAAGCTATGAGAAAAGACAGTACACTACAGGCCATAATTATTAGGCCACCCCAGGTTTTTAAAAGAAATGATATATTTCATATTTTTAGTATTTATTGCCAAATGAAAATCGAATGGTTGTTTTGTTATTATTACTTTGCAAAATTTTACAAAGCAAGGAAGCAAAGATGAACTCGTTTGAATCAGCCTAAATTTTCTTTATTCTGTCATTGATGAAACTGCAATATAAGTAATTATTAAATATTCATAAATTCATTTGACGCACATGTTATTGCGCAAAATTAACAAAAGAACCATTCTATTTTCATTCACAATTATTCACTTGGCAATAAATACTAAAAGATAGTATGAAATACATCACTTTGAAACACTGGGGTAACCTAATAATTATGGCCGGTAGTGTATATAGAAGAGAGTTTCACGGGCCTGAAGTGTGAGAAAAAAACTGATGGAGTGGGAGGGCTGGTTACATTTGACTATTTAGACGGTAAAGGGGTGGGACCTAGTAGGCAATGTAGTAGCACGAGTAAATTCACGAGGTCGGGGCACCAGGGAAAGAAGATATTTGTAGAAAAGACAGAGGCAAGCCACATTCAGTCTGCGAGAAAGTGACTGAAGTCAATCTGCGAATAAATATATATATATATATGTGTGTGTGTGTGTGTGTGTGTGTGTGTGTGTGTGTGTGTGTGTGTGTGTTACGGAAAATCCCGAAGATTAACGAAATGGTTTTAACAACTGACATATTTAATTTATTTGTTTGAATATTATTTTTAATCGATACACGTAAATACAGAATACCTACACAAAAATACGTGTATCGATTAAAAATAATGTTCAAACAAATAAAATTCATATGTATGTTATTTGTTCACCACTACTATAGCCTGGTAGTGAACTCACAACTAATCGATACACGTAAATACAGAATACCTACACAAATACGTGTATCGATTAAAAATAATGTTCAAACAAATAAATTATATGTATGTTATTTGTTCACCACTACTATAGCCTGGTATTGAACTCACAACTAATCGATACACGTAAATACAGGAATACCTACACAAATACGTGTATCGATTAAAAATAATGTTCAAACAAATAAATTATATGTATGTTATTTGTTTGCCACTACCCTATAGCCTGGTATTGAACTCACAACTAATCGATACACGTAAATACAGAATACCTACACAAATACGTGTATCGATTAAAAATAATGTTCAAACAAATAAATTATATGTATGTTGTTGTTCACCACTACTATAGCCTGGTATTGAACTCACAACTAATCGTGCACGTAAATACAGAATACCTACACAAATACGTGTATCGATTAAAAATAATGTTCAAACAAATAAATTATATGTATGTTATTTGTTCACCACTACTATAGCCTGGTATTGAACTCACAACTAATCGATACACGTAAATACAGAATACCTACAAATACGTGTATCGATTAAAAATAATGTTCAAACAAATAAATTATATGTATGTTATTTGTTCACCACTACTATAGCTAATTATTGAATTTCTAACTAATCGATACACGTAAATACAGAATACCTACACAAATACGTGTATCGATTAAAAATAATGTTCAAACAAATAAATTATGTATGTTGTTGTTCACCACTACTATAACCTGGTATTGAACTCACAACTAATCGATACACGTAAATACAGAATACCTACACAAATACGTGTATCGATTAAAAATAATGTTCAAACAAATAAATTATATGTATGTTATTTGTTCACCACTACTATAGCCTGGTATTGAACTCACAACTAATCGATACACGTAAATACAGAATACCTACACAAATACGTGTATCGATTAAAAATAATGTTCAAACAAAATAAATTATATGTATGTTATTTGTTCACCACTATAGCCTGGTATTGAACTCACAACTAATCATTTTTACGTAAATACAGAATACCTACACAAATACGTGTATCGATTAAAAATAATGTTCAAACAAATAAATTATATGTATGTTATTTGTTCACCACTACTATAGCCTGGTATTGAACTCACAACTAATCGATACACGTAAATACAGAATACCTACACAAATACGTGTATCGATTAAAAATAATGTTCAAACAAATAAATTATATGTATGTTATTTGTTCACCACTACTATAGCCTGGTATTGAACTCACAACTAATCGATACACGTAAATACAGAATACCTACACAAATACGTGTATCGATTAAAAATAATGTTCAAACAAATAAATTATATGTATGTTATTTGTTCACCATATAATACAATTGAACTCACAACTAATCGATACACGTAAATACGAAACTCACCTACACAAATACGTGTATCGATTAAAAATAATGTTCAAACAAATAAATTATATGTATGTTGTTGTTCACCACTACTATAATATAGTATTGAACTCACAACTAATCGATACACGTAAATACAGAATACCTACACAAATACGTGTATCGATTAAAAATAATGTTCAAACAAATAAATTATATGTATGTTATTTGTTCACCACTACTATAGCCTGGTATTGAACTCACAACTAATCGATACACGTAAATACAGAATACCTACACAAATACGTGTATCGATTAAAAATAATGTTCAAACAAATAAATTATATGTATGTTATTTGTTCACCACTACTATAACAGTATTAGATACAACTAATCGATACGTAAATACAGGCTCACCTACACCAATACGTGTATCGATTAAAAATAATGTTCAAACAAATAAATTATATGTATGTTATTTGTTCACCACTACTATAACCTGGTATTGAACTCACAACTAATCGATACACGTAAATACAGAATACCTACACAAATACGTGTATCGATTAAAAATAATGTTCAAACAAATAAATTATATGTATGTTATTTGTTCACACCACTACTATAGCCTGGTATTGAATACAACTAATCGATACACGTAAATACAGAATACCTACACAAATACGTGTATCGATTAAAAATAATGTTCAAACAAATAAATTATATGTATGTTATTTGTTCACCACTACTATAGCCTGGTATTGAACTCACAACCCAATCGATACGTAAATACAGAATACCTACACAAATACGTGTATCGATTAAAAATAATGTTCAAACAAATAAATTATATGTATGTTATTTGTTCACCACTACTATAGCCTGGTATTGAACTCACAACTAATCGATACACGTAAATACAGAATACCTACACAAATACGTGTATCGATTAAAAATAATGTTCAAAATAAATAAATTATATGTGTTATTTGTTCACCACTACTATAGCCACTGGTATTGAACTCACAACTAATCGATACACGTAAATACAGAATACCTACACAAATACGTGTATCGATTAAAAATAAATGTTCAAACAAATAAATTATATGTATGTTATTTTGTTCACCACTACTATAACCCCATAGTATTGAACTCACAACTAATCGATACACGTAAATACAGAAATACCTACACAAATACGTGTATCGATTAAAAATAATGTTCAAACAAATAAATTATATGTATGTTATTTGTTCACCACTACTATAATACTGGTATTGAACTCACAACTAATCGATACACGTAAATACAGAATACCTACACAAATACGTGTATCGATTAAAAATAATGTTCAAACAAATAAATTATATGTATGTTATTTGTTCACCACTACTATAGCCTGGTATTGAACTCACAACTAATCGATACACGTAAATACAGAATACCTACACAAATACGTGTATCGATTAAAAATAATGTTCAAGCAAATAAATTATATGTATGTTATTTGTTCACACTACTATAGCCTGGTATTGAACTCACAACTAATCGATACACGTAAATACAGAATACCTACAAATACGTGTATCGATTAAAAAATAATGTTCAAACAAATAAATTATATGTATGTTATTTGTTCACCACTACTATAACCTGGTATTGAACTCACAACTAATCGATACACGTAAATACAGAATACCTACACAAATACGTGTATCGATTAAAAATAATGTTCAAACAAATAAATTATATGTATGTTATTTGTTCACCACTACTATAGCCTGGTATTGAACTCACAACTAATCGATACACGTAAATACAAGAATACCTACACAAATACGTGTATCGATTAGTAATGTTCAAACAAATAAATTATATGTATGTTATTTGTTCACCACTACTATAGCCTGGTATTGAACTCACAACTAATCGATACACGTAAATACAGAATACCTACACAAATACGATGTGTATCGATTAAAATAATGTTCAAACAAATAAATTATATGTATGTTATTTGTTCACACTACTATAGCCTGTTATTGAACTCACAACTAATCGATACACGTAAATACAGAATACCTACACAAATACGTGTATCGATTAAAAATATGTTCAAACAAATAAATTATATGTATGTTATTTGTTCACCACTACTATAGCCTGGTATTGAACTCACAACTAATCGATACGTAAATACAGAATACCTACTACAAATACGTGTATCGATTAAAAATAATGTTCAAACAAATAAATTATATGTATATTATTTGTTCACCACTACTATAGCCTGGTATTGAACTCACAACTAATCGATACACGTAAATGCGAATACCTACACAAATACGTGTATCGATTAAAAATAATGTTCAACAAATAAATTATATACTTTAATGTTTGTTCACCACTACTATAGCCTGGTATTGAACTCACAACTAATCGATACACGTAAATACAAGATACCTACACAAATACGTGTATCGATTAAAAATAATGTTCAAACAAATAAATTATATGTGTATTGTTGTTCACCACTACTATAACCTGGTATTGAACTCACAACTCTTTGTATGAAGTCACCAACATCTATATCCACTGGGCCATGTGTCCTTGGGGAGTTAAGTTAAAGAGAGATAACTACATGACTACCAGAAGTGGCATCGCACATAAAATGCGAATGATATACCCCAGTGGGCGTAATAAAGGTTTTGGTTCGTAATTTCGAGCATCTGATGAAGGCCGGAGCGTACAGCAGCCGAAACGTCATAAACATAGCAACAAAGATGAGCACAACAGTCCGAATAATATATATATATATATATATATATATATATAATTTCAAAATTGTCGGTTGTTTATAACCAAGTTTCGTTAATATATATATATATATATATATATATATATATATATATATTATGATGTATGTGTGCTGAACAATCTATTCATATAACTTTTTCGACAAACTACCTACACAGATAATTGGATTATAGTAGTAAAGACATCTATAGAACCAGCCACGCTTTTCGGAAGTATTGATAACAAGGAAATGATGCACAGTGTTGCACGAAGTTAAAAACAGGCATCCTCAGGTTTTCCTTCTTCTAGACTGGCTGACACCCAAGGCAAAAAATCCTGGTCTACTCTGCCTATTTAACCTATAGCTGGATGAAAAAAAAGTATTCATGCCTTTCCCCGGAGGATTAATGCGAAGTAAACGAAACAGAATCGACCTGAATTTGAATTCGGCTCTCGCCGATTTCACCTTCGGTTCACACCAGGTGCCTTATACAAAATTAGCATGTAGTAAAAATCTACCTACTTAATTTAAAAGTACGAATTTTACTCTGAAATAATACCTCCTATTTTATAATAGTGGTATGATGATTTTAAATACATGTCAGCACAGGTTAAACCTTTCCACCAATCACCCATAATATTTTGTTACAAACAGCAGTCTAGCAAAATGGCAAATTTGAAACAATATATAGTGTACTCTTTCGTTGGTTTTATATAGGGTTCTTTAAACGTATTAATGGATTATAGTCATGAAAGCTTGTGTAGAACCAGTCACACTTTTACACTATTTACATTGTTTAGACTGTTATTATTTTTGTTGCTATATTCACGACGTTTTGGTCGTTGTACGCTCTGGCCTTCTTCAAATGATTGGAACCTAACCCTTTATTTCGTCCACCATGATAGATTGTTCTCGTCCCACGTGCCATGCCTCTTCCGGATGTCTCAACATCAGTTATCTGCCTTTAACTCAACTTTTCGAGTTTTTGTTCACCTCTGCTGTAGCCAGGTATTGAACTCACAACCTTTTGGGTCAAGTCACTGGATTCAACGAACGCTTTTATCCAGTCACCCCAGTTGGTAAAACGTTGGTTGGATCAAGTAACTGGTGAATGAAAGAAAAGCTTCAGTTCGAGTGTAAATAATTACAATACCTCATCTCAGAAATGGAGACAAAAACGTTACACTTTTCAGAAGAACTGATAACATTAAAATGGTGCACGATGTTTCCAAACAGTCTTCCTCGGGTTTTGAATTCACAGTTGTCTTCCTTCTAGACTGGCTGCCAACCAAGGCTAATGAAGCCAGTCTACTCTGCTGAAAGGAGGAGGAGGAGAATGCATTCTTACTATTTGTAAGCATATTTGTGAAAATGATTTGCGTTGTGGTGTAACGGATCCGAATTCAAATTCCAAATGGGTTTACTACATTTACTTATTCGTAAAGACTCTTAGAAAAGGCATGAACCCCCCATCCCCGGCAGGACAGATTGGGTCCTATAGCCTTGGTTGGCAAGCAGTCTATCGCAAAAATAAACGGCAGGCTCTTATGCTTAATCTCGAGTCAAAAGAGATATGATCGTCAAAGCGTGTGTCACGTATGGCACTTGATTGATTGAACGACTTGTGCGGAAGGGAATGTAATAAACTCGACCGAAATTCGAACTTCGTTCGTCGATTTCTACTTATGCTAACCATTGTACGACATGCACATCAATGTATACTGACCTAATCATCTGCAAAATTATTACTTGACGCAAATCGCCAACTGATCTCGCTTTCATTTTTCCGTGGTTGCTCCAGACAAAAAAAATTTCAAAATCTTATTAAACGTTAAAAATGCAGTTAAATTGAAATTATCTTTCAAAATATATTTCGAAGAAGTAAAATGAGAACAAATAACATGAACATAAAGTCTTCAATAATCATTACAGGCTTGTACTTTAAAAATATAACACACGCCGGTGTAGTACTCCTATCAGGATCTTAGCCATGGGTAAATAGTAATCCCTCCACCAAATGCAAAAAAAAAAAAAAAAAAAAAAAAAAAAAAAAAAAAAAAAACTACATTTTTATAGTAAAGTTACCAACAATGTATATTTATAACAAAACGATCAGCAATACATTTTCTTTGTAATTGAAGGCATAAATTCACGTTCAAAATATATTTAGTTGTAGCCATACAACTGTATTCAAAATATTTAGATTTCGTCATTAAATAACCCATAGTAATGTTAATATGTTGCTAAACAAAACCAACCAAACATCTTCCAGGAGTTGAAATTCCCTTTTTTGACTTCTCAACGTCCTCGTTACAATTCTTAAACAACCGTATCCATTACAAAAAACCTCCCCCTACAAAAAAAGGTGACAATAAGTAACTTCATTAAAAACAAATGTAGCATTATTCGTTATAACTAAAACAAAATCTACATTGCAAAATATAGTTCAAAGAATTAAAATATAACAGGAACCCACAATGCCAAGAACTTTTCGAGGTCCTCCATCATGGATGTGGTAGCCCTCAAGCATGAGAACCACCTGGTTCTGCAGGCGCTTCCGTGGCTCCATCAGGCACGTTCGTGAGACTGAGCAAAGTTTTCTTGAATAACCTTCTTCTTAAACAGTGAAACGTGTGTACATTATTATTATTATTATTATTATTATTATTATTATTATTATTATTGTCATTTTTCATTATAAATCAATTTCTGCTATGATCGCACTATCTACCAAGTCTGCAGGAAGACCTAAAGCAGATCGTAGTGTGTTGCCATGGCTCCATTTCCTGTGTTTTCTATCTCCCTAACATCCCTAGTGTTACATAGACAAAGTTCTCCTTAGTGTGTGGGCTGTACTTAACAAGACAGTTTTTTGTATATCGCTTAAGCTGGGGTTTCCAGGGATTCTTTCAATGTTTTTTTTTTTGTTTTTTATCATTCCAAGTATACTCGCTATCACTGGCACGATACTTGCTTTCAAGTTCCACATTTTCTTTTCTATTTCAATTTCCAGGTCTTTATATTTTGACAGTTTTTCGAATTCTTTGGTTGCTATGTTACAATCCATTGACAAAGCCACATCAATTAATAAGCAAGTTTTTTCTTTTTGGTTTTTAACAATAATGACCGGCCTATTTGCTTCAATTTTTCTGTCTGTATAGATAGTGTAATTCTATAGAATGGTGACATCTATTTCTGTAACCGATGCTGGGTGATGTTCATACCAGTGTTTGTTTACATATTTTCCATAATATGTAAACAAACAATTATGTAAACATTATTATTATTGTTTTCGCCTTAAGGTGGAGGTACTGCATTCGGTCGCGTTTGTGTGTTTGTCTGTCTGTCTGTCCGTGATCAAGATATCTCAAGACTCGCTGGATGGATTCGGATGAAACTTTCAGGGATGATTGACCTCATGACTGGCACGAACTGATTAGATTTTGGGTTCGATCTAGTATGGGATAAAATTTCTGGGTTATTTATTTCGTTTTTATTACTAAAATTTATTTTTACCTTTCAAATGCCAAATACTGAATTACCTCTCCTAGATCACTTTAAATACTGAATTCCTTCCCGTTTTATTTTAAATGTGCATTTAATTTTGAAAATGGTTGAGTTAATTTTTTTTATTATTTACACTTTTGAGAGCGGTCAAGTTCATTGCAGTTATTCTTTCTCATTTTAATAATGATCTCTTGCTAATCGCTGGGATGATGTCAGTATTGCCTTGGCGGAGATCTGCGGTCTTTGAATGATCTGTTATTATTAATATTATTATTAGTAGTAGTAGTGTTCGTTATCATCTTGCCAGAGAGTAATTTTAAGTACTTAATTGCCAAGTCCTCTCCGAAGTCTATGAATAAAAAGAATACCGTAAAAGAGTTATCTAAACATATTTGGGAATTTTCGTTTTGATGGGTGGGGGCTGTGGATGATATGCGCAGTTCCACACACAGTCATTTTTTGTAGCTTCGAGATGCAGATGTGCCCAGTAATTTTACGCCATCGTCAGGTTAATGACTGAAGTTCTCGAGTGATGATAGTTCGCCCCTTTTCGCCGGTTAGCTACGATGCATCTTCTTCGTTTCGCAGTGCGTCTTCTTTTAACTGTTTTGTTTTTGTTTACGTTGCCAGGGATATATATATATATATATATATATATATATATATATATATATATATATATATATATTCCCCTTCCTCAACGAACAATCTTTTGAGATTTGCTTCTTTTCCGTTGTTGGTTTTGTGTGGTAATTCGAAGTATTTTGATTCATATAGTTTCGGGAAGCATTTGGTTGTTTTTCGTTTGATTCCGTTGTATTGATCTGTTCTTTCCATCTGATTTGATATGTGAGCTTGCAGAAGCTAGCCTGGATGTTGGTGTGATCGACTTTGTTTTCCTTGATCGTAAATACATTGAAGTTTCATCAAATTTATGCATAAGAGACAGACGGGATTTGAGTATTTTTTTAAATTTTAGCCTTGTAGGTATTAGTTGGGGGGCATTAGCCTTGTGTTGCTATAATAAAGCCTTATGTCTTCCCCTTAAAACCACTTCTTTTAAGCCATTGACTGGTTTCGCGAACATCAATGTCTGGTTCATCCAGACGCTTTAGGTACTTTCTATACAAGTGTTTAGATCCCCATTTATGTTCAAAATAAGTAGTTTTCACCAGTCACGTAATTTTCTTTGTTACGGCAGTGGGATACTCAGGTGTTGCTGTTATTATTATTATTATTATTATTATTATTATTATTCTGATTTCTGCTATGGTCACACTACCTACCAAGTCTGCAGGAAGACCTAAGGTAGGCAGTGATGTGTTATTTTTTTTTTTTAGTCAGGTGCCATACGTGATACCCGCTTTGGGTGATCATGTCTCAAAAGAGACATGACTGACTAGGCAGAAGATTATCCCGCAGTAGGTTGCCATTGCTTTCTGCGTTATTATGTGTTATTATGGCTACATTTTATGGTTTGCTTTTCCAACTCCAATATCACTAGCGTTACATCGACTAAGAAGTTCTTAGAATATCGGCTCTACTTATTATTATTATTATTATCTTTGAAAATGTACTGATTTTTTTATATTGAATTTTTTTTACTATAATTTGTCCTCTATTACACAGCGCACTCTGTGTGGTGGGGGGATACTGTTATTTCAGCCATCTACGAGGAGCCAATTTATCGCGGCTAACTACGGAGGTTCGGCAGTAAAAGGGGGTTCATTCTCACAATCCGTACCGTGCACAATCGATTATCAAAATTAATCCTATAACAGAGGGAAAATGTGTTGAATCCTTTGTTATTTCATCGCAATTTAATAAATCGTTTGTAAGAACAAAACGGTATAAAACTTCAAACTGAATAACAGCGTAGCACGACAAAGATGGCTGCACACAATTAAATTATTTATCGCTTCATATCAATTTATCTAAATAACGCCAGATAAAAGAAAAAACATTCATTAGATAGCTCTTCATATATAATATGTGTGCGTTCATATCTGTACATCTTTCTTTCGCCATCTTATTCTTTATATCTACCTAGTTTTATCATATGCATGTAGGTATGGTTAAGGCACAAATTAAGTTTATAATGTTGTTTTGTGATGGTCATATTTGACGTTTATGCAGCGACCATCATGTACTTACAGTATTTACATTATTCGGACTACTGTCCTCATCTTTGTTGCCATTTGTACGACGTTTAATAACAGATTATACTATTTGTCTATATTTCTGACATGAGGTAGTGTTTACATTACTTACATTATTCGGACTATTGTCCTCATCTTTGTTGCCATTTGTACGACGTTTCGGCCGTTGTACGCTCCGGCCTTCTTCAGGTTCTAGGAATTTCAAACCGAACCCTTTATTACAATCACTTAAGGATACATGGCTCAGTGGATATAGACGTTGATTAGTTCCTGACTTGACTCTTAGAGTTGTGAGTTCAAAACCAGGCTACAGAAGTAATGACAAAGTAACTTGCAGGGTTAGAGGGAGATAACTCGTGATTTTCAATCGAGGCTTTATGCAAGGAATGGAGTTCATATACCCCAGTTATAGAATCCAATCCATCCTGTTATTTGACCCATAACTTGAAGGAAGAGAGAGGATACCAAGGAAAGACACGTAAGTGGATGCAACAAATACAACTAAAATTCGAACTCGGCACTCCGATTTCTAGTTCCGAGCCGATATTCACTGCACCATATGCACATCCGTATGTATGTATGTACACTACCGGCCATTAATTATTAGGCCACTCCAGTGTTTAAAAAAAAAATGATGTATTTCATAATATTTTTTTAGTATTTATTGCAAAGTGAATAATTGTAAATGAAAATAGAATGATTCTTTTGTTAATACTGCACAATAACATGTGCATCAAATGAATTTATAAATATTTAATAATTACCTATATTGCAGTTTCATCAATGAAAAAATGAAGAAAATTTCGGGTGATTCGGATGAGTTCATCACTGATTCCTTGCCTTCTAAAATTTTGCAAAATAATAACAAAAGAACCATTCTATTTTCATTTGGCAATAAATACTAAAAATAGTCTGAAATACATAATTTCTTTTTTTAAAAAAGCGGGGTGACCTAATAATTATGGCCGGTAGTGTAGCTATAATTATTTTTTTTATATCTAAATCTGTTCATATCTTTCTCAGTCTCTTTTCTCTCTATATATATATATATCTATCTAAGTACAAAGCAACCTCGGTTCTCGAATGTCTCACATGTCGAAAAAAATTGGTTTTCAAACAGGAAATTGGAGATGAATATGCCTCGATTATCGAACAAAATTTTGGTCCTCAAACAACATTGCCGAACCAAGTTAACCCGAACGGAATCATTTCTGAGTCGAACACCGTGTTGTATACATTCGTATGTTGTGCTGTGCTTTTAGTTTCCAATTTTTTTGCCTTTTTTTCTCTTTATTAACCCTGAGTCATGGGTTAATCAAAGTTGAGAGAAAAACAATTTAAGTGAAGAAAGAAATCATCGCAAAACACGAAAATGTCGCTTGTGTATCAGATCTCGCTGTGCAGTACAATATTCCTAAATGGACAATATATCATCTTCTTCTGTGCACTTTGTCCCTTCAGAACGTAGGCGATCATGGCCTTCCACGTCTCCCTATTCCTGGTGGCTCTGAGCATACTTTCTCCTGTGACACCACGCAACCCCTGTTCTATCATCCACCTGCTCAGGCCCTTCAAATATGTTATCCGCTGCTTTCCTCTGTCTCTTTTCCCCTCTATCTGGCCTGTTAGTATCAGGTTCTCCAAGCCCTCCTTCCTCATTGCATGCCCCAGGAACTTCAGTTGTCTCTTCTTGATACTAATTAATATCTTCTTGATATTAATTTGGAGTGTGAATCGCCCGGTTCACACTCCACCCACGTCTATTGAACAGGTGTAGAGGCTCATTCCTTGTTCCCTGTTTAAGTTGTGGTTTCCGGCTTTCTCTTTTCCAATCTATTCACTCTTACGTAGCCCCCTGCACATCAGTAGCGTTACCGCCTTGTTCGGGGTGATATGATTAAAAAAAATTAATTTCCTTTTTGTTTCCATCCTTTCCAAAACCTCATCATTGCTCACATGCTCAGTCCACGATATACGCAGCATCCTTCTGTAGAACCACATTTCAGCTGCTTCAAGTTTTTTCTTAATTTTTGATGATATTGTCTAGCATTCACGGCCGTATTGAATTGATGTTGCAAAATCAGTGACTGTTATTATTGTCAATAGATATTATTAAGCTTATGTCGACAGTGAAGATATTTAAGAGCTGGTGAAAAACCACCGTACTAAACTTACCATCGAAGAACTTGTACACATTCAAAATGAACAGCAAAAGACTTTAGCGGAGGAAATATCTTCTGGGGAGGAGGAGGAAACAAAGGAAGATGTCTCAATTTCTTTAATCAAAGAAATTAAACGAATTAATCTAATTTATATTGACTCTTATGGAGAAAATAGTTCCAGAGTACGAACATTTGTGATCACGAACGGCCCTCAGAAACGGATTAAGTTCGTGAACCGAGGTCCCACTGTAATTAGTGTTTTCCCTAATCAGGCAATGCTTCTTACATCTCTCAAAGTTCTATTTAGACAGTGGACACATGTGTTTGAGAAGACCTAGACATTCATATTTATTTACTTATTTCTAACAATGAAATTGACACTTACCGGTCGAGAAGCACATTTTCTTTAATAAGGTGGATGTCAATATCCACGTAGACGTCTACTCAAACACGTGTAGCCACATAAGTTTTTTTTTTTTTTTTTTTTTACACTAGTGACAATAAATATACATCCATAAAATGAAACAAGAAGAAAAACAATTAGCCGAATTGGAGTAGATAGATCTATCTATCGCCCGGTTCACACTCCACCCACGTCTATTGAACAGGTTAAGAGGCTCATCCCTTGTTCCCTGTTTAGGATGTGGTTTCCGGTTTTCTCTTTTCCAATCTTTTCACTATTATGTAGCCCCCTGCACATCAGTGGCGTTACCGCCTTGCTCGGGGTGATACGATTAAAAAAAAAAGAAAAAAAAGCGTTTTGTTCTCTGAAGGACTTTCACAAGACAAATGTAAGATTTATATTGATGCACGGGTTTATAAACAATAACAATGGTCTCATTGGTTTATCAAGGCTTTTAAACTTAAGAACGTTCATGAATATTCATCAGTTGGTAGGGAGGTCATGTAGAGGTCAAAAAGGCCATAATCCAAAGTCTTTTGAGAAAAAAGGTAATCGATTAATAGTCAAGAAATAGATATCTGTTAATATCTGTCTTTTTATTTTCTATTTCATATTCTTCATATGTATTTTAGTCTGATCATATCTCTCTATCAGTCTCTACATATCTTTCTATGTATTTATCATATGTTCATATCTAACACAGTCTGTTCATAGCTATTACAGCTTGTGCATATCTATCACAGCTGGTTCATATTTATCATTTTTTAGAATCATATCGCCCTAAGCAAGGCATTTTACTGACACAGTTGTGCAGGAGGTTACATAGAAAAATTATGAGAAAGAGTAACAGGTTACAGGAGGTGTCAGGAAGTGGGTAAGAGAAAGATGAGAATTTACTGATGAGAGTGGAGTGTACAGAGAAAGGAGCATGAAAAAGAGGATGCAGGTTAGTGAGATAGGAGATGACTATTGATTTACATTTACATTCTTGGAGATTGTAGCTGTCGAGAAAGCAAGTAAACAAAAGGGAATTCCACAGGCGGAAAGTGCGAGAAAAAAAGCAGATGGAGCAGAATTTGCGTTTACATTTTATTGGTTTCACAGTAAAAGGGTGGGACCTAGTTGCCAATCCCGCGTCTGGAGTAAATTCATATATAGGGGGTACCAGTGAGCTAAGTTCATCGGAGCAGAAGTCGTGAAAGTATTTGTAGAAGAAACACAGGGAAGGCACATTGCGCCGGTGAGAAAGTGACTGTATCGGAGTTGCATTGCAGTTTGTTCATCTTTCTCTCTCTCTCTCTATATATATATATATATATCCATTGATCACAGCTTGTTCGTATCTACCACAGTCTGTCCATATCTATCTATCTAAGTCCATTCCTATCTATCTATCTATCTATTTATCTAAGTCCATTCCTATCTATCTATCTATCTATCTATCTATTTATCTAAGTCCATTCCTATCTATCTATCTAGATATCTATCTATTTATCTAAGTCCATTCCTATCTATCTATCTAGATATCTATCTATCTATCTAAGTCCATTCCTATCTATCTATCTAAGCCCATTCCTATCTATCTATCTGTCTATCTATAGTTAGCTCACTCTCGGTCTAGAATAATTGAATTAAAGTTAAATATGAAATTTAATATCTTTTACCTGAAATTGATCTATAGTTTCTTCGATTCCTTCGTACATCTTTACCAAATCAGAAGGCCAACACTCTCGGAATACAGTTTATCTTTCGTGCGTATGTTAGCGTAAGAAATACACTAAACATCACATCAAGTCCATCCAACAACGTACTTTGATATGCAAGGCGTGTGTGGGAAGAGAGTGAGTGAGCGACCAAGCAAATATGCACTTATAAATACACACTTAGCATTTTACTTTAGTGTAACCCCGGTGGCACCTTGCCATCCTAGAATGAATGCTTAATATCTGAATATCGCAGGTTATTTCCATTGTAATGAGTTCGAATCAGGCTTAGGTAAGTATACATATATATACACATATATATATATATATATATATATATATATATATACTACAGATTTATGCCCATGTGTACATAAATTTATGTAGGTTAATATCTTTTTTTTATATTATTCACACGATTGTCTCCATCTTTCTTCTTTTCTAATGTCCTAAATACTGAATAAACAACACCTTTTGGATTTTATATGAATGGTGTTTTGTCAAATAATTGTGTACCGTTTGAATATATGCCTATGTCATTGGTAAAGATATGGACTCAGCTCTTCTCCTCCAGATATGGGTTAAATAGCAAAATAGACTGCCTCCTAGCCTTGAGTAGAAATTAGTCTAAAAGAAAAATTCTGACTTCAAAACTGTGAAGGCAACAAGAAAACACTTCACTATTTTCCCAACAACATCCATGAAAGTTCACAGAAAGTAAATAAATGGAAGAGCCTTGATCATTTACGTCCTGGAAGTAGAATGAAAATTCTGAATCTAACATCGTGGAAAAGGCAATGAGAAACCACTTTACTTTCTTTCCTAAGATGACGTGACAATTCACGGATAATGAAGATGTGGAGAGACGTGATCGCTTATGTCCTGATGGAAGAATTAAAATACAGAATTCAAAATTGTAAAGAAGTTAACAATTAACCAATTTAATAGTTTTCCCAGGAAGACGTGGCAATTTACAGATAATAAATTTAAAAAAAGATATGGAGAGCCATGATCGCCTATATTTCGAAATGAGAGAGGAATAAAAAAAATTAATTATCTAATCCGATTTTCATGTTCATCGGAAGGATTTTTCGATTTCCAGGATAAACTCTGTCTTTGCGATGCAGCGCTGGGAAAATTCGTGACTCCTGCAATCTGTTACACGACCTGTCTCGTTACTAGCATGTCATGACGGTTGACTTCAGATCTTACTACTGTAACCTGGATATCTCTTACCTCATGTTATGTACGTAGGATATAAGCATATTTCATTTGACTCCATTTGGACTAATCATAGAATGAAGTATTCATCATGACAATAAAACGTTAAGATCATATCCAAAGTGCCAGTGAGGAGATTTTTTGAAACTCAAAAAGATCCTATTGTAAACGTGCTTAGGAATTTCATATTTTTGCTCAGATTGAGCTTAAATCCACCTTAGTGACTGTATCAGTGTGGAGACATTTTTGAAGGTCAAACAACTTCGCAATGTAAGCATGTATGAGAGTGTGATATTATTTTTGCTCAAATTGAGGTTAGTGGCAGATAGAGTTGTTTAATATCAAACATTGTTTGATCTCAAATAAATCTAGCTCAGTGACACTTCTAAAGTAACTGTGAGGAGACATATTTAGGGTAAAAAAAAATCGTATCGTAAGTATGTATGAGATTGTCGTACTATTTTGCTCAATAGATCTTAGTTGCAGATGGGGTTGTTTAATATCAAACATTGCTTGATCCCAAATATATCTAGCTCAGTGACAGTTCTAAAGTAACAGTGAGGAGACATTTTTTGGTTAAAAAAATTCGTATCGTAAGTATGTATGAGAGTGTCATAATTTTTGCTCAAATTGAGCTTAGTGGCAGATGGGGTGGTTTAATTTCGACCATTTGATCCTAAATAAATCTAACTCAGTGACTGTATCAGTAAAGAAACATTTTGAAGCTCAAAAACATCGTATCGTAAGCATGTATGAGAACGTCATACTATTTTTGCTCAAATTGAGCTTCGTAGCAGATGGGATTGTTTAAATTCAAACATTGTTTGATCCTAAATAAATCTAGCTCAGTGTCTGTTCTGATCAGTGAGAAGACATTTTTAAGCTCGAAAACATCGTTATTGTAAGTATGTACGAGTGTGTCGTACTATTTTTTGCTCAAATTAAAGTTAGTAGTAACAGGGGCTGGGTTTTTTTTCTTCCAATCATTATTTGATCTTAGACAAAAGTTATATCATGTTGATGTTGTTATTTCATGTTGATTTTCAAACCTGACTGATACAATAAAAACTCCGTACTCATCACCTTTTAAAATGAAATCTAAGGCTCTTTTTACATTTTCAGTGGTATTAACCAATAAGTCCAGTGGCATGATAACAGCGAGTTTTCAACCTTTCTGTGAGCTGATAAGTCAAATTTGATACGTTTTTATTAGAATCTGTTGAGATTTAATTCACTTTCTACATTTTCAATTACGTTACACATTCAATGGTATAATACCTGCGCACTTTCAGTTTTTCTGACTGAATAAATATAATCGGTGTCTTTTGTTAGTCCTTTAACTAATAAAGTTTTCGGTATTGGATACAAATAGCAAACGATAGATCAAATTTCTTGATTTTTTCTTTGTGCTTACAGTAGCGTTTCTCAAAGTTTTTAGTTTTGCGTAACCCTTAAAATAAATCACGTCTCAAGGAACCCCTGCGTAAAAACAAAATTACATACCATATTTTTCTAATTTTATTTTCATCATAGTTCACATGGTAGATATCAAAGTATATATTTTTGAATAACTGGTTTAAGGGAAAATGAATACTTCTTTGTCAAATTTTTCGATAATGCTAAATAAAATTCACTAAATATATTTCCAATGATTGTTATATTTTTTAATGACATAATAGGCTAGATGGGATGATGTATATATTACAATATAAACAATAACAATAACCAATAATATATTATCCGTGTTTTGTAATCTTACGTATATGAAATTAGATAAAAAAATCAAAAGTGCATTATCTTATCTCACTTGTTCTCGCAGAAGCCTTAGGGATCTTTTGCGGGACCTTAGGGGTCCCTGGAGCCCTGGTTGAGTAACGCTGGTCTACGGTTAACAAGCCGAGAGTTTTATAAAGTATAAAGATTCCGTCAGTACATAGGCATAGTAGAATATCATCTTTTTGCAATTTCTAAATTCTCTCTGAGACAAGACTTGATCTTTTAGAGCTGCAAATGTATTACTTGCTTTCTTCACACAAAAACAGTTAATCGTCAAGAGTTTGGCAATTACTTATAGTCCCACTCAAAGTATTTGAATTTGTCTGCCACCTTCAGTTTGTGGCCATCCACAAATATTGATGATTCAGTGCAAGGTACAGACATAAGATAAATCAAGGCAAAATGCGCCTGAACCAATAAAGGAAATATTTTTATAAAATATTTTTTTACAAAAATAATGATTTCGAAAATGATTTCATTTTTTTGTAAATAAGTCCTGAATTTTTTTCAAAATCCGACCATTATTTGATTTTTGCCAGGATTTCCAAATTAATGTGTTTTTCACCGGCAAAATGTGAGTTGTGTAATATGCTTGCCGTAATAATCTCTTGTAAAAATCTGGTCACTTGCTGAGGAAAAAAAAATTAACTAAAATTTCGAACATGTTAGAAAGCATTAAAAAATTTTTACAAAATAATTTAAAAAATACTTTGATCTTTTCTCTTAATAATAACATAAACATTTTGACGATAAAACTTTGTTTTTTAATTTGGGGCCTTTTAACATCTTGCTTTGCTGTTTTTTCAACGAATGAGTGTAGATACCAAAGTGAAAGTGTAAACACAGGCACCACTAAATATATTCCCAATGATTGCTATATTTTTTTAATAACATAATAAGTTCGATGGGATGATAATATTACAATAACCTAGAACATATTGTGCGTGTTTATTAATATTACATATATGAAATTAAATAAAAAGTCACAAGTGCATTAGCTTATCTCACGTATTTTCGAGGGATCCTTAGGAACCTTTTGCGGAATCTTAGGGTTCCGGGGAACCCTGATTAAAAAACGCTAGCTTACAGTGTAAAAAGCATAAAAACAGAGGTAAGCCTTACTGATATTTTATGGTATAAATTTATACTTTCTGCAACAATAGATGTTTTTTTCTGAAAGATTTGAATCTACATTTACAAAGCATAGGCACAATATCACTGTTGGAATCAAATTATGTGTCGGATCTTTTCAGGGCGTGGGCAGTTATGGCTCTCCACAACTTCGTATCCTTCGTAGCACTAAGTAATATTTGTTTTCTTACTATCCCTCGAAGTTCCTGTCCTGCTATTCATTTAAACAAGTTCGTTAAATAGGTTACTCTGCTTTCCTCAACCGCTCTTGCCTTTACTATGTCCTTTAAGTGTTAAATTCTCTAAACCCTCTTTCCTTATGTACCTCAGAAATTTCAACTATCTCTTCTTGATTTATGTTCTTTCTGTTTCCATTTTACTTGAAACTTTCTCGTTGCTCACATGTTCTGTCCATGGTATTCCAATAATCCTTCTGTAGAATTCTATCGTGTCTCTCTTTAAGAAAATATTCCTATATTCACTGCCATAGAGGAAGATTACATAACAATTCAGTACTCCTATTTGTTTTGAATAACATTTTCCTGTTTCTTTACTTAGCGTTTGGAAGGCATTATTCACTATTTCAATGAACTTAATAGGAGTAGATAAATTTTCGATTTAATTTCATTTTAAAGTTATGAAGATGTGATGGACACAGCCAAGTAACTGCCATGCCCCAAAAAATACTATAAATGATTTAACGTGATACTTTGACGATTTGATGGGTCAGTAGGTTTTGAAATCGATATTCGCAACCCAAATAAAGGTCACCAGAAGGCTTAGAAAATAAAATTAAAAAAAAATGACAAGAAAAAATATTAAAATTGTAACTTGAAAGTACATAACCTGAAGATCTGTTGCCCCCCCCCCCCCGCCCAAACAAATGATGATCGCAACCCAAATAAAGGTAACGAGAAGACTTAGAAAAAAGAAATGAAAAAAATGACAACAAAATATTAAAATTGTAACTTGAAAGTGCATAACCTGAAGATCTGTTACCCACCACCCAAAAAAGAAAGAAAAAGTTAGAACTTCAAATGAAAAAAATTAATTACAAAAATAATAAAAATAATATTGTTTCCATTTAGAATGTGTATTACGGTTTTCTCTCTTTACAAAAGATTTTTATTTTTCCTTTTTAATTTTTACAGTAAGGTTCACTCTTTAAAAGTCTCGGAGCCACTCGAGGTAGAGGTTTACGCTAGGAGGCAATTTGTGCCGATAGGCGTGGGAATTAACGGTTAACTTTAACCTTCAACAGGTTAAGATTGTAGTAATCAGGGAATCCTCCTTTTGGGAGTCGGTTCCACAGAACAGTTGCTCGCGGGAACAAACTGTTAGGGTGGAACTTCCTTATCACCGATGAAATACGGAGAGAATGCGGGGGTTGGCTACAATATCAATGGCATAGAGTGTCCTTGTCGTGAAGGTTTGCATTGGCTGGACCAGGTAAAGTAGTTCGTCCAAGCACTTTCTGTAGAAGTAACGATAGAGCTGCGAGAGGTTTGCCACATTGCGCCGGTAGAAGAGAGGTTGGTGGGCGGAGAATAAATCGTCACCCACCCCCCAAGGGCTAAGAGACACTTTTGGACTCTTTCAAGCCTGGAGAAACCTTATTAAAATTTTGTCAAAGTCTGAAAATGTTTATTGCCCACCGGGGATATACGACTTGCGTAACATCTATCGGAGCGAAAAATAGAGTCAGCCAGCAAAATTGCATTAACTTCGTACTAGTGCCCTCTGGAAAAGCATGGATTCAATTATTTTTCCTCTAGACATCATCTAAATATATAGCAGGGTAAATTGGGCTCTCTAGCCTAGGGTAACAGCCTGTTTAGGAGAAAACGATGAAGAAGACAAACGCTTCACTATCTTTAAAAAGATATATATATATATATATATATATATATATATATATATATACACAAGTATGGGTGGAATAATATTCCTTGTCCAAAGAAACATTATTTTTAAAAAAGTGCTCAATACAAAGTAGAGCTAATAATATTTATTCAGAAATTATAACATGGATATGTAACATATCCATGTTATAATTTCTGAATAAATATATATATATATATATATATATATATATATATATATATATATATATACGAATTTACTTGAGCGACAAGATTAGCAACTAGGTCCCACCCTTTTACTGTGAAACCAATAAAATGTAAACGCAAATTTTACTCCATTAGCTTCTTTTCTCGCACTTCACGCCTGTGGCTTGCTTTCCCGACAGCTACGATCTCCAAGAATTTAAATGTAAAGTCAATAGTCATTTTCTATCTCACTAACCTGCATCCACTCTCTCATGCTCTGTTCTCCGTCTACTCTACTCTCATCTGTATTCTCATCCTTTTCTTACCCACTGACACCCCTCAGAAGCTATGATTATCCCGTTAAAACCTGTCACTCTTTCTCGTAACTTTCCTCCTATGTAACCCCCTGCAAAACTACGATAGTAAAATGCTTTGCTTGAGGTGATATGATTAAAAAAAAGTAATGACAACTTATGAATACTATTTACATTGTTCAGACTATTCTCCTCATCTTTATTGAGGTCTTTACGACGTTTCGGCCATAGTACACTCCGGCCTTTTTCAGATGCTTGGAATTTCGAACCTTACCCTTCAAGGACATATGGCCCAGTGGATATAGACGTTAGTTAGTTACAGTGACTTAGCATAAAGAGTTGTAAGTTCAATACCAGGCTACAGCAGTGGTGAACAAATAACTTAAATAACTTAGAAAGTTAAGTTAAAGGGAGATAACTACATGGCTACCGGAATTGGCATCGCACATGGAATGAGAATTATATACCCCACTCATCGTAATAAAGGGTTCGGTTTGAAATTTCTAGCAACTGAAGAAGAGTACAACGGCCGAGACATCGTAACAATGGCAACAAAGATGAGAACAATAGTCCGAACAATGTAAATACTGTAAAAATACGACCTCATCTAAGAAATATAGACAAACTCATGAAATTCATTGGAGTAGATAGACTAAACTATCGCCCGGTTCACACTCCACCCACGTCTTTTGAACAGGTGAAGAGGCTCATCCCTTGCTCCCTGTTTAGGATGTTGTTTCCGGCTGTCTCTTTTCCAATCTTTTTTACTCTTAAGTAGCCCCCTGCGCATCAGTGGCGTTACCGCCTTGCTTTGGGTGATATGATTAAAAAAAAAATACTAAAAAAAATACTAAAGAAAGAAGATCGCCTTCGTCCTGAACAGCCATAGCATCAAATGTCAACAAATACTGAACTTTTTAATACCATATCCCTTATACTTAAGAACGTAATGTATGACTCGCTAAAAATTTTGTTTCTTATTAACTGTGAGCTGCACAAGCGTCTTTAAAAAGGCAGTGGTTTCCTCTTGCTTTATACCCGGTTTTGAATCCAAATTAGTTTTTCTCCTAGACTGGCTGCCAACCAAGGCTCAGAAACTATGATTATCCCGTTATTTATAGCTGGGTTGAAGAAGAGAAGTGATGGGTTATTTTTCCGAAGCCATATGTGCGAAAGTAAATGCAACAGACTAGGAAGGAAATTGAACTTGCCGGTATCTGGTATGCAGCATCGCTGAAATGTTGATGATTCTAAGTTTTCTGAATATGAAGCCACGTAAAAACATCAACAAAAGTTAAATAAAAACAACAAAAAAGCAAAACAAACGGGAATTGACACACTATATGACCCTGACTCACCCTGACATATAGACGTGTCGTCTAGACGACTGTACATTCACATAAGCGTGATTTTTTTTTTTACCTAACCTCATAAAGCTTACTTTTAACAAACTCATGATGAATGCATTTATTGTTTTTTTTTTTTTTTTTGTTATACAATAAATATTGTAACATTTTATTTGCTGTTTCGGTTTAGAAAAGGTGATTTCAACGCCAATGCATTCAATGAGTTCAAATAGAACGTACACTTTGTTAATTTCCAAATAATGTTTTCACCGGAAACAAAGACGTTTTTTACTACAATCCATAAGTCAAAATTTTGACAACAAAAAAAAAAGAAAAGATTTTTACCACAATTTCGAACGTGTTGGAAAGGATTAAAAAATGAAAAAATAATTAAAAATACCTTGATCTTTCCTCTTAATAACATATTTTGACGGAAAAACTTTGTTTTTAAGTTTGGGGATTTTTTCTTATACTATTTTTCCAGGGAATTAGTGGAGGTATCTTACATTAATGACTGGTAGTGGAATCTGATCAAGTTTGCTTGTGGGTGTTAAAATATTTTCTTTTTTTTTCTTTTTTTCTTTTTTTGGCAACTGCTTAAAAGAACTTTATAACTAAGTGTGGTTTATCCAAAACGGGAATAACTGATTTCCACGATTCCATTAAACAAGGTGGAAATACCAACCAAAAGTAACGAAACATTTCGATTATTGTTTTTGCTAGCATTTTCCTGGGTGACATAAGTACATGTGCGCCCCCCTAAACGATTTACCTACACAAGTTGAGGAAAGGAATGATAACTTACTTATTTCCAGTTAAAGCCCCGTGTTTAAAAAAGCCCAAGTAGGAAAATATGTCATACACAGTGTGTGTAATAAATGCTGTGTGCGTGTACATGGGTCAAACAACGACAAAAAGGAAAATATTTTATTTACATAGCTGGAGAGAGGGAAAGGAATAAGCATGAAGAAGAAGGGGAATTTGTTTTTTCACGATTTTAAGGCTTCTCGTGAAGGTCTGGACTATTAAAAGCACAAAGCCGGGAAAATATGCAAAGAATTTCAAGGCAGTAATTCGTCGTTAACTGCAGTTGGTGAAAATTTAGATAATTTGAATATTTAGTTTTTCGTCTTCTGAGCATGTTACTGGACCCAACACACCCGCCCACGTGTGTTGTAATTTATTGTTGTATGTTGAGAAAACTATATTTTCGATGTTTATGTATTGTAAAAATAACACTTTTAGGGTCCAAATTCCAGGTGAATGTGTAAAAGCAACAACTATGGATGGAAAGAAAGAAAGAAAGAAAGCGGGCGGGAGGCTGAAGAACAGTTAAGGAAACTCGAAAAGAAAAAGTGGAATAGACGAGAGAAGCAAATAACAGCTGTCTAGATAGATAGAGAGAGAGAGAATAAAAGACGTGTAACACTAACAGAGATAGAAGATGAGGAAGGAACGGAATCGGTTAACTCGAAAAAGTGAAATAAACGAGAGAGGCAAAGAAAAATAAAGGAAAGAAAGTTGTGTAAAATCTAAAAAGAGAGGTAGTGAGTTTCAACAACTCAGATAGCTACATTGTGTACAGTAAGAGAAGAAGAAAGTAAACAAAAAAAAAAAAAGGTAAGGTAAAAAAGAGCTTATCATGAGTAAAACAAAAACAAAGATTTTTGTTTGAAGTGTGTTCCATAGAAAGAAAGAAAGTGTTGAAACTCTGTTCAACTGTTTATTTCAACCAATGGAAAGGGAAATATTTATTTATATTTACCTACATAAGAAGAAGAATGAAGACCACGTGTTGCCTAAGCAGAGATGATACGAGTCTTTTTTAAAAGTTTTTTTTTTTTATCTTATTTGAGATAATTTATGAAATGGAACAAAATAAAATTATTCATCCGGGCTATGTAAATTATTTAAATTATTTTCATAGACTTTTATTTTTTAGTTATTTTTGCTTCGAGAATTTTTTTAGATTTAATTTTTAAAGTTAAGAATCTTAACTTTAAAAATTAAGTCTAAAAATTAAAAAAAGGAATAATTTTAGATTATTCTTTTTCTTTCGGTAAGCAAATGTCATATGAACTTTTATAAATAAGTCTATCTGTAGTATTAATAAATAATTTTCATTTTCCCTTAAATTTTAAAGAAACTAAAACTAGTAGTCTATTTTGTTTTGAGGTTCTTGATTTACAACACTTAGTCGTATCATTGGGGGGGGGGGGCCGCTGGAGTTCACCTGACAAATTTCTTCACTAAAAGACTCTTTTTTAAATCCTTTCCCAAATGATTTTTTAGTTAAAGATGAGTTGTACGATAGACATTGCGAGCGGAAATAATTCATTTTTTTTTTTAAGATTTACTGCCGAAGATTTAAAAATAAGTTAAATTATTAAATTTTTAAAAATTTTAGTGTTGCTTAAAGGAGGAGGGTCTATGCAAATCATTAGCAAATCCACTGTAAATTGATTGACTCTTCTACGGAAACCAAAAACAATTCTTGAAAATTAATTATATTAATTCCAGGTGACGAATTTCAATTTTTTTTTTTTAGCAGTTTAACAAATCACGTGATATCATATTTTGTTCAATTTATCAGAGTAATTTTTACATACCAAACTGATGTTCCCTTTTTTAGCATGATTAACATTTAAAATTTTATTATATTAATTACTATTTAAAAAAAATATTCGTGATTTGGTAGTTGCCGTGCTTATTGTACAAACACAGTGACAATCCCAGCATTTTTTAAAATTATTAATTTATTATTAGTAGTAGTAGTAATTGTTAGTAGTACCCAATTGATTAAGTTTTCTTTTTAAAAAGGTTCACGCAATCCTGATGGCTTTTTTAAAAAAGTCTGAACAGTAAAAAAAAAAAAAAATAATCACTATTCGTTTATTTTTTATAGTTATTCGTAGGTAGTTAGTCTAACTAAAGAATAAAGTGCCAAAATCACTTTAAGTCCTCCAGGAACTTATTTTTTGGTGGTAGCGAGAATAGCGGTAAATAAAGAAAGAAAAAAGTGTAACGATTGAAAAGTGTAGTCGTCGTAAAATGGTAGTAGGAGTGATTGCTCTTGATCGGCTGTTAGGGTCTTTATTGCATTTTTTTTTTAATTGGAAAAGTTTTGCTGCGGTTAAAACAAAGAATTCGTGCCAGCAATTCTCAAGAAAAATTTGTCTGAATTTACGAAACTTGTCGATTTGTAGAGGACTGAGAACGAAATAAAAAGGTTGATTTTTTTTTTTGGTTTGTTTTTGTTTTTTCATTTGCTTTTTTTTTTTTTTTTTTTTGCGCCCTGGCTTGAAATTAGGGCTTTTTTGATCTCACGAGCAAATCTATGGAAACGAGCTATACTCGTTCGAAATTGACTACCGGCAGCCATAGTGATAATTCTGAAATTCTCTGAATTTTTTATGATCTATCTGCACGCAGATAGCTATACAGGGAGATAGATAGATAGATAGATAGATAGATAATAATAGACTGAGACAGATAGAGAGAATTGATTGATTGAGATCAGATAGATGTGCACATGTGTGTTTCATGCTGTTGCATTGTAAGTGTGTGAGAAAGATTAAAAACAAAAAAAAATTTCTTTGTGTATCAGACTCTCAGAGAAAATTTGTGGTTATTAAGGACCAATTGGGAAAGAAAATCTCCAAATTCCCAATAAATCTTTCTTCTTAGTCATCTTGCCGGCTTCTACCAGTTGGTTTTTAATGATGATGATGTGCACATTGAGTTCTAACACGAGTATCAACTGGTGGCTTTTAACTCGAGATGAAATGATTGCAATGCAAGTCTCCTTAAAATTCCAATACATTCCTAAGTACAAGTCATTTTTTTTTTTTACGAATGCTGACGCCTGGAACGTATTTTTCTTGTTGTGAAGGTAATCTCCAAATATTTAGATGTGTTTTTTATACTCTTGAAGTACATTTTTTTTTTTTTTTTTTTTTTTTTTTTACACACACACATTTTATAATATATATTTGTGAGCACTTGGTAAATATATTCAGAGAATGTCCCATGGGACATTCTCTGAATATATTTACCAAGTGCTCACAAGAAAAAAAAAACGAAAACCTTATAAGTTTATATAAGTCTGGAGTGGACGTTACGTGATTTATTAAAATAAACAAAAGTTTCTTTTGACAATGTTTTCCCAGGCGAGGTCATTTGGTGCGGTATGTGTTACTGTTGAGCATTACCTTTTTCTTTATCTTTCAAAATAATTACCTAGTTTTGGTGGATAATTTAATTTTGTGCACATTCACTTTTACTGAGATAGATAAAAAATATCATTTTGTTTAAAAAAAAAAGAAAAACTTTAGCAAGGGAGAAAATAAACGGTGTTTTTTTTTTTTTCCTTAAGTGCGACTAAACCAAACTAATCATTGACTCGTGTAGTTCAGTCATTTTTCTGACTCTTGAAAATAATGTTACGAAGGTGCCATAAAAACACAAAGAAAAGAAAGAAAGAAGACAAAAAAAAACAGAAAGGAAGAAAAAAGCCGAAGAAAGAGATTAAAAACAAAACAGAAGAAAAAATAAAGAACCCGAAGAATTAGAACAAAATAAATAAAGGAAAAAAAAGAAAGAAAGAACTCACAAAGAAACAAAAAGCAGAACGGAAGAAAGAAAGAAAGAACGCGAAAAAACAGCACAAAAACAGAAAGGAAAAAAGAGAGAGAAAGGACGCGAAGAAAGAGAACAAAAGAAAAACTGAAAGAAAGAAAAAAGAACGCAAAAAAAAGAATGAAAGAAGAATGAAAGTTTTTTTCTTTCATTCTTCTTTCATTCTTTTTAGAATCCAGTTAGAATTGAATAAAAGGAGAAAATATGAAGAAAAATCAGAAGAAATGAAACTTTTTAGAAAACAATCTGCAAGTCGGGGGTGTGATGAAAAAATGTTATCAATGTTGAATAGTTAGAAAAAACAAAAACAATCATCAACTTTCATTGAAATCAGCAAAACCTATTTAAAAAAAAACACACATGAAAAAAGGCAGGTTGTTGTTAACGACCCTCGGTAAGAATTGGGAGCGGGTAGCCAAATCGAGTGAAAATTAAATCATAATAATAATAATAATAAACGTGTTATAAAGATTTTGTTTTTAAGCATGAGAAAGAATTTTTTAAAGAATAAACGAGGGGAAGGGAAAAAATACTTACTATTGTTTGTTTCCACGAGAGAAGCAGCCCTTGACAGAACATCAAGTGGTGTTTCCATGTCGTGCATTGCCGACTGGTTTGTGACGACCGACAAACTCAGCAGGAGAGAAGGAAAAAAGTTTTTCTTTTTTCCCCTTTCCTTTTTTTTTTTTTTTTTTTTTTTTTTTTTTTTTTTTTTTTTTTTTTTTTCCATTTTTTTTTTTTTTTTTTTTTTTTTTTTTTTTTTCCTTTTTCTCTGTTGGGGTCGAGGGCGGAAGCGGCGGAGGACGAGAAAGGGAAAGAGAAAGAAGAGAATAAAGACGAGAGGGGGGAAAAGAAGAGAAAAGAAAACAGGCCGAGGGAGAGGAGGAGGAGGAGGAGGAGGAAGAGGAGGTGAGAAAGGTTTAGACACAGAGAGAGGAGGAGGAAGACTCCTCCTCCTCCTCCTTCTTCCTCTTCTTCACTGCTGCTGCTGACTATTCGTTTTCAGTGTACTTTACGATCAGACTTCGAGGAAGCACATATCTACGGGTTTCTTTGCGTTTGATACTGAATGGGACCTATCTCCCCGATCAGTCACTCTTTCTATGTAAGTCCCTACATGAGTACACGTGTGTGTATAAATGATTATGTCAAAACTTTTCTGTCTGTGACATCGACAAGGAATGAACCTAGAGTTCTCTACAGCAGGCGCTCTACACCGAAGCATCATGTACGACCGGCCCGTCAACAAGTGTACATTTTTTTATTATTTGAATTAATGTACTTAAAGCAAGCATACCAAGTATGTTACGGAAGTAGATTCGTAGTTGTGATTAATTTATTTTATTGATTTATATTTTTTACAAACATACTCATTTTTTGTTACGAACATTGAGTCAGAAGTGTGTGTGAACCAATGAACAAGATCGAATTCGCATAACCACCGTGCCACAAAATAAAAAGTTGGGGAACTTATGTTAAAGTTATACAAACTCCAGATTTTGTATTTTTTAAGCACCGATATTCAGGGAACTTAAAACGATTATTTGGTTACTTATTTTAATGTACCATTTCACTTGCAAATATTACCACGTGCCGCAAATAGTAATTAAAGCAAATTAGCCTTAAACAATCAACAGGGCATTTTTATAGTCACCTGTCAATCATTATCATCACCTGAGACTTTTTACATTTAAGTAACGAAGTAATCTTTCTAATGCGGTTAATCGAAATAAGTGCTGAATAATGTCCTTTTTTCCAGTTTTAGAAAAAAAAGGGAAAGGGTTGAAGTTCCCCCGCCCATGGTGCTGTGAATGTCACAGTAGTAGTTTCTAGAATTAGTATGCTAAACACTACTCCACGCCGAAACCCGAGTATGATAGGTTAAAAGGTGTGGAACACCTACCTCTTCTGTCCTCCTGAGTATTCTACACTCGAGGCATTCAACCAGATGAACTAATCTTAAAATAATAAGTTACTTAAAGTTACTGATTTTTTTTTTGTTCGGTGTTCGATCCCAGGTAAAAACTGGGATTTTCAATGCTAAAATTACAACACGTAAAGAGATCCTCTCTCCCAATTTGGCGTAGCACGATCTTTCTAATATGTCTTCTAGAAATTGGCTTACAAATAAGCTAAGCTAAAATTGTTATGCCGAAATGCGTATTCCGGTAGTGGATGCTTTGGGGCGGAGACAGGTTTTTTTTTAATGTGAATGGGAGTTAACTTTTTTGTTGTATCAATATTTTAAACTTGAATTATATCTACTTGATATTTATCTTATATCTCTAAGCTCAAATAAATACTGGTACAAGGCTATGAATAGAAGGGATCAAGACTCAGCAGTTATTTTTTCCTAAGTTTGACTTAATTGGCTACAAAGACATAAATATGTACTCAATGAGGATTGAACTAGTTTTCGGTAAAGTCAAAAATATGGTGTCCCCAATGAGGAATCACTTCGCGATTTGTTTACTAATTTTAGCTTTCTGACAAAACAACAAACATGGAGCACCCAATTGTGATCAAACTCATCACTTAGTAGCAATACTTTGCTAACCTCAACTTAGTTTATGCTTTGACCTCAAATATGGGCCACTCAGTGAGGATCAATTGCATTATTCAATAGACATTTTTACTAAGCTTAGTTTGGCACAAGGTCACAAGTATGGAGCACCTAGTGAGGATCAATTGAAATAAATGACTAAACATAGATTAGTTTAACTCAATTTCATTATCGGGCCCCGGTTAAAATCGAACTCATTATTCAGTTTATTGGTTTATTAAGCTTGCTTTATTCTGGCTCAAGGTCGCAAATTTGGGACACCTAATCAGCATCCAACTCACGACTCTGTAGTTAATCATTTTGGCTTGTTAGCCATAACCCCCGTCTAGATTTGTCTATATTTCTGAGATAAGGTAGTATTTACACTATTTACATTATTCAGACAATTGTCCTTATCTTTGTTACAATTTGTACAACGTTTCGGCTGTTGCACGTTCCGGCCTTCTTCAGAGGCTAGGAATTTCGAACCGAACCATTTATTACGATCACTGGGGTATATCATTCTCATTCCTTGTGTGAAACCTCTCTTGGTAGTCATGAGTTATCTCCCTCTAATTCGACTCTCTAAGTTACTTGTTCACCACTGCTGTAGTCTATTATTGAACACAACTCTTTGGGTTAAGTCACTGAAACTAACCATCGCCTTTATTCACTAGGCCATGTGTCCTTAAGGTTATAGGTGTTGGTTAGTTCCAGTGACTTGACCCAAAGAGTTGTGTGTTCAATACCAGGCTACAGCATTAATGAACAAGTAACTTAGAGAGTCAGGTTAGAGGGAGATAACTCATGACTAACAAAAGAAGCTTCGCACAAATAATGAGAATGATATACCCAGTGATAAAGGGTCCGGTTCGAAATTCCTAGCACCTGAAGAAGGCCGGAAGTCGTACAAATGGCAACAAAATGAGGACAATACTCCGTCTAGATGCCCTAAAATATCAAGTCGGGCTTAGTTTGGAAGACACAAGCATGCGATACGCAGTGAGAATCGAAGTTATTATTTATGGACAACTTGTCTAGCTTGTTAACCATTACCGTGTGACGAGGTAGTCGAAATGTTTTATTCTATGTGTCTGATGAAGCGGAATGTCAGAAAGCGAAACATTTCAATTTGTGATAGAATGGGGTAGGAAATAGCTCGTAAATTTAAATGCCTTCAAAACAAACCTGCTCTCCTTTAACCGCCATAGAGAACCTTTTCCACCTACCATCCGTATGGATGGCGCTAGTCTTCTGAAGAGCAACTCACTGCGCCTCCTTGGCCTCACCCTCTCAATCGATCTCAAATGAAACGAGTACATTGAATCTATAGCTACATCTACTTCTAAGAAGATTAGGTCACTATGAGGGAAGTTTTTATCGTCAGAATCCATCTTGCACATTTATAAATCTACTATTCGTCCGTGCATTGAGTACTGTTGCCATATCTGGTTGGGTGTTCCTGCTATTCATCTTGGGGTTCTCATCAGAATCCATCTTGCACATTTATAAATCTACCATTCGTCCGTGTATTGAATACTGTTGCCATATCTGGTCGGATGCTCCTGCAATTCATCTTGAGGTTCTCGACAAAATCCAAAGAAGAGTCTGCAATATAATCGATTCGGACTTACCAGCCCGCCTGCACTCACTTTCTCACCGACGTTATGTGGGTTTCCTCTGTCTTTTTTACAAGTATTTTCAGGCTAATGCCCTGACAATCTTCTTTCCCTGTTGCCCTGACCACATCTATTTACGCGTGCTTCTTGATTAGCATCAAATTTCTACCATTTTACTGTCAAACTAGTTAAATGTAAACGTGTCATCTACTCAGTTTCTACTCGCACTTTCCGTTCGTTTTGAGGCGCATGGAACCACTTATTTATTTCTGTTGTTCGCAGCTCCACCCTGACCCGGAGTGGTAGCACCTGTTAGGGTCCCAGCTATGGGTAAATAGTTAACCCCCAACTGGGGTCAAAACACTATTAAAGTATAAAAATACACTTTTATAGAAATATATACCGTTTTGTAGAAAAGTTATTACAAACAATACATTTTTTAAGACAAAATATTACCATAACATATTTTTGAAGGAAAAAAAATTATCCTCAGCAAAACATTTTTGAATACAAAGCTAGAAGACATTTTCAGTTTTACAAAATAAAAAAAAATTAAAAACCAAAAAAAGTCATTAAAATCTGACTAAATCAACCTTCTTTCTATAACGGAACATTATAAAAAACAAATACCTTAAAACCTTACCTTTTTGGCATTAAATAACCCACAGAGGTGTTGATATGCCGTTAAAAAAAGCTCAACCTCGACTTCAAAATCTCTTCCGTTTGCTTGTTCCCTGATATTTAAAGTTTAAATGCAACATCAATTGCTATTTTATATCTCTTTGATTACCATCCGTCTCTTATCCTTTCTTCGACATACCCTGGACCTTGTTTTTCTCTCACCCTGCCCACCAATTGCGGTCCTGCTTTGCTTGGGGTGAAACGATTATGGAAAAAAAAAAAAAAAAAAAAAGAAACCCGGATACCTATCGTTGATATTGGGAGAAATTAACGGTTGAATCATAGATAATTTCCGCTTTTGTTTATCCTTTATTCCTAATTATAAGTTGCCTTCCCCTCCTTCGTTAGTTCGTACGACCGTTATGCCTCGCCAATACCTCATAAATGTCGGGCTATTCTGTCTTGATTGCGTCGAAAAACAAAAGATGAAATAAAGAAAGAAAATCGTTAGAAGTGTTTCACGGCTGTTTCAGTGAAATATCCGGCTTTCTCTTTTCCATTCTTTTTACACTTACGTAACCCCCTGCGCATCAGTGGCGTTATCGCATTGCTTGGGGTGATATGATTAAATATATATATATATAAAGTTGTTAATTTCGAATCTTTTCATTTGTACCCACTTCTTAAAATAACGATCAGCATTCATATCATTCATATTTATGATTCTTATTGCAAAATTTTCTTAACGTTGTTAAGCTCAAATATTTAATTATTATTTAAATATTATTTCTACGGATACTTTATTGTCACAGAACACGCCATAAGCTTATTCAATGATTACCATCAGAAAATTAAAATAGGAAAACCGTAAAATTTTTCTAGTCGATTTTATTCTTCCAAAAATAAAATGCAATTATATTTAATTCAATTATATAATAGCCATTATTTGAAAGAACTTCTTGTCACTTATCAAGCAGATCTTCGATACCCTTTGAGCAAAATTCTGCAGGTTTTAGCGCGTAAAAGCTTTCGACAAATACTTAAATCTAGTTTCAGTATAAAAAAAAAACTTTTTCTCATGAAAAGCGTTTTGTAGCGATTGAAAATGATATAATTAGGAATTTAGTGTTTCATTTCTTTAAGAATTTTAAGTTAATAGTACCCAGATGATCTCACCACCAACACAACCTCCCCTTTCTTCCATGGAGTTCAGTTTTTCGGTCAATTGTGGAGATTCTTCCTGGTCAATCCACTGCCTTTTGCGTTGAACACTGTCGTATGGAACACATTTTTCATCACTTGCTACAATATATTAATGGAACGGTTAGTTGGGATGATACAGACGTCATTAAAATTGGTTCCCAAAAATTGGTTCTTATGATTTATATTTCAAAAATTGTTCCTTATGATTCATTTTCCAAAAATTGATTCAAACGATTCATTTTTTCAAAAATTGGCTCTTATGATTCATTTTTCAAAATTGGCTCTTATGATTCATCTTCCAAAAATTGTTCTTTATGATTCATTTTCCAAAAATTGGATCTTATTCATTCTTCAGAAATTGTTCACTATGATTCATTCTTTCAAAAATTGGATCTTTTGATTCTTTTTTCAGAAAGTGCTCCCTATAATTCATTTTCAAAAAATTGGTTCTTATGATTCATTTTTCAAAAAGTGTTTCCTATGATAAATTTTTCAAAAATGGTTCTTATGATTTACTTTTTAAAGTAAAATATAAAATTTCAGTAACTACAGTGTATAAAGTTTTTTTAAATTTTATCAAAATTACTCAAGTCAATAAAAAAAGGAGCAACATTTTTAAAATTATGGCCTGATTTCTTCAATCTCCTGACCTCACATTCATTGAATTAGTATGGGGTGAATTAGATAGGAGTGCTCGAAGATAATACCCAAAGAGTGATATTGAGCTTCTTCAGTGTTTTAAAGAATGATTTGGAAGGTCGTCCATCTATTTCTTTTCAAAACTGTTGAAAAGAATGCTCAGAATAAAAAATAATAATAAAAGCAATAATTAAGGAAGGTGGTGGTTTTATTGACGAAAACAAAATATAATGCTGTTATAGGATCATTTTTATAGGTAAGTGTTTATTTTTTGTCAAAATAAAAGCAAATATACTGTAATTACTGAAATTCTATGTTTTACTTAAAAAATACAAAAATATCTCATTTTAAGACGTTTTTTAAAGAAATGCAGAATCGTCCCAAACTTTTTGCCTGTCACAACTCAGATGGTTATGAGAAGCACCAACACGTATTAAACTTGGGGAGAAAAGTCAGGTTACGAAGATTGTATTTATGCCTTATGGGTAAAGTCGTCACCCTTCCCTATATATCTCTCTATACTGAAAATTAATCAAAATCATTGCTTCTTTAGCTACAATCGAACAGCAACCATATATGTGTACCGTGCGTTTTCCTTGCGAATATCATTGATGTTTTCGGTTGTCGTAGCCTGGGTAGCGTCACGACCGTAGTTCTAACAACAAGAAGGTCCTCTCGCTCCCCGCCATCTTTGTTGTGACGTCAGAAAGCGTAGTCAATTGAGACGCCATAATACGTTCAGAAGCTCGTTCTACGAACACGTTGTTTTTTTACTTCTCTAATAAGTTTCACTTTACCAATAAGTTTCATTTTCATTTTCAGTTTTTTTTTGTTTTTTTTTTTGTTTTTTTCCTTTTCATTGTATTGTTCCTAACTGCCAAGGAAATTATCCTAAAGAGCCAAAAGTTAGCGTGTTCAGATTTCCCAAAAATCAAGAAATGTGCAACAAATGGCTTCGGGCCATCAAACGGATAGATTTTCCAGTTACCAAATATATCAGAGTACAATTTCTTATTTAGTAACGTTTTTATGTTTTAAAATCAATTTCAGAATTTTATGTGAAGAAAACTTTTATTTAATTCCAGATTTTTTAAAATTTTAACATGTTGTTTGAATTGAATTTTCTGTTTGTTGATTATTTTTGTTTAAAAATCACTTTTAATGGATCTAAGCAGCAATCATAATTTTTTAACCTAGTAAAAACAAATTAAAACATTTATTTTCTTTAAAAAAAAGTTTCCGACTAGATCCAGTCTTTACAAAAATAAACTAAAATTTCTAAAAAAAATAAACTTTTTTCTTTTTCTATTAAAATTTTTATGAAATTCGAATAATTATGTCAATTTTTGCACGTAAAAAATAACGAAATGAATGGATATGCATAAAAATAAAGTTTGAATTTTTTGACGAATGCTCATTGGCCTTGTGTCAGGTAAAATTGAAGAATATTATTTTCTCACGTGATACTTTTGCTAATAAAAAAATGATTCTATGTCGGTAAAAGTTTTTTATGGATGCTCAGTAAATGGCCTTATGTCAGTTATTATAGCGAAGGTCCCGGTAGCGTACGGTCTCCATATATCATCGCCCTGTAGAAGTAACTCCAGCCTCGCCAGCAAATGACTGGATTTCGACTAAACGGAGCGCTACCATTATCACGCGAGATAAACGGATGCTTGCTTTCTGTTGCTCGTCGTCTTTATTGAGCGCGGGTGGAGGCGTAATCATGGCACACAACAAAACAACTTTTTTCAATTTTTTTTTTTTTTTTTTACCAGTGTGAACACACCCAACTATCTAATTTGCAGGCGTTAATTGTGTTCAATAAATTACATAAGCAAATTACGATCCGATAAAAGCGTTAAAAAAAGGTGTTTTGAAAGAGATCAAGTTATCACTCCCTTGCTCCTGCTGTTTAGCCAGCATATTCTTTTTGACTGCGGTGAGTGTATGCTGCAAATTTTCTCGTTATCACACACAGTTAACAGCATTTGATTGTTTTACTCCCTTATACTGTTATTGTTTTATGAAAACTTTCACACGCAGCTAATAGACATTAATCTTATCAGCGATGGTTATAGCTATAAAAAGGACTTCTAATCTGGATGGAAATTAAAACTTATTCAACACTCCTTTTATTCTTATTCTCATTTAACAAAAGACATTATTATTTTACAAGTATGCCGGAACTCGATAGACCTTTTCTTGCTACACATTACACGTGATATAAAATATGTTTGTTGTTTTTGAACTGCCTGGATTCCTTTCTTTATTTCAATCATACATATACAGTTTTGTTCACCCTGTACAAGGCCCAGGACCCACTTCAGGTAGAGGGTTACAGAGTAAGAGACACTGTTTAGGCGGATATGTTGGAAAGATAACGGTTAACTCTAGACTTAAACAGATTAAAATTGTATTTTCTATTTTATTTTATTTTATTTTTTTACAGTAAGTTTCACTCTGTAAATGGCCCAGGGGTCACTCGAAGTAGAAGGTTAAATTAAGGAGTAGGTTGTATGGATAGGCGGAGAAAGTAACTTTTAAACTCAAGGCTAGAACAGATTAAGGTTGAAGTGATAAAAAAAAAAAACAGCCGCTTGGGAGTTTCTTTCGAGTGGCGGTAGTTCGTGGCAAGAACCTATTAGAGCGGAACTTATTTCTCACCGATGAAATACGGAGGGAATACAGGTGGTTTGCTACTATGTAAGTGGCCTGGAATCAAGGAATGTAACCAAGCCTATCTTGAGGTAAGAACTACCAAGCCGCACACATTTAGAGAAACACGAAGTAAAAGGTAATTTTATGAAGATATGTGGAGAAGATAACGGTTGACGCTAGAGTTAAACAGGTTAAGATTGTATTGATCGTGAAAACATCATCTTGGGAGTCGGTTTCACAAAGTAGCGATTCGTGGGAAGAAGCTACATCTCACCAAATACTAAATTGAGGGTGTTTCTCTAAATGTGTGCCGCTTGGTAGTTCTTACCTCAAGATAGGCTTGGTTATTAGCGACTTTCTAAGCACAGCTTAGATGTGGTACAAGGCCCAGTTAGGATCGAATTTACTACTCAGTTGTAATAGGTTCTAGCAAGTCTAGGGTTAACCGTTATCTCCCTCGCATATACTCATAAACTGTGAACCTTACCTCTTACTCTGTAAAATTGAGTGGCTCTTGGGCCTTGTACAAGGTGAAAATTATTGTAATATAGAATTGGTTTTCCTTCTTAAAATTTTTAATTGATCTTAATAACCACACCTTGATTACTGGCGTAATACTTTAAACCCATGCTCTCGCCTCCTTAATTTTCGGGAATTAATGTTCCGGTAGATATAAAATTGCCATTAGCTCAATTAATTTATCATCCCACACATTTTTTCTAACCGAATTAAATAACATCAAAGTCCTATTAAAAACGGATATCCCATTTACACTGCCAACGATCAAATAGAAAATAAGTCACCTTTGCGTTACTCCATTTTCCTAATTTCTTCTATTCACTTCTTCTTCTTCTTCTTCTTCTTCTTCTTCTTCTTCTATGTGCCCTGTCCCTTCAGGACGTAGGCGATCATGGTTCTCCACGTCTCCCTATCCCTTGTGGCTCTTAGTATGTTTGCTCCTGTTACTCTTGGCAACCCCCTGGCAACCCCCGTCCCGTCATCCACCTGATCAGGCCCTGCAAATATGTTATCCGCTGCCTTCTTCTGTCTCTCTTTCCTTATATCTGGCTAGTCAGTATCAGGTTCTCCAAGCTCTCCTTCCTCATTGCATGTCCCAGGAACTTCAGTTGTCTCTTCCTGATGCTCAGTATTAATTTCCTTTTTGTTGCCATTATTTCCAACGCCTCATCGTTGCTTGCATGGCTCAGTCCACGATATCCGCAGCATCCTTCTGCAGAACCACATTTCCGCTGCTTCCAGTTTTGTCCTCATTTTCCTCATTTTCATTCTATCCACTAAACTTTCCCATAGAGAATGTGGGTAGATTTGGTAAATAATTCTTTTTTTTTCTTCAATCATTTAACCTCAGCGATTGGTTACAATGAATGAAGGAAACACTGTGAAAACTTTACTAAGGAAGAAGGTGTTGCATGCTTACTACTACTTATAGCTGTCAAAAGCAATGGCAACCAAAAATTTCAAATATGAACGATTAACAAACTATTTTTTTTAAAAAATAAAATCAGTCTCACAAAAATTACAATTTTTTGGAAATAATGTTCATGTGAGTTTGTGTATGAGTGCTTGACAGTTTTAGCAAAATTACTTACATGCTGGGCAGAAATTGTTCAGGGATAAAAAAAAAAAATGGGGAAAAGATAACGATTTTTGAAAGCCCGCTACATTTTATACTAATACTACGTTATCCTAGTCACGTGACTCTAATGTCTAAATAAGGCAATCCATTTCCGCCACATATGCTCCTGTGTATTTAAATTATTTATTTTATCGTTTGTGGTTTTGGTTCCCACAAAAGGCAACAAATATCCTAGGATTGAAGGAGACAGTAGATGACGATAGACGTCGCAATTAAATTGTTGAAGATCATAATTGACAAGAAAGAAAGGGTTCCATGGGCGATAAGTGTGAGAGTAGAATCTACTAGAATAGAACTTACGGTTACATCTAGATATTACAACAGCAAAACTTACATGTGTATGGCTAATAACGTGTAAAGGATCGCGGTACGGATTGAGGAATCTGAGATCCGAGTTCGAATTCCAGTCAAATTCATTACACTCACTTACGTGCTAATACCCTTGGGAAAGGTATGAACCTATCTCTTCTCCTCCCAGCTATGGGTAAATGGCAAGACAGTTTGGGTTTTATAGCCTTGATTGGCAACCAGTCTACCGCAGTAAGAATTGCCAACCTAATTCAGGAAAATCTGTTATTCACTTCTGGGAAAATGTCTTGAGACTTGGTTAGCAATCATCTTAGAGATAATGTCTCGTATATAAAAACACTCGTCTGTATCAACCATGATGTCCTCTCGCAGCACCAGAATCTGAGTACAGGATCTGAGTGTTGTGTGGGGTGGGATTGTCGATGGTTTTCCGACCAATCATTGGTTAGGCAAAGGATGATGATGGACACAGAAAAAAGAAAAAGAAAGAGGAAAAGAAGGAGAAGGGAAAAGAAGATGGGGACACGACAACGAAAATTAAAATCATTGTTCTGTGGTTTTTAATCATTTTTCCCCAAGCAAGAAGAGAATATCACGAAGACGTCAGGGGTAATTGAGAAAAGGATAAAACGTTAGTAAGGAGAAAGAACAATAACAGGGTTCATAAAAATAGATAATTGTTATTGTGATTGCATTAACATTTTTGAGGTTCGTAGTTGGCAGGAAAGCAAGAAGCCGGAAGAGATTTCCAGAGGCGAGAATTGTGGTAGAAGAAATTGTTAGCATAAACTCAGTTTGGCCTTAAAATCTCTGACACAAAGCATAAACTCAGTTTGGCCTTAAAATCTCTGACACAAAGCATAAACTCAGTTTGGCCTTAAAATCTCTGACACAAAGCATAAACTCAGTTTGGCCTTAAAATCTCTGACACAAAGCATAAACTCAGTTTGGCCTTGAATGTTTACGGCTCTTTAAATCGGATATATTTTTAAAATCTCTGACACAAAGTTGTCAAACATAAAACACAAATTTTGTTGGAATTAGATTTATTTTCAAAATGTTTCTTTTCAGCCCACAAACTTAATTTACTGACTCGATTTCAAGCAATGTAATCGCTTGGTCCTTCATCAGATATGCGCAATCCGGATGTGGTTTTTTACTCCCGTTATGGTCTTAAGTCCTTTTGCGCAGGTGTGGCAATGTTGGTCGTCTTTTGTTTATTTTGTTTCTTTAACGGCATCACAACGACTTATGGGTTATTTAATGCCGAAATATAATTTTCTTGGTAGCACTAGTAATTTCTTTTACCAAAAAATTATGGCTGTTAATTTTAGATTGGTATCAAGATCTCACACTTTTACTATTTAAATGGTTAAATGTAACCATCTCCTCTACTCTAACAATTTCTTTTCTCGCATTTCCCGTCTATGGAACTCCCTTCTACTTACTTGCTTCCCTGGTAGCTACAATCTCCAAAAATTTAAAGGCAACTTCAACTGCCATCTTATATCTCTTCGAATTCAGTTAATTTCTTTTCCTTTCTTTTATACCACCTGTACCAAATCTTTTCTCTCACTGTAACCCCTGGAGAACAGTTGCGATCCGGCATTGGTTGAGGTTTTATGATTAAAAAAGAAAAGAAAAAAAGGAACCCGGAGGTACGTTTGAAGGATGGTAGCCTCGACGCCATGGAGATACGTCAAAGAGAGGACCTCGTTGTTGTTGTTACAGTCCGCCCAACTGATGCGATGGATTCTTCGAAGCTTCGTTTGCTGGAACCGCTCCAGAGGTTTGATGTCACGATGATACAAAGTCCATGTTTCACATGCATACAGAAGAATGAAGAGGACCACAACCCGGGATACCATGATTTTTGTTCTTATGGTGAGGCTGATGACCCGATGTGAGAGCGTTCTGTTGTTAAGTTCCCTTTCACTGGTGATTTCTATCGGCTATCTCTCGATGTGGATGCTGACGTCTGGTGTTGTTTGTCCAGTGTCCGACTGCAAGAAGATTTTCGTCCTTTTAACACTGTCTTGTATCCCAAAGCTTTTTAGGTATTATTATAAAGGTTCACGGATTTATGGAATGTAATGGCAGTCTGGAGGTTAATGTGGATGTGCGTTGTGGTACAGTGGATATCGACTCGGAACGAGAAATCGGGGTGCCGAGTTCGAGTTCCAGTTGAATTCCTTGCATTTACGTACGCACAAATACCCTTGGGAAAGGTATTAATCCGTCTCTTCCCTCCAGTTATGGGTTAAATAATAGGACAGATTGGGTTCTATAGCCTTGGTTGGCAACCAGTCTACCGCAGAAAGTAATAGCAACCTACTGCGGGATAATCTTCTGCCCAGTCAGTCATGTCTCTTCCGAGACATGATCGCCCAAGCGTGTGTCACGGATGGCACTTATGGCAGTCTAGTCCGTAATCCCAGTGTCATCAGCAAACTGAAATTCTGAAACGCTGTAAGTCGTACGTTTTTGTGTAAGGACAAAGTGAAACAAGGTTGAAAAGTCCGCTGTCGAGTCTGTATCAGATGTTAACACTAGCATTATCAGGGGAGGGCGGGACGGGGTTTCTTTGTTCATGGCTGCGAGGTACAGGGAGAAGAGTGTCGGAACTAACACACTGCCCTCTTGAAGGCCACCGGGGATTGGAAACGTGTTCGAGAGGATACCCTGATGGTTCACTCGTCCCTGCATTCCATTTTGGAGCATACGTATCAGAAACCTGAAGCAACACGGGCAGCCAAAGTAGTCAAGATTAGCCTATATTGCTGCTACTGGGACTTTCTCGAAGGACTTCTCAAGATCCCAAATGGTGAATTTCCTGATGTTCCTATATATATATATATTGTCATGCGCAGACAGATCTGTTTCGCTGTATCACAGCTCATCAGTACGGTTAGACTCCGATTGCTTTCTAACCCAGGATTGAAACCCGACCGAATTGGCGTCAGTCGGCGATTCTACCTCTGAGCTATGTGCGTTCGGTGGAAGAAGGCAGACTTTTTAGCGCGTATATTATCATTATACGCGCCCAATAGCCAGAGTGATCTAATTCATTTTACTGAATGAGCGATGCGTACATGCCAGAGTAGCTACTGTTTTTCAAAGTTTACCATTCTTCCAGAGTGCTCAATCAGGGTGTGAGAGCGTATACATATATATATATATATATAACTGTAAATTTCTCTTTAAACACGTCTCGAAAAACCCACCGAGTATAAACGCGGAAGGGAAAAATGGAAACAAAAAAAGAAACGAACTAAACACTTGAACATTAGTCAAAGTACTCGTCGAAAGAAAAAAAACAACCCCGAGACGAGGAACCTAACACGTAAAGTGCTCAATACAATAGCAGAGAAAAAAATAAATAAGTAAGTAGCTAACCTAGAGCCAACGGACCTTCCAAGGTTTCACCAAATGGATCGTCAGGCCAACTTTCCCTCATGATCCATTTGGTGAAACCTTGGTGTGTCCGTTGGCTCTAGGTTAGCTACTTACTTATATATATATATCTGTGTGTGTGTGTGTGTATGTGTGTGTGTTTCCGAAATAAGATATTGTAATTACTTACATGGTTTGGACTGTTGTCATCATCTTTGTTGCTATATTTACGATGTTTCGTCCGTTATACACTCCGGCCTTCTTCAGGTGATTGGAATTTTGATTTGAACCCTTTATTTTGTTCACTAGGGTAGATTGTTCATATTCCATTAGACATGCCACTTCTAGATGTCTTATTCATCTCCGTCCTTGAGGACACATGGCCCAGTGGATAGAAGTGTTGGGTGGATCCAGTGACTTAACCCAAAGAGTTGTGAGTTCAATATCTGGCGACAGCAGTGATGAACAAAAGAAAAACTTAAAGAGTTGAGTTAAATGAAGACATTTCCAAAATATTTACGTCACTTAGTGTCCTCCATAGTTTGACTTTCTTTACACTGTGTTTTTTTTAGAATATTTTATGCGTTCTCTAATTGAAAATTTGAAAAGTTCACATTATTTCTTCTACGCTCCTTCTGTGTATAAACACAACTAAATAAATAAAAATACCAACCTACGAGAAAAAAAATTTAAAAATAAACAAAAATCTAAATAAATGAAGTAAATAATAAACAATTAACAAATTACGAATACACACATAGAGATAAGCAAAAGTAATAAAAATCAACAACAAATGATTAAGTAATCAATAATAATAAGGAATAAAAAGTTAACAAACAACATTAAAAATAGCTGCAAATAACAGCATTCGGATTAACAATTCTTCAAGCGTATAATTTGAAACATAATCGTTAAAGTCTTCACCAATAACCGTTAAGATAATACACTAAACCTTACTACCCATGATGCATCATTGGTCGGCATATATAAGTCTCTAGAATAATTTGAAACATAATCGTTACAGTCTCCACCAATAACCGTTAAGATAATACACTAAACCTTACTACCCATGATGCATCATTGGTCGGCATATATAAGTCTCTAGAATAATTTGAAACATAATCGTTACAGTCTCCATCAATAACCGTTAAGATAATACACTAAATCTTACTCCCCATAATGCATCATTGGTCGGCATATATAAGTCTCTAGAATAATTTGAAACATAATCGTTAAAGTCTCCACCAATAACCGTTAAGATAATACACTAAACCTTACTACCCATGATGCATCATTGGTCGGCATATATAAGTCTCTAGAATAATTTGAAACATAATCGTTAAAGCCTCCACCAATAACCGTTAAGATAATACACTAAACCTTACTACCCATAATGCATCATTGGTCGGCATATATAAGTCTCTAGAATAATTTGAAACATAATCGTTACAGTCTCCACCAATAACCGTTAACATAATACACTAAACCTTACTACCCATGATGCATCATTGGTCGGCATATATAAGTCTCTAGAATAATTTGAAACATAATCGTTAAAGCCTCCACCAATAACCGTTAAGATAATACACTAAACCTTACTACCCATAATGCATCATTGGAAGGCATATATAAGTCTCTAGAATAATTTGAAACATAATCGTTACAGTCTCCACCAATAACCGTTAAGATAATACACTAAATCTTACTCCCCATAATGCATCATTGGTCGGCATATATAAGTCTCTAGAATAATTTGAAACATAATCGTTACAGTCTCCATCAATAACCGTTAAGATAATACACTAAATCTTACTCCCCATAATGCATCATTGGTCGGCATATATAAGTCTCTAGAATAATTTGAAACATAATCGTTAAAGTCTCCACCAATAACCGTTAAGATAATACACTAAATCTTACTCCCCATAATGCATCATTGGAAGGCATATATAAGTCTCTAGAATAATTTGAAACATAATCGTTACAGTCTCCACCAATAACCGTTAAGATAATACACTAAATCTTACTCCCCATAATGCATCATTGGTCGGCATATATAAGTCTCTAGAATAATTTGAAACATAATCTTTACAGTCTCCACCAATAACCGTTAAGATAATACACTAAATCTTACTCCCCATAATGCATCATTGGAAGGCATATATAAGTCTCTAGAATAATTTGAAACATAATCGTTACAGTCTCCACCAATAACCGTTAAGATAATACACTAAATCTTACTCCCCATAATGCATCATTGGTCGGCATATATAAGTCTCTAGAATAATTTGAAACATAATCGTTACAGTCTCCATCATAACTGTTAAGATAATACACTAAATCTTACTCCCCATAATGCATCATTAATGGCATATATAAGTCTCTAGAATAATTTGAAACATAATCGTTAAAGTCTCCACCAATAACCGTTAAGATAAATACACTAAATCTTACTCCCCATAATGCATCATTGGTCGGCATATATAAGTCTCTAGAATAATTTGAAACATAAACGTTACAGTCTCCACCAATAACCGTTAAGATAATACACTAAATCTTACTCCCCATAATGCATCATTGGTCGGCATATATAAGTCTCTAGAATAATTTGAAACATAATCGTTACAGTCTCCATCAATAACCGTTAAGATAATACACTAATCTTGCGCCCCATAATGCATCATTGGTCGGCATATATAAGTCTTCTAGAATACCTCTTGAAACATAATCGTTAAAGTCTCCACCAATAACCGTTAAGATAATACACTAAATCTTACTCCCCATAATGCATCATTGGAAGGCATATATAAGTCTCTAGAATAATTTGAAAACATAATCGTTACAGTCTCCACCAATAACCGTTAAGATAATACACTAAATCTTACTCCTCATAATGCATCATTGGTCGGCATATATAAGTCTCTAGAATAATTTGAAACATAATCGTTAAAGTCTCCACCAATAACCGTTAAGATAATACACTAAATCTTACTCCCCATAATGCATCATTGGAAGGCATATATAAGTCTCTAGAATAATTTGAAACATAATCGTTACAGTCTCCACCAATAACCGTTAAGATAATACACTAAATCTTACCCCATAATGCATCATTGGAAGGCATATATAAGTCTCTAGAATAATTTGAAACATAATCGTTACAGTCTCATCAATAACCGTTAAGATAATACACTAAATCTTACTCCTTACAATGCATCATTGGAAGGCATATATAAGTCTCTAGAATAATTTGAAACATAATCGTTACAGTTCCACCAATAACCGTTAAGATAATATACTAAACCTTACTACCCATAATGCATCATTGGTCGGCATATATAAGTCTCTAGAATAATTTGAAACATAATCGTTAAAGTCTCCACCAATAACCGTTAAGATAATATACTAAACCTTACTACCCATAATGCATCATTGGTCGGCATATATAAGTCTCTAGAATAATTTGAAACATAATCGTTAAGAAGTCTCCACCAATAACCGTTAAGATAATACACTAAATCTTACCCCCATAATGCATCATTGGAAGGCATATATAAGTCTCTAGAATAATTTGAAACATAATCGTTACAGTCTCCACCAATAACCGTTAAGATAATATACTAAACCTTACTACCCATAATGCATCATTGGTCGGCATATATAAGTCTCTAGAATAATTTGAAACATAATCGTTACAGTCTCCACCAATAACCGTTAAGATAATATACTAACCCAATACCCATACGAATATTGGAAGGCATATATAAGTCTCTAGAATAATTTGAAACATAATCGTTACAGTCTCCACCAATAACCGTTAAGATAATATACTAAACCTTACTACCTCCATAATGCATCATTGGTCGGCATATATAAGTCTCTAGAATAATTTGAAACATAATCGTTACAGTCTCCACCAATAACCGTTAAGATAATATACTCAAACCTTACTACCCATAATGCATCATTGGAAGGCATATATAAGTCTCTAGAATAATTTGAAACATAATCGTTACAGTCTCCACCAATAACCGTTAAGATAATATACTAAACCTTACTACCCACAATGCATCATTGGTCGGCATATAAGTTCCTAGAATAATTTGAAACATAATCGTTACAGTTCCACCAATAACCGTTAAGATAATATACTAAACCTTACTTACCCATAATGCATCATTGGAAGGCATATATAAGTCTCTAGAATAATTTGAAACATAATCGTTAAAGTCTCCACCAATAACCGTTAAGATACCATACTAAACCTTACTACCCATAATGCATCATTGGTCGGCATATATAAGTCTCTAGAATAATTTGAAACATAATCGTTACAGTCTCCACCAATAACCGTTAAGATAATATACTAAACCTTACTACCCATAATGGTATCACTGGTCGGCATATATAAGTCTCTAGAATAATTTGAAACATAATCGTTACAGTCTCCATCAATAACCGTTAAGATAATACACTAAATCTTACTCCCATAATGCATCATTGGAAGGCATATATAAGTCTCTAGAATAATTTGAAACATAATCGTTACAGTCTCCACCAATAACCGTTAAGATAATATACTAAACCTACTACCCATAATGCATCATTGGTCGGCATATAAGTCTCTAGAATAATTTGAAACATAATCGTTACAGTCTCCACCAATAAACGTTAAGATAATATACTAAACCTTACTACCCATAATGCATCATTGGTCGGCATATATAAGTCTTCTAGAATAATTTGAAACATAATCGTTACAGTCTCCACCAATAACCGTTAAGATAATATACTAAACCTTACTACCCATAACATCATTGGAAGGCATATATAAGTCTCTAGAATAATTTGAAACATAATCGCTACAGTCTCCACCAATAACCGTTAAGATAATATACTAAACCTTACTACCCATAATGCATCATTGGCATATATAAGCCTCTAGAATAATTGAAACATAATCGTTACAGTCTCCACCAATAACTGTTAAGATAATACACTAAATTACTTCCCATAATGCATCATTGGTCGGCATATATAAGTCTCTAGAATAATTTGAAACATAATCGTTACAGTCTCCACCAATAACCGTTAAGATAATACACTAAATCTACCCCATAATGCATCAGTTGGTCGGCATATATAAGTCTCTAGAATAATTTGAAACATAATCGGTTACAGTCTCCACCAATAACCGTTAAGATAATACACTAAATCTTACTCCCCATAATGCATCATTGAAGTGTATATAAGTTCTGGAATAATTTGAAACATAATCGTTACAGTCTCCACCAATAACCGTTAAGATAATACACTAAATCTTACTCCCCATAATGCATCATTGGTCGGCATATATAAGTCTCTGAATAATTTTGAAACATAATCGTTACAGTCTCCACCAATAACCGTTAAGATAATACACTAAATCTTACTCCCCATAATGCATCATTGGTCGGCATATATAGCCCTTTAGAATAATTTGAAACATAATCGTTACAGTCTCCACCAATAACCGTTAAGATAATACACTAAATCTTAATTCTTACAATGCATCATTGGAAGGCATATATAAGTCTCTAGAATAATTTGAAACATAATCGTTACAGCCCCACCAATAACCTGCTAAGATAATACACTAAATCTTACTCACCATAATGCATCATTGGAAGGCATATATAAGTCTCTAGAATAATTTGAAACATAATCGTTACAGTCTCCACCAATAACAGTTAAGATAATACACTAAATCTTACTCCCCATAATGCATCATTGGAAGGCATATATAAGTCTCTAGAATAATTTGAAACATAATCGTTACAGTCTCCACCAATAACCGTTAAGATAATACACTAAATCTTACTCCCCATAATGCATCATGGGTCGGCATATGTAAGTCTCTAGAATAATTTGAAACATAATCGTTACAGTCTCCACCAATAACCGTTAAGATAATACACTAAATCTTACTCCCCATAATGCATCATTGGAAGGCATATATAAGTCTCTAGAATAATTTGAAACATAATCGTTACAGTCTCCACCAATAACCGTTAAGATAATACACTAAATCTTACTCCCCATAATGCATCATTGGTCGGCATATATAAGTCTCTAGAATAATTTGAAAATAATCGTTACAGTCTCCACCAATAACCGTTAAGATAATACACTAAATCTTACTCCCCATAATGCATCATTGGAAGGCATATACAAGTCTCTAGAATAATTTGAAACATAATCGTTACAGTCTCCACCAATAACCGTTAAGATAATACACTAAATCTTACTCCCCATAATGCATCATTGGTCGGCATATATAAGTCTCTAGAATAATTTGAAACATAATCGTTACAGTCTCCACCAATAACCGTTAAGATAATACACTAAATCTTACTCCCCATAATGCATCATTGGAAGGCATATATAAGTCTCTAGAATAATTTGAAACATAATCGTTACAGTCTCCACCAATAACCGTTAAGATAATACACTAAATCTTACTCCCCATAATGCATCATTGGAAGGCATATATAAGTCTCTAGAATAATTTGAAACATAATCGTTACAGTCTCCACCAATAACCGTTAAGATAATACACTAAATCTTACTCCCCATAATGCATCATTGGTCGGCATATATAAGTCTCTAGAATAATTTGAAACATAATCGTTACAGTCTCCACCAATAACCGTTAAGATAATACACTAAATCTTACTCCACATAATGCATCATTGGCTGGTATATATAAGTCTCTAGAATAATTTGAAACATAATCGTTACAGTTCCACCAATAACCGTTAAGATAATACACTAAATCTTACCCCATAATGCATCATTGGAAGGCATATATAAGTCTCTAGAATAATTTGAACATAATCGTTACAGTCTCCACCAATAACCGTTAAGATAATACACTAAATCTTACTCCCCCATAATGCATCATTGGAAGGCATATATAAGTCTCTAGAATAATTTGAAACATAATCGTTACAGTCTCCACCAATAACCGTTAAGATAATACACTAAATCTTACTCCCCATAATGCATCATTGGAAGGCATATATAAGTCTCTAGAATAATTTGAAACATAATCGTTACAGTCTCCACCAATAACCGTTAAGATAATACACTAAATCTTACTCCCCATAATGCATCATTGGTCGGCATATATAAGTCTCTAGAATAATTTGAAACATAATCGTTAAAGTCTCCACCAATAACTGTTAAGATAATACACTAAATCTTACTACCCATAATGCATCATTGGAAGGCATATATAAGTCTCTAGAATAATTTGAAACATAATCGTTACAGTTCCACCAATAACCGTTAAGATAATACACTAAATCTTACTCCCCATAATGCATCATTGGTCGGCATATATATAAGTCTCTAGAATAATTTGAAACATAATCGTTACAGTCCTTACCAATAACCGTTAAGATAATACACTAAATCTTACTCCCCATAATGCATCATTGGGAAGGCATATATGTGCCCTAGAATAATTTGAAACATAATCGTTACAGTCTCCACAATAACCGTTAAGATAATACATCAAATCTTACTCCCCATAATGCATCATTGGAAGGCATATATAAGTCTCTAGAATAATTTGAAACATAATCGTTACAGTCTCCATCAATAACCGTTAAGATACTACACTAAATCTTACTCCCATAATGCATCATTGGAAGCAATATATAAGTCTCTAGAATAATTTGAAACATAATCGTTACAGTCTCCACCAATAACCGTTAAGATAATACACTAAATCTATCTCAATGCATCATTGGTCGGCATATATAAGTCTCTAGAATAATTTGAAACATAATCGTTACAGTCTCCACCAATAACTGTTAAGATAATACACTAAATCTATCTCCCACATAATGCATCATTGGAAGGCATATATAAGTCTCTAGAATAATTTGAAACATAATCGTTACAGTCTCCACCAATAACCGTTAAGATAATACACTAAATCTTACTCCCCATAATGCATCATTGGAAGGCATATATAAGTCTCTAGAATAATTTGAAACATAATCGTTACAGTCTCCACCAATAACCGTTAAGATAATACACTAAATCTTACTTCCCATAATGCATCATTGGAAGGCATATATAAGTCTCTAGAATAATTTGAAACATAATCGTTACAGTCTCCACCAATAACCGTTAAGATAATACACTAAATCTTACTTCCCATAATGCATCATTGGTCGGCATATATAAGTCTCTAGAATAATTTGAAAGATAATCGTTACAGTCTCCACCAACAACCGTTAAGATAATACACTAAATCTTACTCCACATAATGCATCATTGGTCGGCATATATAAGTCTCTAGAATAATTTGAAACATAATCGTTACAGTCTCCACCAATAACCGTTAAGATAATACATCAACTGTACTCATAGCCACCATTAAAGGCATAGTTCTAGAATAATTTGAAACATAATCGTTACAGTTCCACTAATAACCGTTAAGATAATACACTAAATCTTACCTATAATGTATCATTGGCATATATAAGTCTCTAGAATAATTTGCCATAATCGTTACAGCCCCACCAATAACCGTTAAGATAATACACTAAATCTTACTCCCCATAATGTACCGTCGAAAGGCATATATAAGTCTTTAGAATAATTTGAAACATAATCGTTACAGTCTCCACCAATAACCGTTAAGATAATACACTCAAATCTTTACTCCCCATAATAACACGGTCGGCATATATAAGTCTCTAGAATAATTTGAAACATAATCGTTAAAGTCTCCACCAATAACCGTTAAGATAATACACTAAATCTTACTACCCATAATGCATCATTGGAAGGCATATATAAGTCTCTAGAATAATTTGAAACATAATCGTTACAGTCTCCACCAATAACCGTTAAGATAATACACTAAATCTTACTCCCCATACGCATCATTGGTAGCACATATAAAGTCCTAGAATAATTGAAACATAATCGTTACAGTCTCCACCAATAACCGTTAAGATAATACTAAATCTTACTCCCCATAATGCATCATTGGAAGGCATATATAAGCTCAGAATAATTCTGAAATACAATCGTTACAGTCTCCACCAATAACCGTTAAGATAATACACTAAATCTTACTTCCCATAATGCATCATTGGAAGGCATATGTTCAGTCACTTGAAACATAATCGTTACAGTCTCCATCAATAACCGTTAAGATAATACACTAAATCTTGACTCCCCATAATGCATCATTGGAAGGTATATATAAGTCTCTAGAATAATTTGAAACATAATCGTTACAGTCTCCACCAATAACCGTTAAGATAATACACTAAATCTTACTCCCCATAATGCATCATTGGTCGGCATATATATTTCTAGAATAATTTGAAACATAATCGTTACAGTCTCCACCAATAACCGTTAAGATAATACACTAAATCTTACTCCCATAATGACTACATATATAAGTCTCTAGAATAATTTGAAACATAATCGTTACAGCTCCACCAATAACCGTTAAGATAATACACTAAATCTTACTTCCTGTACGTCATTGGAAGGCATATATAAGTCTCTTAGAATAATTTGAAACATAATCGTTACAGCCTCACCAATAACCGTTAAGATAATACACCAACTTACCCCTATATCGCATCATTGGTCGGCATATATAGTTCCCTAGAATAATTAAAATGATAATCGTTACAGTCTCCACCAATAACCGTTAAGATAATACACTAAATCTTACTCCCCATAATGGCATCATTGGAAGGCATATATAAGTCTCTAGAATAATTTGAAACATAATCGTTACAGTCTCCACCAATAACCGTTAAGATAATACACTAAATCTTACTCCCCATAATGCATCATTGGAAGCACATAAGAAGTCCAATAATTAAAACATAATCGTCATAAATCTCCACCAATAACCGTTAAGATAATACACTAAATCTTACTCCCCATAATGCATCATTGGAAGGCATATATAAGTCACTAGAATAATTTGAAACATAATCGTTACAGTCTCCACCAATAACCGTTAAGATAATACACTAAATCTTACTCCCCATAATGCATCATTGGAAGGCATATATAAGTCTCTAGAATAATTTGAAACATAATCGTTACAGTCTCCACGAATAACCGTTAAGATAATACACTAAATCTTACTCCCCATAATGCATCATTGGTCGGCATATATAAGTCTCTAGAATAATTTGAAACATAATCGTTACAGTCTCCACCAATAACCGTTAAGATAATATACTAAACCTTACTACACATAATGCATCATTGGAAGGCATATATAAGTCTCTAGAATAATTTGAAACATAATCGTTACAGTCTCCACCAATAACCGTTAAGATAATACACTAAATCTTACTCCACATAATGCATCATTGGTCGGCATATATAAGTCTCTAGAATAATTTGAAACATAATCGTTACAGTCTCCACCAATAACCGTTAAGATAATATACTAAACCTTACTACACATAATGCATCATTGGAAGGCATATATAAGTCTCTAGAATAATTTGAAACATAATCGTTACAGTCTCCACGAATAACCGTTAAGATAATACACTAAATCTTACTCCCCATAATGCATCATTGGTCGGCATATATAGTCTCTAGAATAATTTGAAACATAATCGTTAGATCTCCACCAATAACCGTTAAGATAATATACTAAACCTTACTACACATAATACATCATTGGAAGGCATATATAAGTCTCTAGAATAGTGAAACATAATCGTTAGTCTCCACCAATAACCGTTAGATAATATACTAAACCTTACTCCCATATGCATCATTGGAAGGCATATATAAGTCTCTAGAATAATTTGAAACATAATCGTTACAGTCTCCACGAATAACCGTTAAGATAATACACTAAATCTTACTCCCCATAATGCATCATTGGTCGGCATATATAAGTCTCTAGGAGAATAATTTGAAACATAATCGTTACAGTCTCCACCAATAACCGTTGAAGATAATATACTAAACCTTACTACACATAATGCATCATTGGAAGGCATATGTAAGTCTCTAGAATAATTTGATATAATCGTTCTAGTCTCCATAACAACCGTTAAGATAATACACCAAATCTTACTCCACATAATGCATCACATGTATAAGTCTCTGAACTAATTTGAGAAACATAATCGTTACAGTCTCCACCAATAACCATTAAGATAATATACTAAACCTTACTACACATAATGCATCATTGGAAGGCATATATAAGTCTCTAGAATAATTTGAAACATAATCGTTACAGTCTCCACCAATAACCGTTAAGATAATATACTAAACCTTACTACACTAATGCATCATTGGAAGGCATATATGAGGTCTCTAGAATAATTTGAAACATAATCGTTACAGTCTCCACCAATAACCGTTAAGATAATATACTAAACCTTACTCCCCATAATGCATCATTGGTCGGCATATATAAGTCTCTAGAATAATTTGAAACATAATCGTTACAGTCTCCACCAATAACCGTTAAGATAATATACTAAACCTTACTACACATAATACATCATTGGAAGGCATATATAAGTCTCTAGAATAATTTGAAACATAATCGTTACAGTCTCCACCAATAACCGTTAAGATAATATACTAAACCTTACTACCCATAATGCATCATTGATCGGCATATATAAGTCTCTAGAATAATTTGAAACATAATCGTTACAGTCTCCACCAATAACCGTTAAGATAATACACTAAATGTTACTCCCCATAATGCATCATTGGAAGGCATATATAAGTCTCTAGAATAATTTGAAACATAATCGTTACAGTCTCCACCAATAACCATTAAGATAATATACTAACCCTTACTACACATAATGCATCATTGGAAGGCATATATAAGTCTCTAGAATAATTTAAAACATAATCGTTACAGTCTCCACCAATAACCGTTAAGATAATATACTAAACCTTACTACCCATAATACATCATTGATCGGCATATATAAGTCTCTAGAATAATTTGAAATATAATCGTTACAGTCTCCACCAATAACCGTTAAGATAATACACTAAACCTTACTACACATAATGCATCATTGGTCGGCATATATAAGTCTCTAGAATAATTTGAAACATAATCGTTACGGTCTCCACCAATAACCGTTAAGATAATATACTAAACCTTACTACACGTAATGCATCATTGGAAGGCATATATAAGTCTCTAGAATAATTTGAAACATAATCGTTACAGTCTCCACCAATAACCGTTAAAGATAATATACTAAACCTTACTACCCATAATGCATCATTGATCGGCATATATAAGTCTCTAGAATAATTTGAAACATAATCGTTACAGTCTCCACCAATAACCGTTAAGATAATACACTAAATCTTACTCCCCATAATGCATCATTGAAGCATATACCAGTCTCTAGAATAATTTGAAACATAATCGTTACAGTCTCCACCAATAACCGTTAAGATAATACTAAATCTTACTCCCCATAATGCATCATTGGAAGGCATATATAAGTCTCTAGAATAATTTGAAACATAATCGTTACAGTCTCCACACCAATAACCGTTAGATATACACTAAATCTTACTCCCCATAATGCATCATTGGAAGGCATATATAAGTCTCTAGAATAATTTGAAACATAATCGTTACAGTCTCCACCAATAACCGTTAAGATAATACTAAATCTTACTCCCATAATGCATCATTGGTCGGCATATATAAGTCTCTAGAATAATTTGAAACATAATCATTAGAATCTCCACCAATAATACCGTTAAGATAATACACTAAATTTACTCCCCATAATGCATCATTGGAAGGCATATATAAGTCTCTAGAATAATTTGAAACATAATCGTTACAGTAGTCTCCACCAATAACCGTTAAGATAATACACTAAATCTTACTCCCCATAATGCATCATTGGTCGGCATATATAAGTCTCTAGAATAATTTGAAACATAATCGTTACAGTCTCCACCAATAACCGTTAAGATAATACACTAAATCTTCTCCCCATAATGCATCATTGGAAGGCATATATAAGTCTCTAGAATAATTTGAAACATAATCGTTACAGTCTCCACCAATAGCCGTTAAGATAAATACACTAAATCTTACTCCCCATAATGCATCTGCATTGGAAGCATATACATATAAGTCTCTAGAATAATTTGAAACATAATCGTTACAGTCTCCATCAATAACCGTTAAGATAATACACTGAAAATCTTACTCCCCATAATGCATCATTGGAAGGCAATAATATAGTCTCTAGAATAATTTGAAACATAATCGTTACAGTCTCCATAATAACCGTTAAGATAATACACTAAATCTTACTCCCCATAATGCATCATTGGTCGGCATATATAAGTCTCTAGAATAATTTGAAACATAATCGTTACAGTCTCCACCAATAACCGTTAAGATAATACACTAAATCTTACTCCCCATAATGCATCATTGGAAGGCATATATAAGTCTCTAGAATAATTTGAAACATAATCGTTACAGTCTCCACCAATAACCGTTAAGATAATACACTAAATCTTACTCCCCATAATGCATCATTGGAAGGCATATATAAGTCTCTAGAATAATTTGAAACATAATCGTTACAGTCTCCACGAATAACCGTTAAGATAATACTAAATCTTACTCCCCATAATGCATCATTGGTCGGCATATATAAGTCTCTAGAATAATTTATAATCGTTACAGTCTCCACCAATAACCGTTAAGATAATATCATAAACCTTACTACACATAATGCATCATTGGAAGGCATATATAAGTCTCTAGAATAATTTGAAACATAATCGTTACAGTCTCCACCAATAGCCGTTAAGATAATACACTAAATCTTACTCCACATAATGCATCATTGGTCGGCATATATAAGTCTCTGAGAATAATTTGAAACATAATCGTTACAGTCTCCACCAATAACCGTTAAGATAATATACTAAACCTTACTACATAATGCATCATTGGAAGGCATATATAAGTCTCTAGAATAATTTGAAACATAATCGTTACAGTCTCCACCAATAACCGTTAAGATAATATACTAAACCTTACTACATAATGCATCATTGGAAGGCATATATAAGTCTCTAGAATAATTTGAAACATAATCGTTACAGTCTCCACCAATAACCGTTAAGATAATATACTAAACCTTGCTCCCCATAATGCATCATTGGTCGGCATATATAAAGTCTCTAGAATAATTTGAAACATAATCGTTACAGTCTCCACCAATAACCGTTAAGATAATATACTAAACCTTACTACACATAATGCATCATTGGAAGGCATATATAAGTCTCTAGAATAATTTGAAACATAATCGTTACAGTCTCCACCAATAACCGTTAAGATAATATACTAAACCTTACTACCACTAATGCATCATTGATCGGCATATATAAGTCTCTAGAATAATTTGAAACATAATCGTTACAGTCTCCACCAATAACCGTTAAGATATTACTAAATCTTACTCCCCATAATACATCATTAGGAAGCATATATAAGTCTCTAGAATAATTTGAAACATAATCGTTACAGTCTCCACCAATAGCCGTTAAGATAATATACTAAACCTTACTACCCTTAATGCTTCATTGATCGGCATATATAAGTCTCTAGAATAATTTGAAACATAATCGTTACAGTCTCCACCAATAACCGTTAAGATAATACACTAAGCCTTACTACACATAATGCATCATTGGTCGGCATATATAAGTCTCTAGAATAATTTGAAACATAATCGTTACAGTCTCCACCAATAACCGTTAAGATAATATACTAAACCTTACTACACATAATGCATCATTGGAAGGCATATATAAGTCTCTAGAATAATTTGAAACATAATCGTTACAGTCTCCACCAATAACCGTTAAGATAATATACTAAACCTTACTACCCATAATGCATCATTGATCGGCATATATAAGTCTCTAGAATAATTTTAGAAACATAATCGTTACAGTCTCCACCAATAACCGTTAAGATAATACACTAAATCTTACTCCCCATAATGCATCATTGGAAGGCATATATAAGTCTCTAGAATAATTTGAAACATAATCGTTACAGTCTCCACCAATAACCGTTAAGATAATACACTAAATCTTACTCCCCATAATGCATCATTGGAAGGCATATATAAGTCTCTAGAATAATTTGAAACATAATCGTTACAGTCTCCACCAGCCGTTAAGATGATACACTAAATCTTACTCCCCATAATGCATCATTGGAAGGCATATATAAGTCTCTAGAATAATTTGAAACATAATCGTTACAGTCTCCACCAATAGCCGTTAAAGATAATACACTAAATCTTGCTCCCCATAATGCATCATTGGTCGGCATATATAAGTCTCTAGAATAATTTGAAACATAATCGTTAAAGTCTCCACCAATAACCGTTAAGATAATACACTAAATCTTACTCCCCATAATGCATCATTGGAAGGCATATATAAGTCTCTAGAATAATTTGAAACATAAATGGGTACAGTCACACTCCACCAATAACGGTAAGATAATACACTAAATCTTACTCCCCATAATGCATCATTGGTCGGCATATATAAGTCTCTAGAATAATTTGAAACATAATCGTTACAGTCTCCACCAATAACCGTTAAGATAAATACACTAAATCTTACTCCCCATAATGCATCATTGGAAGACATAAGTCTCTAGAATAATTTGAAACATAATCGTTACAGTCTCCATCAATAACCGTTAAGATAATACTAAATCTTACTCCCATAATGCATCATTGGAAGGCATATATAAGTCTCTAGAATAATTTGAAACATAATCGTTACAGTCTCCACCAATAGCAATTAGATAATACACTAAATCTTACTCCCCATAATGCATCATTGGTCGGCATATATAAGTCTCTAGAATAATTTGAAACTATAATCGTTACCAGTCTCCACCAATAACCGTTAGATAATACACTAAATCTTACTCCCCATAATGCATCATTGGAAGGCATATATAAGTCTCTAGAATAATTTGAAACATAATCGTTACAGTCTCCACTGGCAACCGTTAAAGATAATACACCTAAATCTTACTCCCCATAATGCATCATTGGAAGGCATATATAAGTCTCTAGAATAATTTGAAACATAATCGTTACAGTCTCCACCAATAACCGTTAAGATAATACACTAAATCTTACTCCCCATAATGCATCATTGGTCGGCATATATAAGTCTCTAGAATAATTTGAAACATAATCGTTACAGTCTCCACCAATAGCCGTTAAGATAATACCTGCTAAATCTTACTCCCATAATGCATCATTGGTCGGCATATATAAGTCTCTAGAATAATTTGAAACATAATCGTTACAGTCTCCACCAATAACCGTTAAAATAATACGCTAAATCTTACTCCCATAATGCATCATTGGTCGGCATATATAAGTCTCTAGAATAATTTGAAACATAATCGTTACAGTCTCCACCAATAACCGTTAAGATAATACACTAAATCTTACTCCCCATAATGCATCATTGGTCGGCATATATAAGTCTCTAGAATAATTTTGAAACATAATCGTTACAGTCTCCACCAATAACCGTTAAAGAATAATACACTAAATCTTACTCCCCATAATGCATCATTGGTCGGCATATATAAGTCTCTAGAATAATTTTGAAACATAATCGTTACAGTCTCCACCAATAACCGTTAAGATAATACTAAATCTTACTCCCATAATGCATCATTGGTCGACATATATAAGTCTCTAAGAATAATTTGAAACATAATCGTTACAGTCTCCACCAATAACCGTTAAGATAATACACTAAATCTTCTCCCCATAATGCATCATTGGTCGGCATATACAAGTCTCTAGAATAATTTGAAACATAATCGTTACAGTCTCCACCAATAACCGTTAAGATAATACACTAAATCTTACTCCCCATAATGCATCATTGGTCAGCATATATAAGTCTCTAGAATAATTTGAAACATAATCGTTACAGTCTCCACCAATAATAGATAGATAATACACTAAATCTTTCTCCCATAATGCATCATTGGAAGGCATATATAAGTCTCTAGAATAATTTGAAACATAATCGTTACAGTCTCCACCAATAACCGTTAAAGATAATACACTAAATCTTACTCCCCATAATGCATCATTGGTCGGCATATATAAGTCTCTAGAATAATTTGAAACATAATCGTTACAGTCTCCACCAATAACCGTTAAGATAATACACTAAATCTTACTCCCCATAATGCATCATTGGAAGGCATATATAAGTCTCTAGAATAATTTGAAACATAATCGTTACAGTCTCCACCAATAACCGTTAAGATAATACACTAAATCTTACTCACCATAATGCATCATTGGAAGGCATATATAAGTCTCTAGAATAATTTGAAACATAATCGTTACAGTCTCCACCAATAACCGTTAGATAATACACTAAATCTTACTCCCCATAATGCTGTTGGAAGGCATATATAAGTCTCTAGAATAATTTGAAACATAATCGTTACAGTCTCCACCAATAACCGTTAAGATAATACACTAAATCTTACTCCTACATAATACATCATTGGAAGGCATATATAAGTCTCTAGAATAATTTGAAACATAATCGTTACAGTCTCCACCAATAACCGTTAAAGATAATACACTAAATCTTACTCCCCATAATGCATCATTGGAAAGTATATATAAGTCTCTAGAATAATTTGAAACATAATCGTTACAGTCTCCACCAATAACCGTTAAGATAAGCCACACTAAATCTTACTCCCCATAATGCATCATTGGAAGGCATATATAAGTCTCTAGAATAATTTGAAACATAATCGTTACAGTCTCCACGAATAACCGTTAAGATAATACACTAAATCTTACTCCCCATAATGCATCATTGGAAGGCATATATAAGTCTCTAGAATAATTTGAAACATAATCGTTACAGTCTCCACCAATAACCGTTAAGATAATACACTAAATCTTACTCCCCATAATGCATCATTGGAAGGCATATATAAGTCTCTAGAATAATTTGAAACATAATCGTTACAGTCTCCACCAATAACCGTTAAGATAATACACTAAATCTTACTCCCCATAATGCATCATTGGAAGGCATATATAAGTCTCTAGAATAATTTGAAACATAATCGTTACAGTCTCCACCAATAACCGTTAAGATAATACACTAAATCTTACTCCCCATAATGCATCATTGGAAGGCATATATAAGTCTCTAGAATAATTTGAAACATAATCGTTACAGTCTCCACCAATAACCGTTAAGATAATACACTAAATCTTACTCCCCATAATGCATCATTGGTCGGCATATATAAGTCTCTAGAATAATTTGAAACATAATCGTTACAGTCTCCACCAATAACCGTTAAGATAATACACTAAATCTTACTCCCCATAATGCATCATTGGAAGGCATATATAAGTCTCTAGAATAATTTGAAACATAATCGTTACAGTCTCCACCAATAACCGTTAAGATAATACACTAAATCTTACTCCCCATAATGCATCATTGGAAGGCATATATAAGTCTCTAGAATAATTTGAAACATAATCGTTACAGTCTCCACCAATAACCGTTAAGATAATACACTAAATCTTACTCCCCATAATGCATCATTGGAAGGCATATATAAGTCTCTAGAATAATTTGAAACATAATCGTTACAGTCTCCACCAATAACCGTTAAGATAATACACTAAATCTTACTCCCCATAATGCATCATTGGTCGGCATATATAAGTCTCTAGAATAATTTGAAACATAATCGTTACAGTCTCCACCAATAACCGTTAAGATAATACAGTAAATCTTACTCCCATAATGCATCATTGGAAGGCATATATAAGTCTCTAGAATAATTTGAAACATAATCGTTACAGTCTCCACCAATAACCGTTAAGATAATACACTAAATCTTACTCCCCATAATGCATCATTGGAAGGCATATATAAGTCTCTGCAGTCAATTTGAACATAATCGTTACAGTCTCCACCAATAACCGTTAAGATAATACACTAAATCTTACTCCCCATAATGCATCATTGGAAGGCATATATAAGTCTCTAGAATAATTTGAAACATAATCGTTACAGTCTCCACCAATAACTGTTAAGATAATACACTAAATCTTACTCCCCATAATGCATCATTGAAGGCATATATAACCCTAGAATAATTTGAAACATAATCGTTACAGTCTCCACCAATAACCGTTAAGATAATACATCAAATCTTACTCCCCATAATGCATCATTGGAAGGCATATATAAGTCTCTAGAATAATTTGAAACATAATCGTTACAGTCTCCACCAATAACCGTTAAGATAATACACTAAATCTTACCTCATAATGCATCATTGGTCGGCATATATAAGTCTCTAGAATAATTTGAAACATAATCGTTACAGTCTCCTTACCAATAACCGTTAAGATAATACACTAATCTTACTCCCATAATGCATCATTGGTCGGCATATATAAGTCTCTAGGAATAATTGAAACATAATCGTTACAGTCTCCACCAATAACCGTTAAGATAATACACTAAATCTTACTCCCATAATGCATCATTGGTCGGCATATATAAGTCTCTAGAATAATTTGAAACATAATCGTTACAGTCTCCACCAATAACCGTTAAGATAATACACTAAATCTTACTCCCATAATGCATCATTGGTCGGCATATATAAGTCTCTAGAATAATTTGAAACATAATCGTTACAGTCTCCACCAATAACCTAAGATAATACCAGTTCCATTCCCATAATGCATCATTGGTCGGCATATATAAGTCTCTAGAATAATTTGAAACATAATCGTTACAGTTCCACCAATAACCGTTAAGATAATACACTAAATCTTACTCCCCATAATGCATCATTGGTCGGCATATATAAGTCTCTAGAATAATTTGAAACATAATCGTTACAGTCTCCACCAATAAATCGTTAAGATAATACACTAAATCTTACTCCCATAATGCATCATTGGTCGGCATATATAAGTCTCAGAATAATTTGAAACATAATCGTTACAGTTCCACCAATAAATAACGTTAAGATAATACACTAAATCTTACTCCCCATAATGCATCATTGGTCGGCATATATAAGTCTCTAGAATAATTTGAAACATAATCGTTACAGTCTCCACCAATAACCGTTAAGATAATACACTAAATCTTACCCCATAATGCATCATTGGAAGGCATATAAGTTCCCTAGAATAAATTTTGAAACATAATCGTTACAGTCTCCACCAATAACCGTTAAGATAATACACTAATCTTTACTTCCCCATAATGCATCATTGGTCGGCATATATAAGTCTCTAGAATAATTTTAAACATAATCGTTACAGTTCCACCAATAACTGTTAAGATAATACACTAAATCTTACTCCCAATGCATCATTGGAAGGCATATATAAGTCTCTAGAATAATTTGAAAACATAATCGTTACAGTCTCCACCAATAACCGTTAAGATAATACACTAAATCTACTCACCATACGCATCATTGGAAGGCATATATAAGTCTCTAGAATAATTTGAAACATAATCGTTACAGTCTCCACCAATAACCGTTAAGATAATACATTAAATCTTACTCCCCATAATGCATCATTGGAAGGCATATATAAGTCTCTAGAATAATTTGAAACATAATCGTTACAGTCTCCACCAATAACCGTTAAGATAATACACTAAACGATTCCCCATAATGCATCATTGGAAGGCATATATAAGTCTCTAGAATAATTTGAAACATAATCGTTACAGTCTCCACCAATAACCGTTAAGATAATACACTAAATCTTACTCCCCATAATGCATCATTGGAAGGCATATATAAGTCTCTAGAATAATTTGAAACATAATCGTTAAGGTCTCCCACCAATAACCGTTAAGATAATACAATTAAATCTTACTCCCCATAATGCATCATTGGAAGGCATATATAAGTCTCTAGAATAATTTGAAACATAATCGTTACAGTCTCCACGAATAACCGTTAAGATAATACACTAAATCTTACTCCCCATAATGCATCATTGGAAGGCATATATATGTCTCTAGAATAATTTGAAACATAATCGTTACAGTCTCCACCAATAACCGTTAAGATAATACACTAAATCTTACTCCCCATAATGCATCATTGGAAGGCATATATAAGTCTCTAGAATAATTTGAAACATAATCGTTACAGTCTCCACCAATAACCGTTAAGATAATACACTAAATCTTACTCCCCATAATGCATCATTGGAAGGCATATATAAGTCTCTAGAATAATTTGAAACATAATCGTTACAGTCTCCACCAATAACCGTTAAGATAATACACTAAATCTTACTCCCCATAATGCATCATTGGTCGGCATATATAAGTCTCTAGAATAATTTGAAACATAATCGTTACAGTCTCCACCAATAACCGTTAAGATAATACACTAAATCTTACTCCCCATAATGCATCATTGGTCGGCATATATAAGTCTCTAGAATAATTTGAAACATAATCGTTACAGTCTCCACCAATAACCGTTAAGATAATACACTAAATCTTACTCCCCATAATGCATCATTGGTCGGCATATATAAGTCTCTAGAATAATTTGAAACATAATCGTTACAGTCTCCACCAATAACCGTTAAGATAATACACTAAATCTTACTCCCCATAATGCATCATTGGAAGGCATATATAAGTCTCTAGAATAATTTGAAACATAATCGTTACAGTCTCCACCAATAACCGTTAAGATAATACACTAAATCTTACTCCCCATAATGCATCATTGGAAGGCATATATAAGTCTCTAGAATAATTTGAAACATAATCGTTACAGTCTCCACCAATAACCGTTAAGATAATACACTAAATCTTACTCCCCATAATGCATCATTGGAAGGCATATATAAGTCTCTAGAATAATTTGAAACATAATCGTTACAGTCTCCACCAATAACCGTTAAGATAATACACTAAATCTTACTCCCCATAATGCATCATTGGAAGGCATATATAAGTCTCTAGAATAATTTGAAACATAATCGTTACAGTCTCCACCAATAACCGTTAAGATAATACACTAAATCTTACTCCCCATAATGCATCATTGGAAGGCATATATAAGTCTCTAGAATAATTTGAAACATAATCGTTACAGTCTCCACCAATAACCGTTAAGATAATACACTAAATCTTACTCCCCATAATGCATCATTGGAAGGCATATATAAGTCTCTAGAATAATTTGAAACATAATCGTTACAGTCTCCACCAATAACCGTTAAGATAATACACTAAATCTTACTCCCCATAATGCATCATTGGAAGGCATATATAAGTCGAACAAAGCACTACATAAACTGAAGATTGCGTTCAGGCATAAATCAAACTGTTGTCACTTTCTGCGGTAGACTGGGTTCCAACCAAGTCTCTAGAGCCGAATCTGTCCTGTTGTGTAACGGTAACTGGAGAGCAGAGACGGATTAATTCATTTCCCAAGGTTATTTGCGCGTAAGTGAATGCAAGGAATTCAACTGGAATTCGAACTCGGCTCCCCGATTTGTCGTTCTCAATCGATATCCTCTGCACCACAATGCACGCTACTAGACCAGACTAGACTAGACCAGACTCCATAAATAAAAATTGCAAGTGAGTTCCAAAAAATATACCGTTGGAGTCAATCAAGTATATTTTTAACAGACGTCTCGCTGAGTAACCTAAGCAGAACTATTATATTAACATTTACTGACAATGACAACGAATGTGCATAGCAGTGAGCTCTTTGTTGAATATTTACGATCGGTGCTACACCACCAGACTTTTTTGCAATGCTGTTTGCACCGACATGACACTGACCTTGGCACATGCCCATACTGAATCGATATCGCGTTAATATGACACTAAGGACAAGTCGCAGCGTTTATTTAAATAGTGTTTATTTCGTCTTCCAGGCTGCGCGAGGGATGATTTACGCGCGTGAAACAAAATTTGTCTATTTTAAGGTGTGACGCTGTGAAGCAATTTTGCTCTGTCCTAAAAACTTAGGCACTGGACACTGTTGGTTACTGTTTAGGTCGGGGTATGCCTTTTGGTCTTTTTTCTCAGTTTGTTTATTTTCTCGCTCTTCTACAAGTTTTCTTGATTTGGTTGTCAGTCAATTTTGTTTTTTTCTTTTGTTTCATATTTGAGTTTTCTTTTAGCCATATGACATGTTTTCTGTTAGTTGTACCAACACTTTGGTATTTGTTTATATATAGCTATTAATTAATTGTACATTGCGACACGGAAATGTCTATGTTTCGAGATAGATTCTCATCATCAGGCAATGTTGCTGTTGGTTGTACAGATGATTTACTTTTAAATGACAAAAACCTTTGTTTTGCTACGTATTTATGTGGGAAGATATAAAATTTACATGTGTGTTTCTTTTGGCTAATCAGAGTTGAGATTCATTTTGGGATTTGGCCTCAAAGAATACACACTAACCAACTTTTTCTCTTTTTTTTCTTTTTTTCACTTATTCTCTTTTCCTCTCTCGTCCTACCCTTTCCTTTGTTTCTTTTCTCTCCTTAACAGTCAAGTGGTTAACCTACCTTTAACCTGATGTTATCATTTTCCCTTTTTCCTCTCTTCTACCGTCCGTTTTATTGCTTTTGATGTGATATTCTCATTCAGTTCTAATTCTATATTTTTCATTTATTCTCTTTTCCTCTCTCGTCCTACCCTTTCCTTTGTTTCTTTTCTCTCCTTAACAGTCAAGTGGTTAACCTACCTTTAACCTGATGTTATCATTTTCCCTTTTTCCTCTCTTCTACCGTCAGTTTTATTGCTTTTGATGTGATATTCTCATTCAGTTCTAATTCTATAATTTTCATTTATTCTCTTTTCCTCTCTCGTCCTACCATTTCCTTTGTTTCTTTTCTCTCCTTAACAGTCAAGTGGTTAACCTACCTTTAACCTGATATTATCATTTTCCCTTTTTCCTCTCTTCTACCGTCAGTTTTATTGCTTTTGATGTGATATTCTCATTCAGTTCTAATTCTATATTTTTCATTTATTCTCTTTTCCTCTCTCGTCCTACCCTTTCCTTTGTTTCTTTTCTCTCCTTAACAGTCAAGTGGTTAACCTACCTTTAACCTGATGTTATCATCTTCCCTTTTTCCTCTCTTCTACCGTCCGTTTTATTGCTTTTTATGTGATATTCTCATTCAGTTCTAATTCTATATTTTTCATTTATTCTCTTTTCCTCTCTCGTCCTACCCTTTCCTTTGTTTCTTTTCTCTCCTTAACAGTCAAGTGGTTAACCTACCTTTAACCTGATGTTATCATTTTCCCTTTTTCCTCTCTTCTACCGTCAGTTTTATTGCTTTTGATGTGATATTCTCATTCAGTTCTAATTCTATATTTTTCATTTATTCTCTTTTCCTCTCTCGTCCTACCCTTTCCTTTGTTTCTTTTCTCTCCTTAACAGTCAAGTGGTTAACCTACCTTTAACCTGATGTTATCATTTTCCCTTTTTCCTCTCTTCTACCGTCAGTTTTATTGCTTTTGATGTGATATTCTCATTCAGTTCTAATTCTATATTTTTCACTTACTTATCACTTTTAGTCTATATATTTATTTGTTGTAAAGTTTGTTTGTTTTTATAAAAAGAAAGATTGATTTTAAAAAATAGTTTTATGTTTCAATTTATTTTAAAATAGTTCGTTAGTAATTATTTTCCTTAAGCACTTGTTGGTTATATGCATGTTATTTCATTTAGATTTTATCTATTTTCTAATGTGAACAATTTGCAATGTCTACATATCACATTTATCTCATTTGCGTTTATTTGATAGATTTTTATTCTTAAGTGATTTGATAATAAAGTTTTTCGTATAAACATAATGAACATGGTTCATTTAAGGACTTACATGTTTTAGCTTCTTTTAGAATTTTCCACTTTATTGTGGGTGTTTTTTTGTTTTTATTTTTTTGTTTCCTTTAGGTACCAATGATATTTCGATAGGGATGTTCTATTTTTGTATTTGTTATTATTAAATGAAGAGGTGTGCTGGTAAATCCACTGATTTAGAGTGCTTTTAGTACGCCCTATATAGTTTTTTATATTATTTGGGTTTTCCTTTGAAGATATTTCACATTGATAGACTATTGATTCCGTTAATCACCAGTTTTCTAATGGACAGTCCATGAGGTTTTTACAATTACATTTTTTCTTGTCTAAATTGTTTTTTTCTGTTATCCGTTTGTTTTTATTAATTTTGTTGAAGTTTTTGAAAATATTATTATTGTGAGTTTTATAATTTTCTCCAGATTGTTTATGCAGCTGTAACTTAATTTCATAGTGTTTTTATTAAATATATTACTTATTCGATTTTTTTCCGGAAAGTGTTTCCTAATTAACGCGAAAAAAATTTTCCCCAATTTACTACTAGTCATCTGGTTGAAAGGGGGTGTGTACCAGATGATATTCCTATTTTTTCTTCGGGGGTTACTTTTCTCGTTTACATATTTAATATTTGGAATATATATATATATATAGTCATCCGCAGACAGATCTGTTTCGCTGTATCACATCTCATGACTACGGTTAGACTCCGATTGCTTTTAACCCAGGATTGAAAACCAACCGAATTGGCGTTAGTCGGCGATTCTACTTCTGAGCTATGGGCGCTCGGTAAAAGAAGGCAGACTTTTTAGCACGTATATTATCATTACACGCCCAATAGCTGAGAGTCTTCTAATTCATTGCTGAATGAACGATGCGTATTTGCTAGAGTAGCTACTGTTTTTCAAAGTTTACTATTCTTCCAGAGTGCCCAATATATATATATATAATTTGTGTATTTAGGCAGAAAATTTTCTTTCAGATATATCAGATTAAATAAATTGCAAAAATTGTGTCTGCTTATTTTTAATAAAATCCGTTCGTACTTACGGATAATCTTTCGCGTATTATAATGAAAAATATCAGAAATTAGCTGTAGCGTTGATGTTATAATCATTCATTTCTCAATGTTCCCAAGTACTTTCAATCTCCTTCCGATGTCATCTTCAGGGGTGTGAATTATGATAACAAAAAATAACAAATAATATAAAAATATATGTGTGTACGTGTGTGTACGTGTGTGTGTGTGTGTGCATGTGTGCGTGCCTGTGTGTGCGCGTGTGTGTGCGTGCGGCGTGTGTACGTGCGTGTGTGTGCGCGTACTTCTAAAGAAGTACGCGCACACACACGCACGTATACACACGCACGTACGCGCACACACACGCACGTACACACAGTGAATTTTATTTTTAAGTCAACATTAATTTATTTAAGCTTTCTTTTTCAGTAGCTACCCGTATTCCCTGCATTCACTCACGCACAAATACCCTTGGGATATGTATTAATTCGTCTCTTCCCTCCAGTTATGGGTTAAATAAAAGAGCAGATTGGGTTCTATCGCCTTGGCTGTCAACCAGTCTATCGCAGAAAGTAATGGCCACCTACTGTGGGATAATCTTCTGTCCAGTCAGTCATATCTCTTTCGAGACATGATCACGTAGGGCACTTCACTGACTAACTGGCCCGTATTCGAATCTTTTTTTTTATTATAATCGTTTCATATCAAACAAGCCAGTACAGTGACAGGTGCACAGGGGGTTACAATGAGAGAAAAGGAAAGAGAAAAAAAATCGGCACAAGTTACCGGGGGACGTCGAAGAAAGGATAAAAGAAAGATGGGAATCAAGTAGATAGAAGTTGGCAATTGAGGTTGCACTTAAACTTTTAGAGATTGTAGCTATCAGGGAAGCAAATATATGGAAAGAAGTTCCAATGGCGGGAAACGCGAGAAAAGAAACTGAGGGAGTAGAAGCGGCGGTTACATTTGACTATTTTGACGACAAAAGGGTGGGACCTAGTTGCCAATCTAGTAGCACGAGTAAATTTATGTTGTCGTGGCACCAGGGAAAGAAGCTCGTCAGGGCAGAAACCGTGAAAATATTTGTAGAAAAGACAGATGGAAACTGCATTCCGTCGGTGTGAAAGTAAGTGAATTCGAGCTGCTATATCGGAATCGATGTCAAGGCAGATTCTCCTTTGGATTTCGTAATTCAAAGTTCAAAAGTGAGGAAACTTATTCTTTTCCTTTTTCTGTAGACCTGGTATGAAATGATTGTTGGTTGGTTGTTTTGTTTTTATGGCGGTTCATTTATTGCCAACTAAACTGTGTTTATTTACTGCTGGTAATACCTTTTTCTTTCAACAATTTATTGTTGTTTTATATGAGTTTTTGTGTCTAGTAATACATTTTTCTTTTCGAGTATCAAGATTCATTGGAATTTGTTTTTAAGGGTAGCGTCCCCAAGTCCTACCCTTGTTATTTAACCCATAACTGGAGGGAAGAGACGGATTAATACCTTTCCCAAGGGTACCAGTGCTTAAGTGAATGCAGGGTATTCAACTGGAATTCGAACTCGGCTCACCGATTTCTCTTTCCGGGCCGATATCCACTGCACCACAACGCATATCCGTCACTATACGCTTACAGCACCTCGTATTCCCAAGCGGTCACCCATCTAAGTACTGATCAGGCTCAACGTTGCTTAACTTCGGTGATCGAGCGAGAACCGGTATATTCAACGTGATAAGCCGTAAGCCGGTATGAAATGAAAGATGCTCAATAACTTTTCCTTTTCGGGTTAAATTCTAAAGGTTCCGTAAATTTCCTTTTTCTTTTGGGCCCTCTGAGCTCTGGCACTGATTGAGGTATTGGAACCTCAAACGTGTCAAAGATGACGTCCATAGTGTCTATGGTATCCCTATCGACTACGCTTTCATACCGTTTTCTAATTTGGTTTACATGATGTTTGTGTATAAACTTCGGTTTCCGAACCATATAAATCATGTTATCAATTTGTATGTCTATTGTTCCTATATTCCAGTGAGCTTTATTATTCCCAAATACACGAAAAACATTTTTTCACCGATTTTAAAGCGCTTTTTAAGCACTTTATTCCTATTCATCGCTTTTTGAAAGAATTCGTCAAATGCCGATTATATTATCATTGGCAGATGAAGAACTGCAATTAGGGGTTACGCGATAGACCTGCAAAAACTGCTGTTTAGTCGTATCAGTCGGAGTACCACTCGCCTTCCTCAGTGCTCTCTTGAAAATGTCCACAAAACGCTCTGCCTGTCCATTACTTCTTGGGTGATATGGCGCTGTGTTAATATGTTCGATCAGGAATGACTGACAGAAATCCTTAAATTCACAGGATGTGAACTGTGTAGCATTGTCTGTTAAGACACTGTCAACGACTCCGAAATGGGAAAATAAGTCGCGCAAAAACTTTATTGTCTTCTTACATTTCAGTATCTCTGGCCACTTGTAATAACTGTCCACTACTACAAGGCAGTAAAGACTATCAAGTGGAACAGCAGAATCAATGTGTATCCGCTACCACGGACGGTCGGTTTTAGGTCAGGGATTGAGTTTTATCGGGTATGCTTTAGCAGCCAAAGCACACCCTTTGCACGATCTTACAGTGTTTACAATATCTTTATCCATGTTCGTTCAGTAGACGTAACTCCTCATCAGACTCTTCATTCTTGAAATTCTCGGATGACCAACATAGAATTCCTTTAATGTTCCTTTCTGTAGTGTAGGTGGGAGTACTACTCTGTCTCTGTACATTAGAATGTCGTTACAGAGTGAGTAAACTTCTGGGATATTCTGGCCTTTACTATTTAGTTTGTCCTTTACTTCCTTTATGAATTCATCATCGGACACTTTGTCTATTATCTCGTCAATTGTTAAAAAAATTCCCTGACAGTATTGCACAAGGTAATTTTTATTTCGACCTCTGTTCTTATGGCAGCAGTGACTGTGTCTTACAGGATTTCAGCATACTGCGGTGTCAATCTAGACAACCCACCAGCATGACATATTTTAGTGGATGATAAAAACTCCATTTTGTATTTATAATTGAGGAGAATGGTTCCCCATCTTTGCAGTCTATTAGCAGTAAGTGTTGGTAAACTCTTTTTTGATCCAAAGATAGTAAAGAGTAGACGATGGTCTGTCTGTCTGTCTGTCTGCAACAAAAATACATTCCATGAAAAAATCTATGAAATTTAGTCACCGCAAAAATGATTCCTAAGGCTTCCTTTTCTATTTGCGAGTAACCCTTTTCAGCTGGTAATAGCGTCCTAAATGAATGAGCAATTGGCTTTACTAATCCATCCTTTAACTTGCGTAAAATGCATGCCCTGATGCCGTAGGAGCTAGCATCCCTGGCTACAATGATGCCAAGGGTTTGAATCGTAATGAATTAGAAACAGTTCTGATGTAAGGATCTCTTTTATTTTTTTCAAATCCTTCCTGGCATTTGATTGTCCATTCCTACTTTTTAGCTTTTCTCAATAATTCATTAAGTGGAGCTCTCAAACTGTGCACTTTTGAGACAAAAATGTTGTAATAACTGGCAAGACCTAAAAAAAAAAAAACTTTGGAGAGCCAACGCGTTTTCTGGTGATTGCATATTCTTTATTGCAGTTGCCCTATCTGGGTCAGGACGTATTCTGTCTTTGTCATTTATTTACCCCAAGTACTTAATCCTCTCTAAAAAAAAAACAAAAAAAAACTCACACTTCCTGTCTTTTAATTTGAATCCGTAATCCTGGATTCTCATGATCACCTGCCAGACATGCGATTTGTGTTCCTCGATGCTCTCGCTTTTCATTAGGACGTTATTGAGATAAGCCACCGCAAAATCTAGACCATTTAACATCGTGTCCATGACCTGTTGAAAAATTGAAGGGGCGACCTTAGACCCGAACGGAAGTCTCAAAAATTTGTATAAACTCTTGCGTGTGTTTATGCAAAGAATCTTCTAACATTCCTTGTCCACGGGTATTTGCAGATATGAGTCGCTTATGTCAACCTTAGAAAAATATTTTTCTCCACTGAGCTTAGCGAATATCTCCTCAGGACTTAGAAGGGGATAATGGTGATCCTTTATGGTACTTTTCAGCCCCGTAAAGAAGTCAACACATACACGGATTTCTTTACTCTTTTTTTAATATAAACTGTGGGTGATGCTCATTCACTATATTCAAACTTTTCCAGAACTCCTAATTGCGGTGGCCCATCTTGATAACGTCCTTCGATTTAACTCCTCATCAATTTTATTTAATGTGGCAAATGAAACAGTACGTCTTTTCTTAAAAACTCGGTTAACATCTGGTTTTAACTCAAACTTAGCAAACATTTTTGTGCATTTTCCTAGCCCTCCACTGAAAACGTCGGGAAAGGTTCTTTTTTTTAAATTCACCATTCAACTTTTCTGCTTCGTCAGTCAAATTTTCGACTTTTTGACATAATGAGTTAAAAGGCATATCCCAAAGTTGAAACTGTTCTAACCAATCAGTCCCAAACAAATTACCCGTATTCTTCATAATATACTCTTTTAGTTTTAAAATTTTATCTATGAATGACACGTTCGTTATAAATTCGCCCATAAACTTAATGGGGTCGCCAGTTATACTTTTAGCTATTCGGTTCGTTCTTAACAAAGTCGGCTTACCCAGTTTTTTTCCATATTTGATAATTAATTATGCTTAAGTCTGAACCCGAATCAAGCTGTAGCCTTATATTTTTGCTAAATATTTGAACTTCAACGTATTTCCTGGTGTTACGTCTTTCTAGTTCATCAGACTTGATAATTTTTACAAAACGTTTCTTTGTCTTGTACATAATCCTGCAGTGGGAACATTTGTGCCCCAATTTATCGCAATTAAAACATTTTTATCTTTAAAAGGATAATCTCTATACCAATGTAATTGACCACACCCAGAAACATGGTCTTGGCGGCAAAATAACTTTATTATTTTTTGGTTGATCCTTTTTAATTTTTCTTTGTCATTTTTTTTTTTTTTTTTTATGTGAGCCACACCACTCTGTTCAATGTATTTCAAATCCTTCTATAACACTCATGGATCTTTGGCAATCTTCGGCAACTTGCTGTAAAGTAACGTCGAACTCGTTTTCAAGCTTGTTGAGTACCCTACAACATATTTCGGCGTCTTTCGCTGAAATCAAACCCTGGATGAAAATCAGGCATTTAAATTTATTGGCGCTTAACTCTGCCAATTTGAAGTCATCGCAGGGTTTATTGATTACACTCGCGAAAGTAGTATAATCTTTGTTTTCTTTGCGGGTGAGATTCATGCATTCCCAACGCTTGTGGAACGGTGATGTTTTTGGACTGAAGAGTTCAGTTAATGATTGAACTGCCTCTTTAAATTTCAAGTCGCTGGTTTTCTTAGGCAAAATATAGTTAACAAACTTAGTATATTCTGTCGTGCCTAATTTTCTGGGGATAAGTTGAACGTTTTTATGGTCAACTCAACTTGCACTGTCCGTATTGTATAAGTCCTCGTAACGTTTAAAGTACGAAGCGAACATACTTTCTTCTTCAGGTTCAAACGTGAAGTTTTCAATAGCACTCCATATAGTATTTTGAGAGAATGCGTTTCTGCTGTTGTCATTTTCGCTTTTGATGGATATATTATACAAGTGCCTTTGCTCATTCTGTGTTTGAAGGAAGATTTCTTCAAGTTTTTGTTGTCTAACCTGATCAGTTGAATATCGGCGATCGAAAAAGATAATAATCGGTTGGTGCAAGGTCAGGTGAATATGGGCGATCGAAAACGGTAATAATCGGTTGGTGCAAGGTCAGGTGGATATGGGCGATCGAAAAAGGTAATAATCGGTTGGTGCAAGGTCAGGTGGATATGGACGATCGAAAACGGTAATAATCGGTTGGTGCAAGGTCAGGTGGATATGGGCGATCGAAAACGGTAATAATCGGTTGGTGCAAGGTCAGGTGGATATGGGCGATCGAAAAAGGTAATAATCGGTTGGTGCAAGGTCAGGTGAATATGGGCGATCGAAAACGGTAATAATCGGTTGGTGCAAGGTCAGGTGGATATGGGCGATCGAAAACGGTAATAATCGGTTGGTGCAAGGTCAGGTGAATATGGGCGATCGAAAACGGTAATAATCGGTTGGTGCAAGGTCAGGTGGATATGGGCGATCGAAAAAGGTAATAATCGGTTGGTGCAAGGTCAGGTGAATATGGGCGATCGAAAACGGTAATAATCGGTTGGTGCAAGGTCAGGTGGATATGGGCGATCGAAAAAGGTAATAATCGGTTGGTGCAAAGTTGGATGAATATGGGTAATAGAAATATTTAAGAAACGATTTATGCAAGGTTGGTTGAATAAGAGCGATCGAAAATGTAATAATCGATTAGGGCAAGATCAGGTGGATATGGGTGATTGAAAAAGCTAATAATTGGTTGATGCAAGGTTGGGTAAATATGGACGATCAAGAAAGGTAATAATTGTTTGATGCAAGGTCAGGTGAATATGAGCGATCGAAAAAGGTAATGATCTATTGAGGCTAGGTTGGGTGAATATTGGCGATCGAAAAAGGTAATGATCTATTGAGGCTAGGTTGGGTGAATATGAGCGATCGAAAAAGGTAATGATCTATTGAGGCTAGGTTGGGTGAATATGAGCGATCGAAAAAGGTAATGATCTATTGAGGCTAGGTTGGGTGAATATGAGCGATCGAAAAAGGTAATGATCTATTGAGGCTAGGTTGGGTGAATATGAGCGATCGAAAAAGGTAATGATCTATTGAGGCTAGGTTGGGTGAATATTGGCGATTGAAGAAGTAATGATCGGCTGATGAGAGTTTGGGTGAATATTGACGATCGAAAAGATAATATTCGGTTAAACTAGGTCAGGTGTGAATATATGCGATCGAAATATTTAATAAACTGTTGATGCAAGGTTGGTTGAATATGGGAGATCTAAAAAGGTAATAGTCGGTTGATGCGAGGTTCGGTAAATAAGAGCGATTGAAAATGTAATAATCGGTTAAAGCAAGATATGTGATCGAAATAGGTAATAATCAGTTAGTACAATGTCAGCTCAGATCAGACCAACCGAATTCCCTATTTTGTTTTCCTTAGTTCTTCCTGTATTAGGCCTTACGTTGCCATCGAGGAGGATAACATTTTTCCTGTTGACCGCTTTTTGACTAGACATTTCGCTGTTGCTGAATGTATAAATATGCATTCCATTATGTTTTAAGAGATTTATATGTATAATAATCCCATGGCCCCACAATATGCGCAATGTTATTGTTGTAGGGTTCTCTCTTTTCATAAAGATGGACTCGTCCAAAGTATACTTAAACTACTGCTATAGAAGCGAGACGAGAGAATATCGCGTTTTCACGGAGAGTTAACCAAAGAATACGAGAGTCCAGAGAGAGATTAGCAGTCAGTATACCCTTGGGAAAGGTATTAATCCGTCTCTTCCTTCCAGTTATGGGTTAAATAGCAGGACAGATTGGGTTCTATAGCCTTGGTCGGCAACCAGTCTACCGCAGAAAGCAATGGCAACCTACTGCGGGATAATCCAGTCAGTCATGTCTCTTTCGAGACATGATCGCCCAAGCGTGTATCACGTATGGCACTTAACTAACTAACTGACACAGTAGCTCATAGTAGCTCTGTGCTCCACTCATCGAAAGATTATTACGCAGTACCCGTCAGCTTCCGGCGCGGACATATTTAATATACTACGGCTTCACCTCCAGAGACTTGTACATATACTTTTTATTAACCCGTATTCCTGGACTACTAATCTTCATTCAAGTCTGTATCCTTACGCTAATACACTTATTTTCTATCTCAATTACTGGTCGTTGTTCATTTATTTGTGGGGACCCCATTCCCGGGATTCACAACAATTACCCTTCATCTATGGATCTCATCTTTTCGTGTCGATTTACGTTGAATATTGTTATAATTTTTTTTCAAAGATACCGCTTATTAATTGGAAAGAAAACTCATTTTCCAATAGTTTTTATTAAGGTACACTACCGGCCATAATTATTAGGCCACCCCAGTTTTTTAAAAGAAATGATGTATTTCATACTATTTTTTAGTAGTTATTGCCAAGTGAATAATTGTAAATGACAATCGAAGGATTCTTTAGTTATTACTTTGCAAAATTTTGCAAGGCAAGGAAGCAAAGATGAACTCATCTGAATCACCCTAAATTTTCTTCATTCTTTCATTGATGAAACTGCAATATAGGTAATTATTAAATATTTATAAATTCATTTGACGCACATGTTATTGTGCAATATTAACAGAAGAACCATTCTATTTTCATTTACAATTATTCACTTGGCAATAAATACTAAAAAAATAGTATGAAATACATTATTTTTTAAAACACTGGAGTGGCCTAATAATTATGGCCGGCAGTGTATATCTCATTTCTATGTCTCATATCGCGGATTTCAAAGAGAGGATAATTCTATTACAACTTAATATTGACAAAGGAGGTTGAATAAGGGACTGAATTATTTGTAACGCCCACTTGTAAGGAATCTGAATGTCTGGCCTCGTTTCAAGATGCAGCATGTTTAGGTTGACGGTTGAACTGCTAAAACACTCTTGTGATCTTCGGAAGAATAATCGAGTGGTAGTAAAGCAGGCAACCTAAAACCAACTTCTCGTTCCACAGGTGAGACCACGAGTGAGATTTTTCAAACGAAATCCGATGAAACATTCAAACTTTACCTCTTGAAAGATCTGAGGGTAAGAACTCGTGCAATCTTTTCAAGTAGGCAATGGTTCACCACTTGGCATGTTTCTATGCATTAAGAGAACTGGGGGGGGGGAGAAAAAATGTCAGTATATTATTGGTGATAGAGCTTTTAAGCGCAAATTATACATTCATCGCCCAAATCAAAGGTAAGTCGTTCTCTCCTATAGCAGAATGGGCGAATTTGCGCTGGTGGCCTGTTTCCGGTCATATGAACGGAAACAGCCAACCAGCGCAAATTTGCCCATTGAGAGAAAAAATATAGGACCCACTCTTGTCAGCTAGAGAAGGGCGCTCTGCAAATAACATTGGGTCAGGTGATTACGGAGGTTAGTCTGGCATAAGGCCCCAGGAGTGGGTCGAACTAACAAATTATCCTAAAAAATTGGTGCTCAAACTGATTCCTTTAATCTATTTTAGTAGTGAAAACCTTATTTTTATTTACTACTTAACGTAGCATTTTATTTACTACTTAACGTAGCATTTTATTTACTGTTTACCATTTGCTACTTAACGTAGCACGTACAAATGAACAGGGAGATGAAAGTAGAAAGAATGTGTTGCATCAATCTACCAACTGCTTGTGAATTTAAATCGTGTTCTTATTTCTTATTTGCTATTTTATTTGCTAATTTTAAATTATGTGGAGTACATTGATTACTTCGTCTACGGCTATATCGTGTTGAATACACCGGTTCCCGTCAATCACCGAAATTAAGCAACATCGAGCCTGGTCAGCACTTAAATGGGTGACCATTTGGGAATACCAGGTGCTGTAAACATAAGGACCAAGAACGGCCCACCGGTCCTTCAGGTCTAAGGGGTGGGTGCAGGGCTAACAACCCTGTCCTGTAAAAAACAGTTTGTTACAGAAACAGCAACAAAATGTTGCTGCCCTATGCACCATCTGGGTGTGATGGATAAATGATGATGATGATGATGACATTGATTACTCCATAGATGTTTTTTTTTAAATAAATTGGTCTAAACTATCTTATTATAATTCTATTTGTCATTCCCTTAGTTAGCACAGCCGTTACGCCTTGCCAACACCTCATAATAATGAACTATTCCGTTTTGATCGCACGGAAAAACGGAAACGACATTCGAAACGTTACTTGGTTTTCGTGAGAAAAAGAAAGAAAGAAAAAAAGAAAGAAAGAAAGAAAGAGAAGAGGGATAAATAAGAAAGAAAGAAAGAACTATTATTATTATTATTATTATTATTATTATTATTATTGATTCTTTTTTTTCGGCTTAACAACCTTTCACAGGTTATTTAAAGCCAGAAGTATTTTTAGGTTGCAAGAATTTTTGGAAGATAATGATTTACTGATAACTACCCTAATAATGTACCCATAGTTGGGGGATAAGAGATAAATTCACACCTTTCACTGCGTAAGTGAATATAACTAACTCGACTGTAATTAGAACTTAGCTCTACAATTTCCAATTCGCAGCTGTTATTCATTACACAACCCACGCATCTAAGCTTACCGTACCTGATATTTCTAAGCCGTCATCCATCACAGTACAAACCTGACTCGACGTTGATTAACTTCTGTGATTGTATGAAAACCGTTATCTCAACACGATAAGGCGGTAAGCAAAGAAAAAAAAAGAAAGGGGATATAGAAGAGGCGATAACACTCACATGTGTTTAACGTCTGCTTCAGTAAAATGAAAAAGTTTTCAATTTCAAATCTTTTCATTTGTACCCTCTTACTTCTTAACAACCGCCATTCAGATTTATGATCGTTATTGCAATATTTCGTTCAAGTTGTTAAGCTCAAATATTAAACAAAGCAACGGGAGAATTCCCACGGATATTTTATAGTTGTAGAACTCACAAGGAGCTCATTCAATTACACTCTCTCAAATAGCCATACATTGACCGATCGACATCAAATTTTAGGGAGAAGTACAAACAAGTAGGGAAGTACGAAGTACAATTGGTTTTACTATGATACGTAGCTTAGTAAAAAAAAATGTTCATTAGTTTTTTCAGAAAATAATTAAATATAGTGTTAGATTATAAAAAAAAATAGTTAAATATGATATAGAATACTCCCATGTTGCATCAGGACAAACGTTTTACCGTCAAAAGGAACAAAAATCAAAACTTTCTCTTTCGTTTTCGACCACCAAATAAGGCAGACGTTCTGGATATTCTCGGGAAAACATGTTGCCACCAACAAATAAGCCAAGTTTATTTATTTCTGTCTACATGTATGGTCTTTAAAATAACTAATAATTTCTCTGAAATGTATAATAAAGCATTTTATTTACGCGTATTTTGTTGTATCACATATATGACTTTGTTTGTAATATTCTAATATAGGCCCGTGATACCTATTTTAACCCTAATAAATGCATATATATATATATATATATATATATATATATATATATATATATATATATATATCCGAGTGAATACAGAACGAAGAAAGAATTCTTACAACGTCCAAAACATTAATTTAAAACAGTGCTCGATATATAATATATAGAGCTGTGAATATTTATTATAAATTATATTTTAGAACATGTACATAATTTTTCTATATATATCCACGACAAAGGTACGTTTGTTTCGACATTGAAACTTCAATGTCTCATCAGGCGGTGTGAAAAGTAATGGAAAGCCTCTTTCCTTATATTTGTTTAGTTTTGTTAGAGGTGTTGGTGGGGGTTAGTGATAGGGGAATAAGTCTCTGACCGTTGGAATTTTTGGAGAGGGTGTTTTTTTAAAGTGGTTGATTAATGAGAGTCTTTGATATATATATATATATATATATATATATATATATATATATATATATATATATATATATTGTTTTTCTTTAATCCGAAGTGGAAGAGTAGGAAGGTAAATTCCAAGAACCTGATCCTAATCAATACTAAAAAAAAATTAACATTAAAAAGTCATGCAGGCAGAGAGCTCAATGTATTAAAAATACAGAGCCAATATAAATTAGAGAAAATTTTCAAAATTCAAAGGTGTCTGATGTACATTTCGACATAGGATCTCTAATAGAGACTCTACGTCAAGTCAGCGACATTGTTTTGTTCCAAATGGCGAAGGCCCGGGGGTAAAGTGTGGAAGGGGCCAGGTTAACAGGAAGGGGCCAGGTTAACAACGGTCACAAAGTAGAACAGGACAGAGCTGGTAGTCGCGGGGTTACAGGGTGTAGAGACAAGAGGTAGACAGGTATCAAATACCAAATGGTAGAGACTAGTGTATGTTTACAGGGGTTTCAAACGGTATATTTAGGAGGGAGAGGAATAGATTTAAATGTAATATCTTAAAAATTTTTAATTAAGTTTATCCATTACAGGAAGTCATGAATTTAAATTTATTGAAGAAATATATATATATATATATATATATATATATATATATATATATATATATATAGGGATTTGGTAAAGGAGTTCATATTTTATAAAGATAGACAACTAAAGGAGTTAAATTACTTTTTTAAGATTAAGATTTTGAGCTGTTTGAAGAGGTGTATTTAGGCGGGAAGGAATGGGTTTCTATATAAGATTTTAAATTTTTTTATTTAAGTTTATTTAATTAAACCTTTTAGGTAGAAGCGAGCCAAATGCCAATTACAGAAAGTTATCAGTTTAAAAATTATTAGAGAAAAAAAAAATATATATATATATATACATATATGTGTTAACCAAGAAAAAGGGGTTTAGTAAAAGAATCCATATTTTCTAAAGATAGGCAATTAAAGGAGCTTGGGATAGGAATGTAGGGGGGGTTAAAATACTTTTAAGGGTAAAATTAGGGTAAAATTAAGGTATATATATATATATATATATATATATATATATATATATATATATATAAAAGCCATATTTAGTCCTTCAGTCATTTCTTCGCCCATCTGTATATTTACTTATTTATCGATTAAACTTGTCAAAAATAGGGTTATCAACATAAAGAAACGTAGTTTTTCTAAGAATGACTATTGAAATTGTATCGTATTGTTTTTTCTCTCGTATTGTTTTTATTTTTCTCTCGTATTGTTCTATTTTTATTGTTTTTTCGAAGATTAATGAGATTAATTAATCAGGATGATTAAAAGGGAAACAGGCTAATTAAATATTAAGAAAAATAATAAGAAAAATTCATAATTACGATAAAATAGTAGTAAAAATAATAATAAAATTTCTTATTTACGTTTTTAAGGAAGGAAAAAACAACGGTACATTTTCAGGAGCTTCGTAAAACACGTCATTCTCGTTGTAATTCTTCTTTATTATTATTATTATTATTATTATTATTATTATTATTATTATTTCGATTTCTGACATGGTCACACTACCAACTAAGTCACCAGGAAGACCTATGGCAAGTAGCGATGTGTTGTTATACCTACATTTCATGATTTGTCTTTCTAACTCTCATAACTAAACTAGCATTGCATGGACGATGTTCTTCTTAGTCCATGGACTATACTTATCAGAACATTTTTGTATTTTTCTTAAGTTGCGATTTTCAGGGATTTTTTAATGTGTTATTGTATTTCTTTTTTTGTCATCCCAAGCGCACCTTTTATTATTGATACTTTTCTTGTTTTCCACATTTTTTTCTATTTCAATTTCCAAGTTTTTATAATTCGATAATTTTTCAAGTTCCTTGGTTGCGATGTTAGAATCCGCTGGACAAGCCGTATCAAATAGTAGGCAAGTTTTTTTTTCTTTTCGGTTGTGCCCGGTCTATTTGCTTCAATTTTTCTGTCTGTAAAGATGACGTAATCTCAAAGAATTGTGATGTTTTCTATTTCTGTAACAGGTATTGGGTAATGTTTATACCAGTGTTTGTTAACATCTTTTTCAAAGTGTTTACACATTGTCCAGTGTAAATATTGCCCCACTCTATCGTGACAATTTTTATATTAATTTGGCGCAAGTACAGTACATGCTAAGGTTAGATGTTCTATGGTTTCCTGATATTTGTCACAGAACTTACATTTGGAATCCACACCTATCTAGGATATTTGCTTGAAACTTTCTAGTGAAAAGACTCTGGTCTCGCGTTGAAAGAATAAAGCCTTCTGTTTTTGCCTTTACTTCAGATGCTTGTAACGACTGATGGATGTTGACTTTATCAACATCGACTTTATTAGCACATTCTGGATACTGGTCATGCAAAGGTTTATCTTACCAGCGTTGTTTCATCGGTTCGACAGCTTTATCCTTGCCTTTCTTTTTCATATTTTTTTCTGCAAAAGTTCGTTCTTGGATTCTGCTTTGGTTTTCTACAGAATCTAATAAATGTAACTGTCATTTGTATTTGCAGCCTTTTATAATTAAATATCTTTTCTGTTTTTGTGTTGTTTCCATGTATGTAAGTAAGTCAATAATTGTTGTTTTGTATTACAATTCTAGCTGAATAAGAACTCTTCCACCTTCTTTACAGCATATATATATATATATATATATATATATATATATATATATCAGCATGCGTGTAGATAAAAAAGAATCCAAAGTATCCTGTACATACAGTGGTATGATAGCTCTCTAAGAGAGGTCTAAATATATATGTATATAAATGTAATTTCAGGCGAACCATCATCAGCTTCCGTCTTAATTGTACCAAAGATAATCTTTTGTATAATAAAGACGGGAGCTGATGATGGTCCGTCTGAAATAGGCCTATATTTCCGATTTACCATGAAATAACTTGTCTGCCTTAAATGTTCTTATATATATATATATATATATATATATATATATATATAGTGTATCAAGGCAGCAGATAATTTTCTAAACATATACTGTTAAATATAACAGACAACGAATATCTATTATGTTTAATCATGAGCCGTTCTAATTATCGTATTTCGGCTTTAATTTCAGGTGAAAATAAAGACAAAATTGTCAAACATGTGGATATTTTTTTCTTATGCTGATTCTAAGCTTTCGGCTCACATGAGCCATATTCAGAGAGGTTACAGGGACGTTAACATAAAGACATTCACCATCAAAAATGATTTTATCTTGTGTTGACATAAAACATTGCTAAGCAACGATAACAGTCTCCGAATAGCAGACGCAGTTCGTCAATTTGTAATGTGGTTCTATGACGTCAAACCGCGTGAGAGACCGAAATGTTAACAGAACCATATATCTAAATGCAATGTAATGTGTTGCGACCAGATTGAAATGTGTTTTTATTAAGTGTGGTTTGTGTTGATTTCATGTACATGGCCTCCAATATCTGAAGGTTCTTTTTACTGTGTGTATGAGTGAGTATTATTGTGTTATTGACTAATGTTATATATATATATATATATATATATATATATATATATATATATATATCCAAGTAAATAAGGAACGAAGAAAATATTAACAACGTTTAAAGCAGTGCTCAATATAGAAATAGAGCTATGAATATTTATTATAAATTATAGTTTAGAACATTTACAAATTATAATCTACTACAAAGTGTACATTTTGTTTCGACATTGAAAGGACAATGTCTCATCAGGTAGTAAAAGCTAGTAGCTGATGAGACATTGTTCGTTCAGTGCCGAAAAAAATGTGCACTTTGTAGTAGATTGTAATTTGTACATGTTCTAAACTATATATATATATATATATATATATATATATATATATATATATATATTGATTGATTGATTGATTGATTAATACATAGTTCTTGCTCATAATAGGGTTAGACCTGTACACATTTGTATTTTCTGTTTTAAACAAATTATTACACTACCCAAGTTAGACTTTAATTTAAATTCAGCATGCAAGATTGTAAAACACGAACTACTCTCTGTGAAATGGATTTAAACACAGTTATGAATAATGAAGATGGTTTGGCGGCGTGTGAGAAAGAATACAGAAATTTGATTGGAAGTCTTATTTACGTTATGATATCAACAAGGCCAGACATCTGCTATACGGTTACTAAGTTGTCTCAAAACTTAAATAAACCGACGACTGTGCATTTAATAAGAGCTAAGCTAGTATTGCGTTATTTAAAATGAACTAAGAATCAGTGCCTAGTATTTCGGCAATCAAAAAACCCACTACAAATGGAAGGATTTTGGGATGCTGATTGGGCAAATTCTCCAGATCGTAAAAGTATCACAGGCTATTGTTTTAGATTGGCAAAAGATAATCCAATAATTCCAGAAATGGAATACCCTATAGTATGCATTATAGACATCTATTCAGGCAGTACTAAAATTTTTCTTTGTATTGTGCTTCATCATATTGTTTTCCAAGATAATCCTTAATAAGCAATTGATTTTTACATCCGTAATGGCCACGTCTACACCCTTTTTGTTTAAGGATAATATGTCATTTTTTTCTAATTTTATGTTTTGTCAGAATCGATGCCGGCAGTTTGTATGCAGTGGGAAGACATGTAATTGGTCTGTAGTTTTTTTTTTTAACATTTGTGTAACCATTCTTGAGTAGAAGGAAGGTAATTCCTTTGGTTATTCATGCCGGTATGTTACTCGGATCATTGACCATTTATCGAAGTTATTTGGCTATTTTCTGTCTTCTGTATTTAGATAATAAACCTAAATGTTGCGAAATTTATCTGTTTCTGTATATTTCCAGATATGGGCTTTTTACAGTGCACATCCAACACCCTCTTCTGTGTTTCTCGCCCATGTTTGATTAATTTCAAGAAAGCGATGATATTATTTATCGGAGAAGAAAAAAGATTGTAGTTAAGGAGGCACGGTGGAGTATTAGATGGTGGCTCGGACTGAGGAATTGGAGAGCCGAGTTCGGATTCCAGTCGAGTTCGTTACATTCACTTGCTTAGCCTTGAGAAGATCTTATCCGCCTCTTCTCCCTCCATCTACGGTTACATAGCAGGGTAGACTGGGTCCTATAGCCTTGTGTAAAAACTGGTCTAGGAGAAAGAAAACTCTTAATTCTAAACTAATCTGGAGAGGTTTGGAATCCATCAAGATATCTTGCCCAAGATAAACCACTTCTACACGAAGTAGTTCTACTGCAGCTGGGGAGTCATGGGACTCGTGATCATGATTTTAAAATATGCAAGATCATTGATAATTTAATTATCTGCATAAAATTATATAAAAAAAACCTTATTCATTCGTTCAATTTGTATATTCAGTTATTTATTCACTGAAATCGTCGAAAATACTAAAGAAACATTATCTATAACCAATATTGTAGTCTTTATAAGAAAAAATATCGTAGTTTTTCTAAGTAAAATATTTTCTTTCGAAATATCTACAGCTAATACCATAGTTTTTATAAGAAATAGAAAGAATAGAAATAAGAAAACGATTTGATTAATCAATCAGGATCATTACAAGAGAAACAGATAGAATAAATAATAATAATAATAATAAGCAGAAGAAGAAAAAGAAACTCATATTGACATTAAAATAGTAGTAAAAATATCAAAATTTCATATAAACGTTTTTAAAGAAAAAAGGTTAGATTTCCAGGTGTTTCGAAAAACATGTCATTCTCGTTGTAATTCCAACTGCGTCGTCGTTTTCGCATTAATATTATTAATACAGCTAGGTATGCAGAAGGTGCGTTCATGAAACTGTATCGTGAAGAGCTTCCTAGACTCAAGAATGTGAGAAAAAGGCAGAAGTGCCATTGATTAGGTTATGTAGATATGAAACATAGCTCTAAACTTGATAAGGTGAAGATTGTAGCGATTGGGACAACATCCTGCAAGGAGTCACTTCCACAAAGCAGCAGTTCCTCGGAAGAATCTGTCCGAATGGAACTTGCTTGTTGCGGTTTGAATACAAAAGAACAAGATAATGATTAATCTTAATCTTGAAGAGGTTAAGATTTTAATGATTTGGAAATCGTCATGCCAGGAGTATTTTCCACGATGTAGTAGCTCGTGTGAAGATGTCTGTTTGGAATTTGTTCTTGCAATAGGAATACGAAAATGAAAGATAACGGTTAACAATAAACTTGAAGAAGTTAAATTGTCATGATTGATTGAACATACTGTTCGGAGTCTGTCCCATAATGCAGTATTTTATAGACAGTTGCCCGAGTTGAACTTAATTGTTGCTGTTGCAATACGAAAGAAAAGATGGCAGTTAACCTTAGATTTGAAAAGTTTAAAATTGTAGTGATTTGGTAAACATCCTGCAGGAAGTCACTTCCATAAAGCAGCAGTTCTTCGGAAGATGATGCCCGAGTGGAACTTATTTTTGCTATAGAAATACGAAAGAAATAGTTAACATTAGATTCTTCAAGTATAACGTTATCTATTGCTTCTTATTGAACATAATATCGAATCATTCCATAATCCGATATTATTTTCAAATTCTTTATAGTAACTCCTGCGACAACGAAGTAAACAAATTGTGTTGGACTCTACCTTTCCATTGGTCAACAAGGACACTTCTGCATCGCCTCACCAAGGCGGCCAAACACAGAAAGCAACAGTCTAATAATGCGAGGATTCCAAAAGTCTGTCTGCACGTAAGAACTGACCACCGGCAAGAAGGTGGACTCATCTTCAAGGAGATATACAAAAGTGACCAGAGGATTATAGACACGGGCATCGAGAGATGGGAAAATGTCACCAACGATCGATTCATCACTGTGAAGAGGTAGTTTACCTCGAGGCCAGGAACTGTTATGGTGAAACACACCTATTCCTCATATAATGGACTCAACCTCGTATATTAATAAGAGTTAACAAGAAGTTCTTGATAAGTCCTTAGAAGTTCTAGAGAGTTCCTTAGAGATCTATTGGAGTTCAGTAGAACTACTAGTTAATTCCAGTTTGGACATAGTTGGATTAAGGCAGCTGATATTAGTCGGCAGTTAGACGAATACTAAGGAGAAGCTTTCAGTGGAAGATTACCAAGTTCCTAACATTTTGGGTACGTTAAGTCGATTAACAACCGACATAGCACGATTATAACCTTCAGTGCGAAAACTACTCCATAACAGGAACGAAGAGAGAAAAAACGCAGATAAGCGTGCTTGACGAAAAGCAAACGAAACAGTGACATTGAAAGAGAGTAGAGATTCGTCACAAGCATTTATTGCAATCGAGAGAGTCACTGCCGTCTGGGCCTGTGCAGACATAACAGATATTTCTCTGCCGTCGGAAGTTTAGACTTTAGGTACAGATCCATAGCCTCCCGAGATCGATGGATGTCAAATCAAAAGACTTATAATTACCTATACATGAAACAAGAAAATGCTGATAGACTTAAATATAAGCGACTCGTATTTACCTATCTATAAATCAAATCAATGCTGATAGGCTCAAATATAAATGACAAGTATTTATCTATACATGAAACTAGTAACTGCTTATAGACTCAAATATCAATGGCTCTTATTTACCTATCCCCGAACGCCCACAGACTCAAATATAAGCGGTCAATATTTATCTATTCCCGAACGAAGTTAATGCTTAAAAATTCATGCACATGTCTATCCAGTATTCAATTTATGCATTTGTGTTAAAGATATAAAAGAACAATGACGACTGAACAAATAAAATGCGAAAAAGAAATACTAAAAAAAATATCAGAATAAAAGAAAATCATCTGGATAAAAAAAAAAGGAAATAAATTCAAAATGTCCGTCTTTCATGCAACGCATCGTTAAATGATTTTGGCTATTTTGTAATCGGAGGCCACAATTTAAACTACCTAAGGTACGCAGATGATACAGTGCTGATAGCAGACACAGAAAGGAAGCTATAAGACCTCCTACAGAAGATAGCAGAAGAAAGTAACAAGAAAGGACTAAAAATAAACTGCACGAAAACCGAATGCATGGTCATCAGTAAAAAGGGTAGCCAAAAATGCCAAATACAGGTCGAGAATACCAGAATCAAGCAGGTACGAAAATTTAAATACCTGGGAAGCGTTATAACAGAAGACGGAAAGTGCGACACAGAGATCTGAAGGCGAATTTGCATGGCGAAGGAAGCATTCCAGAAGTTGAGTAAAGTATTAAGAAACAGGACAATTTCGCTAGAAACTAGGAAGAGAGTACTGGATTGCTACGTGATGTCCGTCCTTCAATACGGCAGTGAATGCTGGACAATACCATCAAAGATGAAGGAAAAACTTGAAGCAACTGAAATGTGGTTCTGCAGAAGGATGCTGCGAATCTCATGGATCGAGCATGTGAGCAATGATGAGGTCGTGGAAATGATGGAAACAAAAAGGAAGTTAATACTGAGCATCAGGAAGAGATAGCTGAAGTTCCTGGGACATGCAATGAGGAAGGAGGGCTTGGAGAATCTGATACTAACAAGCCGGATAGAGGGAAAAAGAGACAGGGGAAAGCAACGGATAACATATTTAAAAGACCTAATCAGATGGATGACGGAACGAGGATTACATAGTGTAACAGGAGAAGGCGTGCTCAGAGCCACCAGGGATAGGGAAAAGTGGAAGGCCATGATCGCCTCCGTCCTGAAGGGACAAGGCACATAGAAGAAGAAGAATCGTTAAATGAAAATGCGCAACGATTGTGTCTTTAGTGCATGATAAGTAAGGTGTGTGTTCAGTCAGTTAAATGCCATACTTGACACACGCTTGGGCGATCATGTCTCTTTCGAGACATGACTGACTGAACAGAAGATTATCCCACAGTAGGTTGCCATTGCTTTATGTGGTAGACTGGTTGCCATCCAAGGCTATAAAACCCAATCTGTCCTGACATTTAACTCATAGCTGGAGTGAGAAGTGATAGATTATATTACACGAACAGTATAGCCCGGCGTTGCTCGGGTGTAATGAAAGCTTTTATATATATATATTATCGATTTTCTGCACTATTGCAAGAACTGCAGCCTTGACATTTCTGAATATCGTTTCTTATGTCTTTGTCTATGAGTGTATCAAATTTGATTAAAATCGGACCACTCCTTCTATAACCCGATTTTTTTCGATTATCGATTTTCGATATTTATCGGGGGTACCTCGACACAAAATCTAGCTAAGAACACTCGCAGACTCTTATAATACAACTGTGTAAATTTTCAAGAAAATCGGTTCGACCGTTTCGGAGTCTATAGGTAACGGACACACACACACACACACACACACACACACACACACACACACACACACACACAGTTCCATTTATAAATAAGTTTAGATTATTATATTAAGTATAATTAGTAAAGGATCAGTTTATTACTTCATAACAATAGAAAACCGGTCCTCCACTTTATGCCCAGTACAAATTTTAATTATATTTCCAACTATTAAATTCAGTCAGTCAGATCCATCTCTGCCTTCCATCTGCATGGACGAAAAGGGACACGTTGCGTCTTGGGCTTACGTTCTCGGCTGATATAAAGTAAGTCAGTCAGTTAAGTGTCATACGTGATACACGCTTTGGGCCGATCATGTCTCAAAAGAGACATGACTGACTGGACAGAAGATTATCCTGAAGTAGGTTGCCATTGCTTTCTGTGGTAGACTGGTTGCAAGCCAAGGCTATAGAACCCAATCTGTCCTGTTATTTAACCCATAACTGGGGGAAGAGATGGATTAATACCTTTCCCAAGGGTAATTGCGTATAGTGAATGCGAGGAATTCAACTGGAATTCGAACTTGGCTCCCCGGTTTCTCGTTCCGAGCCGATATCCACTGTACCACAACGCACATAAACAATTAAAGAAGTATACAAAAACTTGAGTTTCTAACATGGATCTTTTATTCTTTCTTTTTTTTTTTCCTTTAATCAATTTGTTATATGGTTTTAAGGCACTTTTTCCAAAGGTGCTTCACGCCGGTATCACCTTCCGAAGCCTACAACAGCAATTCGTGATATGGCTTAAAAAGATTTTCTAAACAGTCCACAATATGGTTTTAAGAGACTTTCCATCGGTCCAGTAAGTCGGTATAACCTTCTGCGACCGGTAGCAGCAAGATGTGATATAGTTTTAAGGCCCTTTCGAAAGGTGCTGCACGCCGGTTTCACCTGCCAAGGCTGACAACGTCAGTTCAGTATGTGGTTTTAAGAGACTTTCCATAGGTCTTAGACGCCGGTATCACCTTTCGCGTCCGTCAACATCAATCAGCAATATGGCTTAAAGATATTTTCTAAAAGTGCTGCACACTGAAATCATCTTCAAAGGCCAACAACATCAAGCCATGATAGGGTTTTAAGGTAAATTTCAAAGGTGCTACACTCCAGTTTTATCTTCCTAGGTCGACAACATCAGTAACCAATATGGTTTTAACGGACTTTCCATAGGTGCTGCATTCCGGTATCACCTTCAGAGGCCGACAATATCAAATCATGTTTATATATATATATATATATATATATATATATATATATATATATATATATATATAAACTCATTTATAAATGGAATTTTGTCTGTATGTGTATGTGTGTGTGTGTGTCCGTTACCTATAGACTCCGAAACGGTTAAACCGATTTTCTTGAAAATTTACGCAGTTGTACTATAAGCGCCTGCGAGTGTTCTTAGCTAGGTTTTGTGTCGAGGTACCCCCGATAAATATCGAAAATCGATAATCGAAAAAATCGGGTTATAGAAGGAGTGGTCCGATTTTAATCAAATTTGATACACTCATAGACAAAGACATAAGAAACGATATTCAGACATTTCAAGATTGCAGTTCTTGCAATAGTGCAGAAAATTTGATATCGATACCAGGAAATCAATATTTGACTTATATCCATTCATTTTTCTTTCAGTCTACGGTTTCGCTTTAACTGGAAACAACTATTGCTTTTTAGTCTTTCGTGCCAACGTCCAAAGAGTCTGAGCTACAGGACCATGGATTAATTTTAAAGCTTTCATTACACCCGAGCAACGCCGGGCAATACTGCTAGTATATATATATATATATATATATATATATATATATAAGTTGTTTTACCCCAAGCAAGACAGTATTACCACTGGTGTGCAGTGGGTTGCATAAAAGGAAAGTAAAGTGAAGAGAAAGAGGAACAGGTCACAGAGGGTGTCGAGAAATGGGTAAGAGAAGGATGGAAGCACTGGTGTGAAGAGAGCTGCGTGAGAGTAGAGTGAAAAGAGAGAAGAACAAGATAAAGGTTGTGTCGGGGAGAGGATGGGAGTTCAAAAGATAAGAAATGGCAATTGACATTGAATTTAAACTCTTGTAGTTTGCAGCTATCAGGGAAGCAAGTATACAAAAGGAAACTCCATAGTCGGAGAGTGCGAGAAAAGAAGCTGGTAGAGTAGAAGTTGCGGTTACATTTGATTGGTTTCACTGTCAAAGGGTGGGACCGAGTTGCCAGTCTAGTAGTTCTAGTAAATTTGTGCATAGGGGTCACCAGTGAGCTAAGCTCATCAGAGCAGAAGCCGTGAAAATATTTGTAAAAGAGACAGTGGAAAGCCACGACACGTCGGTGAAAAAGTGACTGGAGCTGAGCTGCCTGGTCGGGATTGATTTTATAGCAGATGTTGTCGAGAACTTCTAGATGAATAGCAGGAGCGCCAGACCAGGTGTGACAATAGTATTCAGTGCAGAGGCGGATGGCAGTTTTGTATATGTGCAAGAAAAACACAGTGAACCAACCTTCCTAGCAGTAGATTTAGCTATTAATTCAATGATGTAGTCGTTCCACTTGAGGTCGGTTGAGAGATTTAGGTTGAGGAGGCGCAGTGTATTGCTTTCAGGGAGATTAGCGTGATCCATGCTGATGGCGAGTAGGAGAGATTTTCTATAGTGGTAAAGGATAGGAACTTCGTTTTGGAATCATTAAAATTTACGAGCCATTTCTTATCCCACCCCACCACAGATTAGAGGTCCCTTTCAAGATCAGCAGCGAGGTTTGCTTTGTAGATTTCTTCTCGAGGCGGGAGTAAATGGTGGTGTCGTCAGTATAGATACTTACCTGAGATCTGATTACATCAGGGAGATTTTTGATGAAGATCAGAAAAAGCGTAGAACCTAGAACAGAGCATCAAGAGTCAGCCGCTTTCGTTTAATTGTATCTGGAAACATGAACTTCATTTCGCGATTTGATAGGAACGATTGGATTAAATCAAACAAGCGACCCATAGCCCTGTAGTTTGTGCAAAAGGCCAGCGCGCTAAACTATGTCAAATGCTTTAAAGATATCCAGAGTAACAGCTCGAGCTTTGCTGTTCTTATCGAGAGACAGGTATATGTACTTTGTGATGGTCGTTAGCATATCAGCAGTGGACCTGGCAAAGCGGAAGCCATACTGTCTGTCGGAGAATAGGCTGTGGTCTGAGAGATATTGAACCACTTCAGCAGTGATTATAGCCTATATGATAATATATTGATAATATGGCACGTGGGCATCACCTCCCGAGACCGACAAACTTGAAACATGATATGGTTTTAAGGCACTTTTCAAAAGTGCTGAACGCCGATATCAACTTCAGAAGCCGACAACAAAGCTGTGATATTGTTATAAGTGTCTTTCCATTGGTACTGCATGCTGGTATCATCTTCTGCAACCGACAACAGCAAGGTGTGATATGGTTTTAAGACACTTTTCAGAGCTGCTGCACGCCGGTCTCACCTTCCATGATCGGCGACATCAAGCCGTGATATGATATTCAAGTCACTTTCCATGTGTGCTACACAACCGTATCACCTTTCGAGGCCGACAAAATCAAGCCGTGACATGATTTTAAGGTACTTTCTAAAGGCGCGACACACCTGTATCACCTTTCACAGCCGTCAGCATGAATCAGTGATATGGTTTAAAGACATTTTCCAAATGTCCTGCACACCGGAATCACTTGCCGAGGCCAACAACATCAAGCCATGATGAGGTTTTAAGGTAAATTCCAAAGGTGATGCACGCCGGTTTCCCCTTTCGCGGCCGTCAACATAAATCAATGAATTAGTTTAAAGACATTTTTCAAAGGTGCATCCCACCGGCGTCACCTTCCGAGGCAGACGACATCAAGTCGTAATATGCCTGTATTACACTTTCCAAAGGGGTTAGACACCTGTATCACCTTCGGAGGCCGACAAACCTAAAACATGATATGAGTTGAAGGCACTTTCCAAAGTTGCAGCAAACCAATATCACCTTCCGAGGCCGGCAACAGAAAGCTGTGATATGGCTTTAACGCACTCTCCAAATGTTCTGCACACCGATCTCACTATACGAGGTCGACCACATGAAGCCGTGATATAGATTTTGGGTGCTTTGTTCAAGTGCCGCATAGCGTATCACCTTCCGAGACCAACAACATAAAACCTTTTTGGAACTAGGCAAATGTTCTGCACTCCACATTTCAAATCCGACAACCCTAAGAAATGATGTTGATTAAAGGCTGCATACCAATATAAACTTCCGAAGCCGACAACATCAAGCCTTGATACGGTTTTAAGGGACTTTCCATAGGTCCTGCACGCCGGTATCACCTTTCAAGGCCGACAACGTCAATCCGTGATATTGTTTTAAGTTTCTTTACGCTGTGAAATTGTTTTGAGGAATTTTTTAAATGTTCAGTAAACTAGGACCGACATCAAATCGCCATCATGTATTACAAAGGTGTTCACATCAGTATCTGCTTCCGTGGCCGACAAGATTAAGCCGTGATATGGTTTTAAGGTACTTTCCGGAGGTGCTGCACGCCCGTATCTATTTCCGAGACTGACAACAGGTAGCCTTGATATGATTTTCAGGCACCAGAGTGACGCGTCTAACTATAATAGACGTCTTTTTGTCTCTGCTCCCAATGAATGCAAGCGAAACCTATTTCTTTTTAGTCTTTCGTGCCAACGTCAAAAGAGTCTGAGTTCCAGGACCATGGATTAGTTTAAATGCTTTCATTACACCCGAGCAACGCCGGGCTATACTGCTAGTTTCTTATATGTATGAGTTCCACTTGAATCTGGGGTGAACTTTGTGAGTTTTCATCAATGTCCACAGCAAGTAGCGTCGTTGAGAGTGAAACCGTTCCACATGATTGGATATTTTTTCCGAGGTCTTGCGCAAATTTCTTCCGATATATTTATTTATTTTTTATTTATTTATTTATTTATTTATTTATTTATTTTGACGACCCTTTCTCTTCTCCACTTTTTAGGCGAATCACTTAATAAAATTTCAAAGCCTTATGACTTGTCAGTTAATAGTTAATAAATCACAAATGACGCCAAGCTCTATACACTCATCTTACAAATGAAAACTGCTGCTTCAAATGTGTTGTCACAACTCACTTTCGCTCGCTTAACACTGTTTTTAGGAAAAATTTACATATATTAATATCCTATTCCTTTGACAGTGGAACGCAACAATCTGGTCCCATTGCTAGTCATCTGAATATGCTGCTTGTATGATGTACACGGAAACAATTACTAGTGATCAGTTAATTGTCATATATGATACACGCTTGGGCAGCCATGTCTTTTTCGAGACGTGACTGACTAGTCAGAAAATTTATTTCCCTGCAGTGGGTTGTCATTTCTTTCTGCTGACCAAGGCTATAAAAACCAATCTGTTCTGCTATTCAATCCATAACTGGAGGGAGAAGAGATGGATTAATACCTTTCCCAAGGGTATTTGTGTTTAAGTAAATGAAACGAATTCGACTGGAATTTTTCTTATTCCGAACCGATATCCATTGCTGGTGATAGTAAACCTATAAAAGTAGATGCGTCTATGTTAAATCGGTAACGTATGAATATGATGAATGTTTCCTATGTAAATTGACATCATACTAAGAAACTTTTAACTGTTCGGCCTATCACTCTCTCTCTTTCTCTCTCTCTCTCTCTCTCTCTCTTACTCTATCAGCCTGTCTGTCTCTCTCACACACACTCTCACTCTCTCTCACACACACACACACACACACACACACACACTCACGCTTGCGCGTGCACATGCGCGTGCTCATGCGCAAACATTCACACTACTAAACGAGCCTGTGTAAATGGATGGCAGAACAGAGATTGTGAGATAGTAAGGAGACACACGCCTCTTAGAACTACGATGGGACGTAGTGGAGAGTTGTGACGGCCAACGTCCTGAAGGAAATAAAAACACAACATACAGAAAATGTTTCATGCATAGTTTTCTCCTTTAATTGTAGAATCAATAAGCAAACATGCGTGGAGTATAGCAATAGAAAATCGTTCATTTTTAAAGTAGCTAAAACGAACGTTACTTATGCAATCTTGAGAATGAAAATAACGTTTCATGCAATAAGTACGTCATAACAACTTCGAGGGATATGGAGGAGGAAAGTTTCATTGCGACAAGTTGTCACATTTTTGTTTTCCCAGCATTTCAAATATAGGCTTCTAACTTGGTGCAAAAATAAAAAACGTTTATACTAATAGAAATACGAAAAGATCTTATATATATATATATATATATATATATATATATATATATATATATATATTTCATTTGTAAACGAATTATTACGCGACCTAGGTTTCTACCATGAGTGGTATCTTCAGGTGATTTTCAATAAAAATAATTGAAAATCTCCTGAAGACACCACTCATGGTAGAAACCTAGGTCGCGTAAAAACACGTTTACAAATGGAAAATATTCAAAAGTTCTACAATATAATTCTATTGAACACTTTTTAATACAAATGTGTACTGGTCTAATCTTATTATGACCCGAAACTAAGTAATTAAACAATATATATATATATAAGTATAGGGTAGGTATGGATGAAATAATATTGCGTGTCCGAAGAAACACTATTCTTGAAAAAGTGCTCAATACAAAGTAGAGCTAGTAATACTTATTCAGAAATTATAAGACTTATGTTATAATTTCTGAATATATATATATATAGTCACCCGTAGACAGATCTGTTTCGCTGTATTACAGCTTATCAGTACGGTTTAGACTCCGGTCGCTTCCTAACCCAGGATCGAAACCCGACCGAATTGGCGTCAGTCGGCGATTCTACCCCTAGGCCACGAGCGTGCGTGTGTGTGTGTATGCGTGTATATATATATATATATATATATATATATATATGTCTATGTGTGTGTGTATATATATATATATGTGTGTGTGTATATATATATATATATATATATATATGTATGTGTGTGTATATATATATATATATATATATATATATGAGATAATGATAATTAATTTTTTTTATACATGAAGGATAATATTCAGTGAAGAAATTTTACTTGTGACGCGTTCCTTTCTTTAGTATTTCATCGGACGAAATTTGTTGCGTCGGTGCGAATTACGCATGCGCACGAATCAGAGATAGTGGTAATTTTAGATTTAACATTATTTTATATAATCTAGCCGAGTCCTAATCTAAATGAAATCGACGATACTATATATATATATATAAAAAAAATTAATTTAAAACTCCCAGCATCCCACTTTCGTGCAGTCGAACCAACTTAATAAATTTTGTCAGATGAAATCCTATATGACGAAACGTTTCACACGAAAACTTTTTTCCATTTTGTCATACATTTTCCCACCATCTGTCATGCCTAAAAGAAAAGTTGCTGCCTAAATACACAAATTTATATTAATTATATATATATATATGTGTGTGTGTGTGTGTGTGTGTGTGTGTGTGTGTGTGTGTGTGTGTGTGTGTGTGTAGTGATTAATAAATAAAAATTGTCTCTCGTCTGATTGATGTTAAATTCAGTACCTCGATTCTAGAGTTTCGCAAACGATTCTTTTTGTAATCGCTCTATCCACTTGAAAATATCGTGGTGGAACAGAAGTTCGTAGTATTTCTCAATAAGTGATATTTTATTATGTGATTTAATTTCACACATAACTGAACTTTATATATATATATATATATATATATATATATATACATATATATATATATATATATATATATATATATATATATATATTATATATTTTCCATTTGTAAACGACTTATTATGCGACCTAGGTTTCGACCATGAGTGGTGTCTTCAGGCGATGCGCAATAACTGGTTTTACCGTGTTTTAAAGAACGCTCACGTAACGGTGTTTTTTTTTTTTTTTTTTTTTAACGCTCGCGTTGCAGGGAATTTTTGAACGCGCAATTTTTAGAAGAAAATAATGGATGAAAACGTTATAATTTCTTGTAATTTTAAAAATTGCGCGTTCAAAAATTCCCTGCAACGTGAGCGTTTAAAAAAAAACAAAAAAAAAACACCGTTACGTGAGCGTTCTTAAAAAACGGTAAACGGTAAAATCAGTTATTGCAAATCGCCTGAAGACACCACTCATGGTAGAGACCTAGGTCGCGTAATAACTCGTTTACAAATAGAAAATATTCAAAAGTTCTACAATATAATTGTATTGAACACTTTTTAATACAAATGTGCATTGGTCTAAATTTTATTATGACCAAAAACTAAGTAATTAAACAATTATTATTATTATTATTATTATTATTATTATTATTATTATTATTATTTTAATGGGTCTTTCTATACGTTTCGTATTTGGATTGTGAATTTTGAAAGTTCTTACGTTAAAAGTAAATACTTGATACCATTTATTTTCAAAAAGGAAAGGAAAAACATATGCGCCGTTTATGGAAATTGTGCTGTAAATGTTCGTATGTGGTTAGCTATGATCAGAAATGTAAATTCTGATCTAGAAGACTGAGAAAATATTTGGCAGGCCTGAATTCGCTGACGATGACCAAATTAAAATACTGATTAAAAATAATCCGCGTCATACGACACGGGACATTGCAGAGGTACTCCACATATTTTATGTGAGTTGAATTTCTTGGATGATGAGTTATCATTATTTACACTATTTTCATTTGGATTATTGTCCCCATCTTTGTTATCACAATGTTTCAGTCATTGAGACCTCTAGCCTTCATCAGATAGATCTATCTATCGCCCTGTTCACACTCCACCCACGTCTATTGAACAGGTTAAGAGGCTCATCCCTTGTTCCCTGTTTAGGATGTGGTTTCCGGCTTTCTCTTTTCCAATCTTCTCACTTTGTTTTTTTTTTTTTTCAATTGGAGTAGATAGACTAAACTATCGCCCGGTTCACACTCCACCCACGTCTATTGAACAGGTGAAGAGGCTCATCCCTTGTTCCCTGTTTAGGATGTGGTTTCCGGCTTTCTCTTTTCCAATCTTTTTACTATTACGTAGCCCCCTGCACATCAGTGGCGTTACCGCCTTGCTCGGGGTGATACGATGAAAAGAACAAAAAACTATGAGAGATTTGAAAAAAAAAATATTAGATACGTAAATCGCTAAGACGTTTTGGTCTCTCACGATTTAACGGAAAATATTTAATGGGTCGCATTTCCATCTGAGATTCTCTGCTCAAACACGATGAAAGGAAAACATTTTTTTAAAAGAACAATCACAGTTGATGAAAATTGGACTGTTTACATCAATGTGGATAAAAAAAGGTCCTAGTTGAAGTAAGGCAGCATTAGCCACCCCAATCTCTAACTGGTTGAATTTGAAAAGCATTGTGTATTATGAGAACCTTCAGCAAATTCAGACTTTGAACTCAAACAAGGTTTCTTTTTCTACGTGCCGTGTCCCTTCAGAACGTTTGCGATCATGGCTCTCTACAATTTCCTGTTCTTTATCCTTCTTAATAATTTTTTTGTTAACTCTCCTAACCCCCCCCCCCCACCGTAGAATGTGTCTTGCTACCCTCTACCCACAGAATTCAACTTACACCTCACCCCCGAACATTCAGTATGTTCACAATAACGGAACGCAGATATTCAGTGATCACGTAAAAAAAAAACAAAAAAAAAAAACGGAAGAAATCGTGAAATTGGCGTTTTGAAGCTATACATTTTGAACGTTTTCACAACTTTTAACTACTTTTTGGTGATTTCCTAGCTATTTTTATAGCCATTTCAGTGCATTTCGTCTCTCAATCTTCTACAAGGTTTTTCATATATATATATATATATATATATATATATATATATATATGACTATTTAGGCTCTCACACTCTGATTGAGCACTCTGGAAGAATGATAGACTTTGAAAAAACAGTAACTACTCTAGCATCTACGCATCGCTCATTCAGTAATGAATTAGAGCACACTGGCTATTGGCGTATGATACAGCATACGCTAAAAAGTCTGTCTTCTTCTACCGAGCGCTCATAGCTCAGAGGTAGAATCGCCGACCGACGCCAATTCGGTCATGTTTCAATCCTGGGTTAAAAGCAATCGGATGTCTAACCGTACTAATGAGCTGTGATACAGCGAAACAGATCTGTCTGCGGATGACTATATATATATATATATATATAAAGAGAGCGAGCGATCGTGTTAATAGATGTTTATTTCAACATACAAGCATGATAATAATTTTCCAGTTAATCCTTATTTATTATTTTGTTAATGTTTTTCAATCCAAAAAGATCTGCAGAGCCAAGGAACCTTGCGGCTTCCCGAGACCTTGCGCCCCCACCCCGCAATTGCGGGTCTGCGGGGGCCCTAAGCACGGTCCTGTCTCCTTCTATGTATCCCTTCAGAACGTTGACGATCATGGCTCTCCACAATTTCCTGTCCTTTGTAGCTCTTAATACTTTTTTGCCATCTCTCTCAAACCCTACTCCCCCAACCATTTTACCAAGTTCGTCAAATAAGTTTTTTCTCTGCCCCCAACACTTCCCCTCATTCCGTCCAGTGAGTAACAGATTCTCCAAGTCTTCTTCCTCATTATGTACCCCAGAAATTTCAATTGTCTCTTCCTGATGTTAAATGCACTGAATACAATTACGTGTTGGATTGGTAAGTTGGTTAACTAACCAACTTACTGATCCAACACGTTGACTTTGTTTAGCGGCATATCAACATCTCTATGGGTTATTTAATGCCGAAATCGAAATATTTAGTACATGATTTTATGCTTTCAGGGTAAACCTATATATTTTTGAAATATATAGTTTTTAGATGATATAGAAACCTGGTAATTTTTAATGGTATTACTGGTAATTTCACTACAAAAATGTATTGCTAATTTCATTATAAAAATATAATGTTAACTTAGTTTGGGGGGCGTTATTACTTACCTATAGCTTGGTCCTGGGTATGATGGTAAACTGCATCCGGCAGCAAGGCCTCTAAATGAGAGGTTGTGAGGAGCGTGGAACCACCTTTTAATTGCTGTTGTTCCCAGGTCCATTCTGACCCGAAGTGGTAGTACCTGTTAGGGTCCCAGCTATGAGCAAATAGTTAACCCCCAAACTGGTGTCAAAAAACTATGAAAGTATAAAAAAATACACTTTTATAGAAATATATTCATCAAAATCAACTTTTATAGAAAATAAACGTTTTTGAAGGAAAAATACTACCAATAATACATTATCGAAGAAAAAATTATTACCAAAACAAATTTTTGAAGGAAAAAAGTTATCAGCAAAACATTTTTGAATACGAAACTATAAGACATTTTCAGTTTTCTAAAATATAGAATAAAAACAAAATTTTCATTAAAATCTGACTAAATCAACCTTTCCAGTATAACCGAACATTATAAACATTATAAAAAATACCTTAAAACCTTTTTAGCATTATAAAAAATACCTTAATACTTTTTGGCATTAAATAGCCCACAGAGGTTGATATGCCGTTAAACAAAACTCGAACTTACCTATAGCAAGGACCCTAACAGGTGCTACCACTCCGCGATCAGTAAATAAATTAGATCGAATTTTTTCTTTCGTTCCTTGTACTTGTTCATTTATTTTTATTTTTTTATTTTTTGTAGGGTTTGACTAAATTATCATCATTGTCATCATCACCAGTAGCAGCAGCAGCCATTGCAAGATCACTTTTGAATAATGTCCCGGCGAACCTCATTCTTTAGTGATATCTAGCTCAGGCCAATACAGCCAAAACCCGCCGTTTTATGTCCACAGAGTTGAATCACCTCTATTCCCTGCGGGGGAAAGGACGCTTCTTCCTAAGAACCACTACTTTGCCGAACAGACTCATTCGTGGATGCTTCCAAAAACATTACAATTTTAAACTCTTCATGTCTAGGGTCAATCGTTATCTCTCCTGAAAATCCTTCTAATTTTCACTTCCTAATTCGTTCCTGTACGATCACCAAATTTAAGCAACGTTGGACTTGGTCAGTATCTAGATGGGTGACCACTTGAAAATGCCAGGTACTGTAAGCTTGGATGTGCGAGTGGTGTAATGGATAATGGCTATGAATTGTTAATCAGAGAGTCGAGTTTCAATTCCCGTTGTGTTCGTTATATTCACTTACGCACAAACACGCTTTCTATGGATTAATTAGTAAAACTTGTATCACTAAACCTTTTTATCCTAAAAAAGAAACTCTTACAATCTAAAATATTTTCTGGTTTTAAATAACCTGCAAAGGGTTGATAAACCGTAAAAACAAATCAAATTTCAAATCACTTCCTATTTCCTTTCTCTTATGAAAAACCTCATTCAGTAACCATCTAACTTGAGTGGCTCTTCAGTCTTCTAGGGTTAGTAACCTACGGCATAAAATTGGTAGAGATGAGAGACACTTTTTTTTTTTTTCTATAATAAAAGAATGTATGTTTTTGTGAATGTTAGTGTGAGTGTGACTTGTCACCTCACCAGCTGACTTAGAGACACTATATTACACATGTGACATGAATTGTGTGTGTGTGTGTGTGTGTGTGTGTGTGTGTGTGTGTGTGTGTGTGTGTGTGTGTGATGACAAACAATACATTTAATCATGATTCATTGATCATGCTTGTAACAACAAAAACATATTTAGAAATATGGCTGGTATTTCACGATTAGACAAGCACTTAAACACCAATGTCAAAAAAAAAAAGATTATTCTTAAACAAAACAGAATTAGACGTACATTTGTATGGCGACCATGCACACATACCAATACCATCCACACAAAGTTTAAGCGTTCGGTTACCCTTTAGCGTACTTTTAAAACAAATGCATATCATTTACACACACATGTCCTCGTGTGAAATAACACTTCAAACAGACATGTTACCTTTTAGTTACTGTTAATATTTTAATATACATTCCCCGTATAAATTTAGAAACGGGATGTCTAAAAATTGGCAAATATTAAAAGCTATCATGTTACTCCACTACATTACAAGCAGTTTTCTCGTTCACTGATACAGTCTTTCTTTCTTTTTACACAAAACCACGTGGATGTGACACACATACTCGACACAACAGGCTGAACGGACGCGGAAGGCTTTTTATAGACACACACACACACACACACACACACACACACACACACACACACACACACACACACACACAGAGTACACTAATGATCGAATATTGCAACACTTTGTCTCCTCCCCTTCATACCCTCTCTGATTTCCTTATCTATCTTTCCTTATCTGCTTCCTCCCCACCATTTGTCTGTTTCCCTCTCTCTCTTACACTCTTTTATGCATTTCTGTATCTTCCTTGCTCTCTCACTTTCTCTCTCTCTTTCTTTCTTTCTTTCTTTCTTTCTCCCTCTCAGTCGTTCTCTCTCTCTCTCTCTCTGACACACAAGCACGCGCTCACACACACACACACACACACACACACACACACACACACACACACACACACACACACACGCATCAAGTGGGCCGCTTTTTCGGTTTCCTTTCCATGACATCATTTTTAAATGACTAAGATTCCAATCTTGGTCACATGGCTTTGTTTGTTTGTCGTTGTTGTTGCCACTAAAAAATGTTAGAGAAAGCTTTACTAGTACTGCTTGTAAAATGCTTCAACTAGCACGTCTTTCATTTTCCCTTTTTTTTCTTCTTCTTCTCTTTCAGTCCTATGTGTCATTATTGTTTTTTTTTATTGTTGTTGTCCAAGTCATGTGACCCTATGCCCCTCCCCGCTCTAAAAATGGAGATCGGGGTAAACTGCAATTCTTGGGTGGGAGGTTGTTTTGTGTGACGGAATTTCAGCAATGTGGCTTCTCTCTGTGAATTTATCGGGCGCCGGTTGTAGCAAGAGAATCAGAAAATGTTCAGCAGCAATAGTAGTACTTGTAGTAGTAGTAGTAGTTTAAAAAATAGCAATTATATAGTTATATTAGCAATAGTAGTTATCGTAAGTGTCATGGTAGTATTAGCAGTAGTCAATCAGGTCGGATCAGATACTGAATAATTTGCCTGTTGCCCTGGCTATAGTTACATTCCAAGCATAGCAAACTCATGGCGTCTTGCCAAGTAATGAACCAACAGGCTTGTCTTCTTCATTCCAATACATCTTTTTCATGATGCTTTTTCTTTCTTGTACAAATTCTTTCTTCTTTTCTTTTTTTTCACTATAATACATTTTTCTGACTGACTTTCTGACGCATTTTTATGTATCTTTAAGAAGAATGCATTTTTTTCTTTCTTTCTTTTTTCTCCCATGTCCCGTTCTTTTTCGATATTTTCCAACTGTTTCGGTCTGCTTCATATACTTTTTTTTCAACAATTACTCTTTCGTTAATTAATGGCTCATTCTTTCTTTCATTCGTTTTATCCGTTCCATATTTTATTTTTTAATTTTATTTTCTTAATTTTATTTTATTTTTTAATTTTCTTCTCTCTACCCATATTTCTTTCTTTTGAATTACATTCACCCCCACATTTCCTGATGAGTCTTTCCAAGTTTTTAATCTCCATCCATTTTCGTTTTTCGTGTTACCATTTTTTTTTAGTATTTCTCATTCTGCATTTGCTTCCCGTCATATTTCGTCCATTTCATTCTCAATATATTTCTATCACTTTTCCAGATAAACTTTTCTAGCTTTTCAACAATCTTTTTTATATTTCTTTTTCTTCCTTTCTTTCCCTTTTCCTACAACTGCTTTCATTTCTTACTAACTTACCATATTTTTTCTCATCTGCTTCTCTTTCAACAATTCTCATTTTTACAATTTCTTATTTTTACTTTTCCTCTTTCCTAACTTTCTTATTCAAACCCTTTCTTTTTCATTTCTTCATCTCTTTTTTATTTATTTCTCCCTTTCTTTTCTTTATTTTTCCTTTCTTATTCTTTCTTTCCTTCTTTGTTTATTTATCATTACATTCGTTATTCTTTCATTTCTTCATCCCATTCCCTTTTCCTTTCTACCTCTCTTTTCTTTAGACATTTTCTTTTCCACTTTCTTATTCTTTTTTTTTTTTCCTTTTGTCCTTACTTTTTCATTCCGTCCGTTTTTCCTTCATTTCTTCAACTCTTTCCCTATTTCATTCTTTCTCGGTTTTCTTTAGACATTTTCTTTTTGCCTTGCTTATTCTTACTTGAATTCTTTTCTTACTCATTCATTCCGTCCGTTTTTCTTTCATTTCTTCATCTCTTTCCCTATTCCTTTCTACCGCATTTTTTTAGAATTTTCTTTTTACCTTTCTTATTCTTCCTTTCATTCTTTCCTTATTCATTCATTCCATCCGTTTTTCTTAAATTTCTACATCTCTTTCGCTATTTCTTTCTTCTATCTTTTCTTTAAACGTTTTCTTATTACCTTTTTCCTTCTTCTTCCTTCTTTCCTTACTTATTCATTTTATCGCCTTTTTTTTCATTTCTTTATCTCTTTACCTATTCCTTCCTCCTTTTCTTTTCTTTAGACATTTTCTTTTTATCTTTCTTATTCTTCCTTTCATTCTTTCCTTACTTATTCATTCCGTCCATTTTTCTTTCATTTTCATCTCTTTCCCTATTTCTTTCTTCCTTCCTTTTCATTCGTCATTTTACTTTTATCTTTTCTCCCTTTTTTTTCTTTTTCCCTCCGTTTTTTTTTTTTTTTTTTCTCATTTTTTTCCAAAATTCTTTTCTTTTTTCTTTAGACATTGTCCCTTCACTTTTCTGTTTTTTTTTTTCTTTTCCCTTTCTTCTTTCTTTATTTACGCATTCCATCCGCTTTTCCTTTATTTCTTCATCTCTTTCCCTATTCCTTTCTACCGCTCTTTCCTTTAGACATTTCCTTGCCGTCTTTCTTTTCTTCCTTTCTTTACTTATTGATTCCATTCACTTTTAAGACATGAATCTACATTTCAACTCCAGATATGTAAAGGGTCTCAACAATATCATGCTATGATAGTTGATAGATGCGAAAGGTCAATTAGATTAGGGATTCTTTGATCGTATTTTATTGCTCAGTACCTGAAGGAATGTGCGTTGTGGTGCAATGGATATCGACTCGGAACGACCAATCGGGATACCGAGTTCGAATTCCAGTTGAATTCCTTACATTCACTTACGCACAAATACCCCTGGGAAAGGTATTAATCCGTCTCTTCCCTCCAGTTATGGGTTAAATAATGGGATTGATTGGGTTCTATAGCCTTGGCTGGCAACCAGTCTACCGCAGAAAGCAATGGCAACCTACTACGGGATAATCTTTTGCCCAGTCAGTCATGTCTCTTTCGAGATGTGATCGCCCAAAGTGTGTATTACGTATGGCACTTAACTGACTGACTGACCTGAAGGAAGGAGGTGGGCATCGCCAAGTAATTCCATTTGCCTCTCAGATGACAAAAATCCAGAATAGTAGAATAGACGATCTTTGAACTTCTTTTCTAACAGTTTCGTTTCGTTTCTCGCAGTTCTCAATTGTGAAACTCTCTTTCAACTCCTTACTTCCCAGTCAAGTTTGATCTTCCAAAATTTAAATGCAATGTCAACTATTACCACCTGTCTTCTTAATTTCCCTTCTATTATTGTTCTGGCAGCTCGGAATGAGATATTGGAAACCCAAGTTCAGATTCCAGTCGGTTTAGTCACTCAAATACTTTTGGGAAAATTCTGAATCCATTCTCCCAGTTATGCCTTAAATTGTAGAACTATTATCTTGAAAAATTGTTAATCTACTAAAAAAATATTGTTAGTTCAATATTTATCCCCCCCACCTCCAAAAAAGAGAATTATTCATACAATCCAAAAAACAGAAAGGGTTGATCAGGATTCTCAACAGGCTCCAAAGGAGATTCTGTAATGTGATCGGTCAAGACCTGGCAGCTCGACTCCAGCCAGATTCTCACCGGCGGGATGTGGCTTCCCTCTGTCTCTTCTACAAATATTTTCATGGTTTCTGCTCCGACAAACTTAGGTCACTGCTGCCCCTTCCACAAAAATTTACTCGTGCAGCCAGACTGGCAACAAGGTCCCGCCCTTTTACAGTCAAATATACCAAATGCAGCCGACAATTCTACTCCACCAGCTTCTTTTCTTGCATTTCCCGCCTGTGGAACTCCCTTCCGTATACTTGCTTTCCTGACAGCTACAATCTTCAAGAATTTAAATGTTAGGTCAATAGGCATGTCTTATCCACTTGACTCCAGTCCTTCCTTCGTCCTTTTCACATCACCCCGTGTATCTTGTTCTCTTTCTTTCTCACTCTACCTTCGCAACTATCATCACACCTGTATTCCCATCCTTTCTCTGACACCCTCTGTAACTGGTTCGTCTTTCTCTTTGTTCTCCTCCTGCTTAAACTTTTACTCTCTTATGTAGCCCCCAGTGCATCAGTGGCAGTACCACCTTACTTGGGGTAAAACGATTAAAAAAAAAATCAATCAATCAAAAGATTTAAACTTGCTTCTTATTAACTAAATACAAAGAGAATGAGGATGATTCGTCCCAGTGTATTTTGAATGACGAGTTTTAGGCGTGAAGATCTGAACAGATGGAGCTAAGGAATTTAGCTCGTCATAACATTTGAGATGGAAAGTGCACCTTCGATAAAACTAATCACTTGACAAGTTCCTCAAACTATTATTGTCATCCATATTGATTTCAATCCGGGATTTGTTTTTTGTCAACGTTATAACCTCCATAATGGATCTTTTAAACAGAATGCTTTATGTTATTCTAATACCTTGGGTTGTGTTAAAATGTTTCCTGTGGACTGGATTCTATATATAAGTTCGTTGATCTATAGATAACTGCTTGGACACAGAGGAATTCTACAAGTGTTGCTCGTATATACCTTTCTGCAATGATCTTATTATATATATATATATATATATATATATAATATGGAAAAGACCCAGACATAACGTGGAGTATAGTGAAAAGAAAAGAAAAGAAAAGAAAGAAAAGTTAGCTATTATGCTTTTCCCAAACAAAAATGAATTATTGAATAAAAGAACAGAAATTATGACTAAGTGTAACCATACCAAAAATACCTCTTAGGTTAATGCAACGTTATAATTTCTTGTAATTTTAAAAATTACGCGTTCAAAAATTCCCCGTTACGTGAACGTTCAAAAAAATCAATGTTACGTGAGCGTTCTTAAAAAAAAAAAACGATAAAAAGTAAAATCAGTTATTGCAAATCGCCTGAAGACACCACACGGTAGAAACCTAGGTCGTGTAATAACTCGTTTACAAATAAAGAATATATATATTGATTCATATAAATTAATGAACAAAATAAAGAAAATAATTTAGACTAGAAAGAATGAAGGGAGGAAAAGAAAGATGGCTAAATGAATGAAAGAAATAAAAGTGGAAGAAATGAAGTAAAGAAAGAAAGAAAGAAATAAAGAAAGAAAGACGTGAAAAGGGAAGAAAGAAAGACGTGAAAAGGGAAGAAAGAAAGAAAGAAAGAATATGAAGGAAGGAAGGAAGGAAGGAAGGAAGGAACAAAGAAAGAAACAAAGAAAGAAACAAAGAATGAGAGAAGTATTTAAAATAAGAAGTACTTGTAAAGTCACTGAGATACACTGACATTTTATTTGGTTTCGGTTCAGCAACGGTTATCGATTCCAGTTTTTTGTTGTTAAACATAACGCTTGTGCATATTAGCGGAATAAAAATATAATAAAACAGTTTTTTTGCGAACGTTACACTTGTTTTTTCTCTAAAAGACTAAATTCCTTTGAGATCCTGTACTGAGTTATTTACCACCAAAGTAATAATCGACTCAGTATCAGAAAGCAAATTCCAAATCAACCGACTCCTGAATCGGAATTGAAATAAACAAAATATGGAGTTATGGAGGTTCTGTGGTCGATAGGAAATTAAGAATTAAAATCAACCTTCTTCTTCACCATTACAAAAATTCACAATGACGTGTGAAATCCTGGTTTTTCCCAAATAGAAAAAGGATTGACTATGTGCTTAAAGAAAAAAATCGAAACCGGATTTCGCAAGCAGATGTTAAATTGGTTTTTCTGACCAATGAGAGCGAATTGCAAGACTAAAATGGACTTAGTGATCAAGTGCGAAAAATCTAAAGGACTATAAATGCTTCGATTAGCGTCAGTCAGTCAGGAATGGAAGCAGCAGAGACGACAAGCTAAAATGTAACGGAGGAAGCTTCAAGTTGACCCGGACATTCACCTTCTTTCTCCTTCTTTCTCGTGTGCTGCTTCTACTTCTTCTTCATCCAAAGACACTCTTCATCCTAAGACATTCCTACCGAACAAACGCTAACACATACATACGTACGTACGTACGCATAAACTCTTTCCAACAAATTACTACTAAGAACATTTCTTGATACCCTAAACTTTCTAATTGAACATTAATTTCTACTAATTCCTGTTATTCTTTTTCTTTTAATAAATTTCTATTTTAACATGAAAAGTGTATATTTTTATTCTTACACTATTCCATACTGTTCCACTCAATTCCACACATTCCAATCTACAACCAACCTTCTGATGAAAACCTTCTAATAATTCTGGATAAAACTTGTAAGCTGTAGGGAGTTCGGTTATGTATGACATATGTGATACATGACTGACTGGGCAGAAGATTACCTCACAGTAGGTTGTCATTACTTTCTGCGGTAGACTGGTTGCCAGCCAAGGCTGTAGAACCCTATCTGTCCTGTTATTTGACCTATAGCTGAAGTGAGAAGAGATGGATTATATTACATTATTATATTGAGTATAATTAGAGGGGGATCAGTTTATTACTTCATAACAACAGAAAACCGAACCCCCACTTTATACCATTAGAAGTTTTAATTATGTTTCCAACTATTATATTCAGTCAGTCAGTTAAGTGCCATACGTGATACACACTTAGGCGATTATGTCTCGAAAGAGACATGACTGACTGGGTAGAACATTATCTCGCAGTAGGTTGCCATTACTTTTTGTGGTGGTAGACTGGTTGCCAACCAAGGCTATAGAACCCAATCTGTCCTGTTATTTAACCCATAAATGGAGGGAAGAGACTGATTAATACCTTTTCCAAGGATATTTGCGCGTAAGTGAATGCAAGGAATTTAACTGGAATTCGAACTATCTTCTCGTTTCGAGCTGATATCCACTGCCCGACAACGCACACGTATGCATGGCACAAGGCCGAATTAATAAACATAATCATCTCGCTATAGCTTCAGTTTCTCTTATGAATTTAAATGGTAGTCACAACCTCAAGCTGCAATGTATTTGTGTTCCCGAATAGAAAGTGGAGACTATATATAAAAAAAATATTTTTAAAATGTCAGACGTTCATAAAAAAAGAAAAGATTTTAAGAATCCATAAAATTCCGAAATGATTTGAACTTTTAACCTCTGGTTGCAGTTCTGTCCTATAAGACAATATTGCTTTATCCATTGTTATAGCTAGCGGTGTTTGAAAGAAAACACACGAACAAGGTGAAAAAAAAAGGGAAAACAGTTTTGGGGATGGAAAGGGGCACGTCACCCCTGTTTGAAAATCTAATTTTCCTATCCCGCTAAACCTACTGTAATGAGTCCTTCAATTCCCAGACATGCGAGTCTGTAATTCGACACTGCCCCCTGGACTGTGTCCTCGGGTACTGATACATAATTCACTTCATTTTCTGCGTAAGAACCCATTATTTACTTACCTGAAGTAGATGTCAACAGGTGAAGTCAAGGATCGTATTCAGGAAAAGAAAAGTTACTTTTAAAAAGGTGGGGGAGGAGGAATGAAAGGACATTTTCTTTTTGTCTTTTTGAAAAAGGTAAACCTATGATATTCTCCCACTGTACATTTAGAGACCAGGGAAAAGAGTGGCGTCTATAAAAACCAAGTATAGAAAATATATTCCACAAAAGCTTTCCTAAATTCGCGCCGCTATGCCACATTCTCTCCGTATTCCGTTGATAAGGAGAAAAATTCCACTCAAGAAGTTTCTTGCTCAGAACTGTACAAACAGTGAAACAGACTCCTACGGGGATACTTCTCTAATTACTACAATTTAGGGTTTCACATTTTTACATTTCAATAAATAGATGCCTCGCAAGATGTATTATTTTGGTTGGTTGTTTTGTTTTTATGGCAAATAAACCTCGGCGGGTCATTTATTGCCAACTAAACTTTATTTCTTTCAACAATTTATTGTGGTTTCTATATAAGTTTTGTGTCTAGTAATACATTTTTCTTTTCGAGTGTCAAGATTCATTGGGATTTGTTTTTAAGGGCAGGGTCCCCAAGTCCTACCCTTGTTATTTAACCGATAACTGGAGGGAAGAGATTTCTCTTTCCGAGACGATATCCACTGCACCACAACGCACATCCGTCACTAAATGCTTACAGCACCTGGTATTCCCAAGCGGTCACTCATCTAAGTACTGACCAGGCTCAACGTTGCTTAATTTCGGTGATCGAGCGAGAACCGGTGTATTCAACGTGATATGGCCGTAAGCCTGCCAGTTAAGTTCAGTCATAAACAATTTGCGTTTTAAAAAAAATAAACTACAATTATATTTTATTCAATTATATATTCACCATTATTTGCAAAGACTTATTGCCACTTATCAGGTAGCTGTTTTTCTTCAGGTTCTGAAAATGAAAAACTATTTGATGAATGTTTGAATGCGGTTTTCATGAGAGAAAGTTTTCTCCATCAAAGCATTTTCTAGTGAATGAAAATGATTGTTTCATTGTAGCCGTATCTGTCTGTGGTCGAATGCAAATGGCCACAGATTATATAACTCGATCTATTCAAAATAATACCGACGATGAGAATTAACATTAGGTTTTTAGTCATAAACAATTTCCATTTTTGTTTATCAACTTTATTTTTTTAGAATTACATTTTATTCACTATTCTTTGCCATGACATCTTGACACATGTAACGCTTCGATATCTTTGGATGTGAAAAAAATGTTTGATTAACTCTCGAATATCGTTTTGCATTTTCTCCATCAAAGCATGTAAACAGATAAATAAATACTGCCTTTCATAGGGAGATAGATATGAGCGCACACATAGATAGATAGATAGATAGATAGATAGATAGATAGATAGATAGATATGAGCGCACACATAGATAGATAGATAGATAGATAGATAGATAGATAGATAGATAGATAGATATGAGCGCACACATAGATAGATAGATAGATAGAAAGAAAGAAAGAAAGAAAGAAAGAATGCTTAAAATATTTTAAAATGTTTAGTTTTAAAAAAATACATAAAGAAGCATTTTCTTTGTATTCGGTATGCAATCTTATGACTATATAATCTCCCCCTTACACAAACATCGATAAATGTAAAAAAAAAAAAATACTTACAAAAATACACAGTTCCATATTCAATAATCGTTCTAACCGATATTTTAAACATAAAACAATTAATATTTGTCTTAATTCAGACTGATTAAAATTTTAATCAGTTATTTTTCCCAAATAACATTTAAATATCTTTTATTTTTTTAAAAGATTTTTTAATAAAGAAAATTATATTGTGCTGACAGACTTATCAATAAAGGAGATTTTACCGATTTTACTGATAATCAGAAAAATGATTCCAATCAATTTAAATTCGGTTTGAAATACAGCAAAATATTTTGCTTATTGGTAATGCTAAATTTAATCTGTTAGCTTGAAATTAAGACTAAAATAAATGCTTCAAGAAAGTTTTTTTTTTATATATTTTCAAACTTAACTATGATTATTTACCAGATCCCGCACTAGAGCAAAAGTTGCGACACAAGGTCACGTTTTAATGTGGGGAGCCCGAACGTGTGCATGCGGACAAGGGCCAAACATTGCCTATTTCTTGAAACCGCCCGACGCGCTGGCCTCTGTGGCGATCACCGATCCACGACACTGAGAACAGTATAATTTTTTCTCAGCTACATGTCTCTCCTCGGACAAAGGATACAACAGAGTTGCATTCTTCCCAACAACAAAATTGTAATTGAGAGATGATGATCCCTACCAGCAAAAAGGCCAAGTAAGTGCGTTGTAGTGCAGTGGATATTTTTTTTTTTATAAGCGTTTCACCCCGAGCAAGGCATGTCACTGCCACTACTGTGCAGGGGGCTACGTAGAGTGGAAAAAGGCTGATTAAATATAGAAAATGACAGAGGGTGGGTGATAGGCGGGTAAGGATTTGGGTAGATGAGAGTGTTGTGAGAATAGTTGGGAGTTAGTGTGATAGGAGGTATCTATTGACCCTACATTTAAACACCTGGAGATTGTAACTGTCGAGAAAGCAGACTTGTGGAAGGGAGTTCCACAGGCGGGAAGCGCGAGAAAAGAAGCTGTTGGAGTAGAATTTACGGTTACATCTTATTTGTTTAACTGTAAAAGGGTGGGACCTAGTTGCTAATCTAGTATCTCGTGTAAATTCGTGCTTAGGCGGCACCAGTGATCTAAGCTCATCGGAGCAGAAGCCATGAAAGTACTTGTAGAAGAGGCACAGGGAAGCCACATCACGCCGGTGAGAGAGCGGCTGCAGCCGGTCTGCCAAGTCAGTATCAACCACGTTACAGATCCTCCTTTGTATTTTGTCAAGAAGCCCAAGGAGAGCAGCAGGGGCACCCGACCAGATATGGCAGCAATATTCAATACACGGGCGGATGGTAGATTTGTATATGTGCAGAATAGATTCAGGTGGGAAAAATTTCCGGGCCCTGCACAGGGAGCCCACTTTCATAGCAGCAGATTTGGCAATGGATTCAATATAGTCATTCCATTTGAGGTCCGCCGAGAGTGTAAGGCCAAGGAGGCGTAGTATTTTACTCTCTGGGAGGCTAGCCTGTCCCATGCTAATGGGAGGTAGATGCGATTGTCTATGGTGGTTAGTTGATAACAGCTTTGTTTTGGAGGCATTGAAATTTACCAACCATTCCCTACCCCAGGTCACTACGGATTGGAGGTCCCTTTCAAGTACGGCAGCGAGGTTCACTTTGTCGTCCAGACCTGGTTTCTGATCGATGCGGGAGTAGATTGTTGTGTCGTCGGCATACATACCAACTTGGGATCTAATGGTGTCGGGGAGATCATTAATGTAGATCAGAAAGAGCGTGGGACCTAGGATAGAACCTTGAGGGACGCCCGCGTTCGTCTGGTAGTTTTGGGAGGCATGCCCATTTAATACCACCTTCAATGTGCGGTTAGAGAGGAAGGACTTGATGAGGTCAAACAGATGTCCAGTTATCCCATAGCTCCGCAGTTTGCACAAGAGGCCAGCATGCCAGACCCTGTCGAATGCTTTGGAGATATCCAAGGCAACGGTTAGGGCTTCACCATTCTTGTCGAGTGCCTGGTATATGTACTCGGTAATGGTCGTTAGCATATCAGCAGTAGACCTGGTGAAGCGAAACCCATACTGTTTGTCAGAGAGAAGCCCGTTGGCCATAAGATGCTGAATCACCTCGGCGTTGATAATGGCTTCGAAAACTTTGCCAAAGATTGGAAGGAGACTAATAGGACGGTAATTGGCGGGGTCTGAGGGTTCGCCAGAATTCTTAAATATAGGTACTACGCAGGAGGACTTCCAACAGGCAGGAAAGCAGGAAGCAGATAGGCAGAGGTTATAGAGTTTAGAGAGGACAGAGGAGAGTTCTGGGGCACATTTCTTCAGTACTATGACTGGGATTCCGTCACCGCCGCTCGCTTTGTGTGGGTCAAGTTGCGCAATTATCTTGGCGACCAGCGAGGGTGAAATGTGGACGTTATTTAGTTGAGCCTTAGTTCTGGGTGGGAAGTCTGGTGTAGGTATTCCTAACGAGTCCAGTGTCGAATTGGTTGAGAATCTACGGGCAAAGCATTCAGCCTTGTCGGCTGGGGAGGTGAGAACTTCAAATTCATTGATTAGTGGGGGTATTGAAGTCTTGTTCCTGCTGAGCACGCTTTTGCAGAGACGCCAGTAATCTTTGGAGCCAAACTTAGAGGATGCTATGCGTTGCCTAATTCTGGTAGCAAACGCCCTCTTGGCTTCGTTCAGTACTTTTTTACACTTGTTCCGTTATCGGCTCGGAACGGGAAATCGGGGAGCCGAGTTCGAATTCCAGTTGAATTCGTTACATTCACTTACGCACAAATACCCTTGGGAAAGGTATTAACTCGTCTCTTCCCTCCAGTTATGGGTTAAATAAAAGGAAAGATTGGGTTCTGTAGCCTTGGCTGGCAACCAGTCTACCGCAGAAAGTAATGGCAACTTACTGCGAGATAATCTTCTGCCCAGTCAGTCATGTCTCTTTCGAGACATGATCGCCTAAGCGTGTATCACGTATGGCACTTAACTGACTAACTGAAGTAAAACCTTAAGTATGTCTCTTTTGGGAGGTACCTTTCTTTCTATCGCATATATATATATATATATATATATATATATATATATATATATATATATATATATAAAATTATGAATTAAAAAGTACATTGCGACACGGACATTTCTATGTTTCAAGATACAATCTAGTCATCAGGCAATGTTGGATGTTGGTTGTGAAAATGATTTACATTTGTAAATCATTTTGAAAATGAAAATCATTTTCACAACCAGCATCCAACATTGCCTGATGACAAGATTCTATCTCTAAACATAGAAATTTTCGTGTCCCGATGTATTTTAATTCATAGTTATATGATTATATTATGCTCTACAATATTTATTGTATTGAACACTGTTTATAAAAAAGATAAATGCCAGGGAACTCAAAATTGTAAAATCTCGGATCCTCTTTACCTGGATTTATACACACACACACACGCATGCGCGCGCGCGCACACACACACACACACACACATATATATATATATGTATGTATAACAGAAAGTGAATGTCTATTATGTCTAATCGTGAGCCATTCTAAACATTATATTTTAGCTTTGACTTTTGGCGAAAATAAAGACAAAAATTGTTCAAAGTGTGTATCACGTATGGCAATTAATTGACTGACTGAATGTGAGTTTCGTTGAATAACATCCATTTGATAGTAAATTTGATAGTAAATTTATCACCAAGTCTTCTCAATGGTAGACGTAATTTCATGATTATTATTATTATTATTGATGTTGTTGTTGTTGTTTTTAATGCCATGTCTCTTGATATCGTGTACTATAATTACAAAGACAACTTATGTTATCTTCCAGAATTTCCAAAGAAAAGTTAACGAGGGTAAACCTGGGCGATAACGTTTTTAAGTCAAGTTGTTTTTGTTATTATTGTACACAATATCAAGAAAAAGTCAGTTAAGTTCCATAAGTGATACATACTTTGGGCGATCATGTCTCTTTCGAGACATGACTGACTAGGCAGAAGATTATCTCGCAGTAGCTTGCCATTGCTTTCTGTGGCAGACTGGTTGTCAGCAAAGGCTATAGAGCTTAATCTGTCCTATTATTTAACCCATAACTGGGAGGAAGAGATGGATTAATACCTTTCCCAAGGGTATTTGTGTGTAATTGAATGCAACGAATTCAACCGGAATTCGAACTCGGCACCCCGGTTTGCTGTTCCGAGTGGATATCCACTGCACCATAACGCACATCCGATAACAATAACAACAATTGTAATTATAGCACTCGGTTTCAAGAGATAGCGAATAATAATAATAATAATAATAATAATAATAATAATAATAATCGCGGAATTACATCCACTCTACAGGAAATTTGATGGTAAATTTACTGCATAATTTAGATGTATATATATATATGGAAAAAATTCAACTCACTGAAGATTAATGACGATTTTTAACAGAGTGCATTATCTGCATAGTAAAAATCGTGATTCAATTTACAAAGTTTGCAGCCCATATTGTAATGTTACTTGTAATGTAGTAATACCTATACAAACTGTGACTGAGAGTTAGACGGTGAATCAGGCAGTAATAAAGTTCTGTGTGTCTAGTGTAAGCGTGTGTTATGCCATGGAAACGCGCATGTGCGTTTTTTGTGCAGTATTTGAAGGATCTTGAATTGTGGCCCAACTACAGTTTGGATTATAATTTTGGAGAATTACTATGTGACACGTCGTTGTTGCATCGAAATTATCAATAGTGGTCAAGTAAACATTCCTGAGCCTGTAGACCAGGTTCTGGACGGTCATGTCGTACCGATTCTCACCAAGATCAATGACATCGTCCAGAGCAGGTATCGGAATAAATATAACCACAGGAATGTCAATATGCACAGTTGAGAATTGTTAACTCAGTGATTTTTCGAATTGGTTTTTGTAGTCAACATTATTTTTTATGACTATAAAATTTATTTTCAGTAGGTACACGTGTTCAAGTTGACATACATGTTTTTGTTTTGTTTTGTTTTTGTTTGTTTTTCCACACAGTGAAGTTAATGTCAACCGGTTTTATGTGCGTTGTGGCGCAGTGGATATCGGCTCGGAACGAGAAATCGGAGAACCGAGTTCGAATTCCGGTTGAATTCGTTGCATTCAATTACACACAAATACCCTTGGGAAAGGTATTAATCCATCTCTTCCTCCCAGTTATGGGTTAAATAATAGGACAGATTAAGCTCTATAGCCTTTGCTGACAACCAGTCTGCCACAGAAAGCAATGGCAAGCTACTGCGAGATAATCTTCTGCCTAGTCAGTCATGTCTCGAAAGAGACATGATCGCCCAAAGTATGTATCACTTATGGAACTTAACTGACTTTTTCTTGATATTGTGTACAATAATAACAAAAACAACTTGACTTAAAAACGTTATCGCCTGTATTTGAGAAAGAAAAAAGTTGAATTCGCAGACGACTGTAACCCTGGCGAAACATATCGTATACAGATAACGAAAGGGTCGTAGAGTTTACAATGATCTGCCCGATGTCGGTCGATCTGATACATGGTCATGCACGCACTTCTTGCCAAAATTCTACTTACACAATAACACCGATTGCAATAGTGCTGTGAGAGAGCCACCGGTAGTACTCGGTGTTGAGTGTAGTTTCTACCTTCGGGTGCACGATTATGTAAAGCAGAACCGTAGGCAGCATCTAGTGAGTATTTAACCAACAGCATTCTGTACACTCGCTCATCTTTGGTTCTTGTGAAGGAAACGTTGAACAGCTCTATGTATACACAGAACAATGTTTTGTTGTCATTTCTACAACAAGAATTTGTTTTATAATCGTGTCGCCCCAAGCAAGGTATTTTACTGCCACTGTTGAGCAGAGGGTTACATAGGAGGTAGGTTATGAGAAAGAGTGACAGGTTACAGGGGGTGTCAGGAAAAGTGTAGGAGAAGGATGAGAATAGTGATGAGAGTGGAGTGGACGGAGAAAGAAGCATAAGAGAGAGAGAGAGGAAGCAAGTTAGTTAGGAGATGACTATTGACTTTATATTTGAATTATTGGAGATTGTAGCTGTCAGGAAAGGAAGTAAACGGGAGGGAATTCCACAGGCGGGAAGAGCGAGAAAAGAAGCTGATGGAGTAGAATTTGCGTTTACAGTTTATTGGTTTCACAGTAAAAAGGTGGGACCTAGTTGCTAATCTTGTTGCTCGAGCAAATTCATGTATGGGGGACACCAGTGAGCTAAGTACATCTGAGCAGAAGCCGTGAAAGTATTTGTAAAAGAGACACAGGGAAGCCACGTTGCGCCGGTGAGAAAGTGACTGTATCCGAGCTGCCAAGTCGGGATCGATCACATTACAGATTCTCCGTTGGATTTTGTCAAGGACCCCTAGGTGGATAGCAGGGGCACCCGACCAGATATGGCAGCAGTATTCAATGCTCGAGCGGATGGTAGATTTGTGTATGTGCAGGATTGTTCCAGACGGGAAAAATGCTTTTCTAGCAGAATAATAGCCGTCTATCTACTGCCCTTTCAACTCAACATGTTCTTCAATATATTCGAGTATTTGGCTTGTGTGATCGCCAAAACTGTCTCATTTTGAACATGTATGGAATATGATGGGACGTTGCATGACACGTTCAGTTAACCCACCTACAATTTGCGCTGTATTGTGTGAACAGATGAAAATTGTTTCGAATAATGTATGATAACGGTAAAATTAACCGTTTCCATAGACAAGGCATTCAGTAATCTTTGACCAGTGTTAAATCGGCTAATTTTTTTTAACAGTTTTTCAGGAAGTTAAACTTCTCAAGTCCACTCTTAAAGCTCCACCAATTATTGATTAAAGTTTCCTTCTTAACATTTTGTTTATAGTATTGTGGAAAGATAACATCTTAAAGGGATACAAAAGGCGCTTATCTGTCATTGGTCTAGGTAAGTCACGTGGTCACATGATAGCCGCTTCGTGATGTCACTCTAGATAGTGACCCAAGCGCTAGTCATTAGACAGTCGGCGAACAGTAACAGAACGAGAAGGTTGTTTCCTTCCGCCTACTAAAATTTCCTAAATTTACTAAACAAAAAGTGAATTAATGACGACATGCTGCCATAGACAAAATTACTTACTCAGATACTTCGACCCAGATTAACACAGATTCCTCTGTGTGTTTGTCTCTTTCTTTCCCACTGGTTTGCTGTCTCCTTTTCGTTCTTTCTTGTCCCCGAAAATATTTATTATTAATAATAATTATGAATTATCCGCATTTGAATTCATCTTTCTGACTTTTGTTGGAAATTTCAAATTTTAACATTAATTTTTTTAATTTTAACTTTTTATCTTGTAATTTTTATCTATTTATATTATACTCTTGATAAATTAAAAAATAGTACCCTAAAATTGAAAGATTTAACTTCCTACAACATCGAGTGAACTTAAATTCAAATTTCTTTGAACGATCAGTTTGTAATGTGCACCTGATGATTCCGAAGTGCATGAAAATCCGAGTCGTGCTACCGAAGTAGGAAAATATGCATATTTATTAATATATAATTAATATAGCTCTGTTCACACTACACTGAGAACTGTTTTATTAACACTTGAATAATATTTTATATATGTGCGTATACTTAAGCGTATACCTATTTGTGTATTTATTGATTCATATATATATATATATATATATATATATATATATATATATATATATATATATATGCTATTTATATAACTATATATTTATATAGTTATTTGCGTGAATCAAAAATTGTGTTACATAGGCTTGATTTTACTTCGTTTAGACTGTTGGTCATTCGTGGTCGAGAGGTCTATGTGGAGAGGGGTCGCAGGTTCGAATCCTGCCGAATGACACAATTTCGTTACAAAAATTTATCGTAAATAATCAGGCCGGTAGAAATAAATATATATACTGTTTGATTATAAACAGAATGTCTACGATCAAAAATAATGTTCAAACAAATAATTTCAAATATATATATTCAAGAAGTAGTAGGAGGATTTAAACAATTATTAAGTAAATCATCGAGCTTTATATCCGACCTCAACAGAATGCACTGGACGGTCGTTTCGTCCTATATTTGGGACTCTTCAGTTGCACGCATCCTCTACCAGGAATCGAACCCAGACAGTTTTGGTTATTAAGCTGATGTTATACCAACCGTACCAGGAGCCATGGTGACGAAGAAGTGACGAATTAAGCTTGATGAAGTGCGCCGCTCATCACTAATTCCGTGGTGGAACTAATCCAAGCTCCTTTGCCCATAGGATAGCGCCAAGCAACGACTTCCGCAACCAAGCCGCTAAATCCATAGCGTGTTTCGTGGTTGAAGCACAGAGATATTATTCAAGAAATAGTAGGAGGATTATATACTATTCTATCAGTCAGTTAAGTGCCATACGTGATACACGCTTGGGCGATCATGTCTCGAAAGAGATATGACTGACTGGTCAGATATACTATTATTATATACTATTCTATCTATCTATCTATCTATCTATCTATCTATCTATCTATCTATCTATCTAAACTTATTTATAAATGAAACTTTGTCTGTGTGTGTGTGTGTTACCTATAGACTCCGAAACGGCTGAACCGATTTTCTTGAAAATTTACACAGTTGTATTATAAGCGTCTGCGAGTGTTCTTAGCTAGGTTTTTGTGTCGAGGTACCCCCGATAAATATCGAAAATCGATAATCGAAAAAATTGGGTTATAGAAGGAGTGGTCTGATTTTAATAAAATTTGATACACTCATAGACAAAGACATAAGAAACGATATTCAGAAGTTTCAAGGTTGCAGTTCTTACAATAGTGCAGAAAATCGATAATATATATATATATATATATATATATATATATATATATAAAAGGCCAGCTGTTTGTTTGTATGTCTGTTTATCTGTCTGTATCTCCTTTATAGAAATCCACAATTTTTATCCAATTTTCACGCAAATATTCTTTAGGCAGAGTCTGAGCTTCAAGACCATCGATTAGTTTTAAAGCTTTCATTACACCCGAGCATCGCCGGGCTATACTGCTAGTATATATATATATATATATATATATATATATATATAGAGAGAGAGAGAGAGAGAGAGAGAGAGAGAGAGAGAATAGTAGGGTAACAAAGTTGTTAGTCGCAGGATCGAATCACACAGTGGTTGATTTGTCAGGTTACTTGCTAATGATATGAGTCTAGGGAGACAATCCTAGCTTGCAGCACTCTTGGGAAGATCCTGAAAGCAATACGCTGGTATCAATTAATAAGCGTGAGAAGACTGATGTCAATAGATAGGTGAGAATAGGCTGGTGTCTATAGACAAGCAGGAACAGGCTGATGTCAATAGACAGACAGAAATCGGATGATTACGCCTGTCTATACAGGCGCAAATAGACTGAGGTCAATAGACAGGTGCAAATAAGTTGTTGTCAATAGACTAGCGAGAATATGCTGATGTCAATAGACAGTTAGAAATAGTCTGGTGTCAAACGCAAATAAGCTGATGTCAATAGATAGGCGGGAATAGCCTGAATTTAAGAGACAGGCAGAAATAAGATGATGTCAATAGACTAACGCAAATAGGTCGATGTCAATAGACAAGCGGAAATAGGCTGATGCCAATAGACAGGCGCGAACAGGTTAATGTCTATAGACAGGCGTGAATAAGCTGATGTCAATAGACTAACGCAAATAGATCGATGTCAATCGACAGGCGGAAGTTGGCTGATGTCAATAGATACGTTTTAATTAGTAGAACTTATATCAGTACAAAATCATTACTATCCACGCAAAATTCTTATAATATAAAAGCATTTTGTGACTTTAATAACCTGTAATAAGATGTGAAAAATTAATCAATCAATGACAGACATAAACGCAGTGTCACGCAGACAAAAGCATGATGGTCATAGAAACAACTATTCGTTTTCAATATAGATTACTCGACCCACGCTTAGAAAAGCAACTTCTTAAACAACGTGTCTAATAATGCTGGTACGAAAGATGAATAAGCCCATCCACTGGTCCAGATTTTAAGTTGCTTATTTAACAAATATCGTGTAGAATCGATAAAAAAGTTTTCGGATAAGCATTCTGTACAAAATAAGCTTTGTACTGAGGACGGGGGTAGGTGGATTAAATGAAATGATTAAATCCTTTTGGCCCTTGTATTCATGACTTCTTTCATAAATATGCGAGAAATTCAAATAAAAATAATTAATGTCTCAAAAAATGTCTAATGGAAAGATTGTTTACGTAAAACTGAAATAGCAATGAAAAAAAAATCTAAAAAATATTTTATAAACTGTAAACAAGATAAGTCTATATTACGCATAATTTATATATAAATTTCAGATACAGTATATTTGTAAACAGGCAATAAGAATACAGACAATTTGTCTTGCTAAAGTCCCTCACAGGACGAAACGCATCGTCTAAGATAAGTTTACACACGCGCACACACACACACACACACACACACACACACACACACACACACATATATATATATATATATCTGAACTTATTTATAAATGAAACTTTGTCTGTGTGTGTGTGTGTCCGTTAGTATAGACTCCGAAACGGCTGAACCGATTTTCTTGAAAATTTACACAGTTGTACTATAAGCGTCTGCGAGTGTTCTTAGCAAGGTTTTGTGTCGAGGTACCCACGATAAATATCGAAAATCGATAATCGAAAAAATCGGGTGATAGAAGAGGTGTCTTGAACAGAATCTATTGTTATAACGTTGATACATCATCTTAATTTATTTAGTTCATTCTGTTACGTCTTCCTTCAGATTTCGTATGGGACCAGAGTTATACGCCTCTTGCACCAGGCCTGAGACTGATATTATGTCGTCTGGTTACGCTGTCTTGAACAGAATCTATTGTTAGAACGTTGATACATCATCTTAATTTGTTTGGTCCATTCTGTTACGTCTTCCTTCAGATTTCTTACGGGACCAGCGTTATACGCCTCTTGAACCAGGTCTGAGCCTGATATTATGTCGTCTGGTTACGCTGTCTTGAACAGAATCTATTGTTATAACGTTGATACATCATCTTAATTTATTTGGTTCATTCTGTTACCTCTTCCTTCAGATTTCTTATGGGACCAGAGTTATACGCCTCTTGAACCAGGCCTGAGCCTAATATTATGTCGTCTGGTTACGCTGTCTTGAACAGAATCTATTGTTATAACGTTGATACATCATCCTAATTTGTTTGGTTCATTCTGTTACGTCTGCCTTCAGATTTCTTATGGGACCAGAGTTATACGCCTCTTGAACCAGGCCTGAGCCTGATATTATGTCGTCTGGTTACGCTGTCTTAAACAGAATCTATTGTTATAACGTTGATACATCATCCTAATTTGTTTGGTTCATTCTGTTACGTCTTCCTTCAGATTTCTTATGGGACCAGAATTATACGCCTCTTGAACCAGGCCTGAGCCTGATATTATGTCGTCTGGTTACGCTGTCTTCAACAGAATCTATTGCTATAACGTTGATACATCATCTTAAATTGCCGACCAAGGCTATAGAACCTAATCTGTCCTGTTATTTAACCCATAACTGGAAGAAATAGGCGGATTAATACCGTTCCCAAGGGTATTTGCGCGTAAGTGAATGCAATGAATTCAGCTGGAATTCGAACACGGCTTCCCGGTTTCTCGTTTCGAGCCAATATCCACTGTACCACAACGCACATCCTTCCTTATTGGACGTACCTACTCTAAAACATGAGCAACTCCTCTAACCTTACATTATTTGACAATTCACTACTAAATGAGCTTCCCCTGTAGACATCCTTATTTGGTTGACGTCATTACGAAATAAGCCTCCTCTCTACCCTACTTAATTTGGATAACGTCACTTCGAAATGAGCTACTTCTCTACCCTACTTTACTTCAGACTATAATTATGCTTGTTATTTGGTTCATATGTGAGATACAGAGGACTGGAATTTGAATGTGAAGAGGAGAACTCGTAATAAAGGAAAGCAGAAACGAGGCTCAGCAATGTTGAGGCTGTCTTTTTTTGAATGTACAATGTTGCTATATGATTGGTTGAAAACTTGGTTATGTTATGTATTTCCAGAACAGGGTTTCTCTTACAACCGACTGAAATACGCGCATGTATTTATTTGTTTTCCTCCCTAAAATACACATACACAATATTATATAGATGTATAATAGGCCAGTTCTATCGGTAATAGAATACTTGTCTTAATTCCTGTTCACTGACAATCCCTTTGTAGCGGCCTGAGAGCTCGACACCTTTCTTCCTGGTTTTAATATTAAAAATTTCTCCTCTTTTTTTATGTACCGTGTTTTTTTAGAACAAAGGCGTTCATGGACCTCCACATCCTTCTATCCTTTGTAGTTCTTAGCACATTTTCTCTTGTCATTTCTCCCAAACCCTGCTCTACCATCCACTTGCTCAAGCCCATCAAGTATGTCATGCTTTCGTTTTCCCCTGTTTCACTTTCTCTCTGTCGGCTCTGAGTGTCAGATTCTCAAAGCTCTCCTTCCTCATTATATATCCCAGAAACTTCAACTGTTGCTTCCTGATGTTAAGTATCAGTCAGTTAAGTGCCATATGTGATACACACTTTGGGAGATCATGTCTCTTTCGAGACATGACTGACTGGGCAGAAGATTATCCCGCAGTAGGTTGCCATTGCTTTCTGCAGTAGATTGGTTGCCAGCCAAGGCTATAAAACCCAATTTGTCCTATTATTTAACACATAACTGGAAGGAAGAGACGGATTAATACCTTTCCCAAGGGTATTTGTGCGTAAGTGAATGCAAGGAATTCAACTGGAATTCGAACTCGGCTCCCCGATTTGTCGTTCCGAGCCGATATCCACTGCACCACAACGCGATGTTAAGTATAAGTTTCTTTCTTGTTTGCATCCTCTCCAAAACCTTGTCGTTACTCACGTTTAGTCCATAGTATTCTCAGCATCCTTCTGTAGAACCACATTTCTGTTACTCCGAGTTTTTCCTTCATCTTTGAGGAGATGGTCCAGCATTCACTGCCATATAGGAGGACAGATATCGTCCAGTACTCTTTTGTTTGTTTCCAACGAAATTTCCCTTTCTCTCAATATTCTGCTTAGCTTTTTGGAATGCATCTTTGGCCATTCTAATATGCCTTTGGATTTCAGTATCACTTTCTTTCCTCTGCTAAAACGCTTCCCAGATGTTTAGATTGCTGTACCTGCTTGATTTTAAATCAGTAGCTGTAAAAATATATCACCTAACCGCTACAAATTAATACAGAACCCTAAAAGGTTTAAAAATTAATAAATTATTCTAATTAAAATTGTTTAAAAATGGAAACAATTCTTGTAAAGTCAATGGTATCCATAATATATTTTATACGTAAAAGCAATTAAAAGGTTTTCTAATTAAATAATGTATAAGTTTTATAGCATTTTTTTATATTATGATTCAGGGCATATTTTCTTTAACTGGGGGTACTAACGAACAATTTTTATTATTTATAATCACCGAGGACATGTTCCTGTAACTAGTATAAATATTAAGCGCAACAAAAAAGAATTCCTTGAAATTTCTTAAAATCAAATGAGTTTGGGTTAACAGATGTAAAAAAAAAATTAAAGAGTTTTCGAAAAAAGAAATATTTCAGGGATAATTTCATTTATTTGTGAATAAGTCCTGAAAATGTCATTGAAATCTATAATTATCTGATTTTTAAAAGAATTTCCGAATGTGTGTTTTGCACCAAAAAATGACGCTCAAACTTACCAGACTAATTTATGGCCAAAATTTTAGCCCAAATCTAAAAAAAGAAAGTATAATTTATAAAAGAATTTGAGAATAAAATAGGTTTGGGGTATTTTCCCTTATGTCTGGGAAAACCAACCTTGCTAAGAACTAATAAAATGGCCAGGTCCGTTACAGGGAAGAAAATCAAGTTTAAAGAAGAACTTATCACTAATGTAACTTTTCAAGGAAGGACGTTAAAACTAAAAACGTTTGTATTAAAGAATACAGAAAATTTATTCGGCACCGACTGGATGGAGAAATTTAAATGATGGCATATGCCAATTAATTAATTTTGCCAAAACTGCTCATTTGTTAGCGAATCTTTGGCGCTACCATATCGCACATTGACTGCCGGCAGTAATAAAACAGGGCTCAGTGTGTAAGAAATAAAATTCATATTAAAGATAAATATACATTTTGATGCTCACCAGTAAAGCAACTGATATTCATGCACGATCCAATCATCAAGTGCGGTAAAAAACAAAATGTCTACACACACACACACACACACACACACACACACACATATATATATATATATATATATATATATATATATACAAGCAATATAGCCCGGCGTTGCTCGGGTGTAATGAATGCTTTAAAACTAATCCATGGTCCTAGAGCTCAGACTCTTTGGACGTTGGCACGAAAGACTAAAAATCAATAGTTGTTTCCAGTTAAAGCGAAATCGTAGACTGAAAGAAAAAATGAATGGGTGTAAGTCAAATTTTGATTTCCTGGTATCGATATAAAATAATTTTTTTTCGTCGTAAACTGAATTTTGAAGGCTAAATAAGTTCTCTGAGTAAATGGTATCATGACTGAGACTAAGAACTACAATTATACCTATTTAGAGCCAAACCCGAAGCAAAAACTAAAATAAAAGAGCTGAAAAAAATACAGACACACAGGCAGATAAACAGACACACACACACACAAACATCTTGCCTTTTATATTATCAATTTTCTGCACTATTGTAAGAACTGCAACCTTGAAACTTTTGAATATCTTTTCTTATGTCTTTGTCTATGAGTGTATCAAATTTGATTAAAATCGGACCACTCCTTCTATAAGCCGATTTTTTCGATTATCGATATTTATCGAGGGTACCTCGACACAAACTCTAGCTAAGAACATTCGGAGACACTTATAGTACAACTGTGTGCGATTTCAACGATATATATAGCGTTGACATCGTTACACTATTCAAATACACCAACCGAATACGTATGTTTGTGCGCAACGGCACACGCATACATATATATGCCGAGCCCAACACGATTCGCATAGATGTTTGTGTGAGCACCGGTGGGCGGACGCACGTGTGTGTGGGTGCCTTTGCGCACGTCAATGGGTGTACAAATGTGTATATATGTCTGCGTCTGTCATGACGACAAATTTTCTTCCCAATTCCACAAAAATACACCAATATACGCAGCCCTGCATATAGCCAAGTTTCTAAAAAAATTAATCAGTTTGTCTGACGATCGTAAGAGCGTGAAATCCAGGGTTACAAACACACACCTATCTATATGGATATATCAGCTCTATCACTGATATTAATCGCTTTCAAATAAGTACCACACATATATATGTAAATAATATAATATATATAACAAATCGATTATATATATTAATATTTATAATTATATACATACACTTTTCACATATATATATATATATATATATATATATATATATATATAATTATATGCCTTTCGACGGGAATCAAAATTGTGTTCCCTATTTTACAAGAAAAACCGTTTTCAAGCAAGGCGTGCTTTACCATTTCGACATTCGATCTCTGATGTCTGATTCAAAAAATACATCACTTGCTTAAAATCTTTGTTATTATATATATATATATATATATATATATATATATATATATATATCCAAAAGGAAGTGGAATGATGATAAAATTCCAAAGGAGATCCTGTTTTTTTACATATAAAAATTCAAAAACTTTGTTTTGAATTTTCCATGATATTCAAGTTTGCGGATGAAGCGAATTCAATTCACCGAATTGATCATACGATCCTGTAAATTTTAATTTTCACACGTACGTAAGCAAGTCTAGTTTCAATTAAACGCTTTTTCTCAATAGTCAAATTTCTTTAAAACTTTCTCGGAATTTTATATCTGTTTCTATATACCTATTTTCGACCTGGAAAACACATGGATGGACCTAAAACATTGAAATCTTTTACTTCCAACAAATTCTGAAGGATTGAATGAACAGTTGCCTTGAATTCGTTTCAGAAAAACTTTATGAATCTCATGCTTTCGAGCCTTTCGGAAAATAAGTTAAGGATTTACCTTTAATTAAGGATTTACCTTTTAATTCGATACAGAATAACTGGGGAAAATATATTCATAACTTTCGACTTGAACTAAGAATTATAAAGATAAGTTAGCGAATAAATATTAACGGCTTTTTGAAGTCACTCATAAAAGTACTAATGATTTGTTATTTAAGCATACACACAAATACACCTGCATTTCTTTCTTTCGTTTTTGGATCTGATGAAGTCCAGATAGGCGAAACCCGTAATCAAATCTAGTTTAAATGAAACGCTTTTTCATTTACCAAATTTCTTCAAAACTTTGACAGAAATCTATATCCTATTTTAAGCACACACACACACGCACGCGCGTGCACACACACACACACACAATTTATATATATATATATATATATATATATATATATATATATGTATATATATATATATAAATTCAAATTTTCCAAGATCATATGGCCATTTCAACAAGTGAAACCAGCACCCGCATCATCGGCGAACATAATCATTATGGTAAAATGCAATCATTTGTTTGAGTGTGTGTATGTGTAAAGAAAACTGAAGTAAGGGTAACGGAAAGAAAGAAAGAAAGAAAGAAAGAAAGAAAGAAAGAAAGAAAGAAAGGGGAGAGGTGAAAAGAGAAAGAAGAAGGAAAATCGTGTCAGATTGGCAGACAGAACGGAAAAACTGCAAAGTGGAGGTGAGAGAAGTCGAAATCGATACATTAAAAAGAAGAAAAAATTTTTTTTTAAATATAGAAAATGTATATTGCGGATGGGCGTTGTGGTGCAGTGGATATCGGCTCGGAACGAGAAATCAGAGAACCGAGTTCGAATTCCCGTTGAATTCATTGAATGCACTTACGCGCAAATACCCTTGGGAAAGGTATTAATCCGTCTCTTCCTTCCATTAAGGGTTAAATAAAGAGACATGGCTGACCGGGCAGAAGATTATCCCACAGTAGGTTGCTATTGCTTTCTGCAGTAGACTGGTTGCCTGCCAAGGCTATAGAACCCAATCTGTCCTGTTATTTAACCCATAACTGGAGGGAAGAGACGGATTACTACCTTTCCCAAGGGTATTTGCGCGTAAGTGAATACAATGGATGGATTCAACTGGAATTCGAACTCGGCTCCCCGGTTTCTAGTTCCGAGCCGATATCCACTGTACCACAACGCACATCCCATATACTAATTAGAAATACATTTAAAGAATTCATATGTGAAATATACTGATATGTAAATGATATCTCGACAAGGTTTGATATGCGGTAAAATCCACGAACATAGCCTAACTTAAATATAAAAAAGCATAGATGGGACATTATTAATAAGATTGGACATTATTATTAAAATAAAACGTTAAAATCATGACACTCGCGATTCTTCCGGGGGAACGCTTGCAGAATCAAACTCTATCAATCTTAACCATTTGACAAAATTATAAACCCGATGTTTTCCTATACAGACTCAAGTATAAACCCAATGAACATTTACCTATATAGACTCAAGTATAAACCCAATAAATATTTACCTATATAGACTCAAGTATAAACCCAATAAATATTTACCTATATAGACTCAAGTATAAACCCAATAAATATTTACCTATATAGACTCAAGTATAAACCCAATAAATATTTACCTATATAGACTCAAGTATAAACCCAATAAATATTTACCTATATAGACTCAAGTATATACCCAATAAATATTTACCTATATAGACTCAAGTATATACCCAATAAATATTTACCTATATAGACTCAAGTATAAACCCAATAAATATTTACCTATATAGACTCAAGTATAAACCCAATAAACATTTACCTATATAGACTCAAGTATATACCCAATAAATATTTACCTATATAGACTCAAGTATATACCCAATAAATATTTACCTATATAGACTCAAGTATAAACCCAATAAATATTTACCGATATAGACTCAAGTATAAACCCAATAAATAATTACCTACATAGACTCAAATATAAATCCAATAAATATTTACCGATATAGACTCAAGTATAAACCCAATAAATAATTACCTACATAGACTCAAATATAAACCCAATAAATATTTACCGATATAGACTCAAGTATAAACCCAATAAATATTTACCTATATAGACTCAAATATAAATCCAATAAATATTTACCTATATAGACTCAAGTATAAACCCAATAAATATTTACATATATAAACTCAAGTATAAACCCAATAAATATTTACCTATATAGACTCAAATATAAATCCAATAAATATTTACCTATATAGACTCAAGTATAAACCCGACAAAAGTTTACGTATATAGATTCGAGTTATAGCCCTTCCAATGTTTATGTACAGATTCAAGTTTAAACCCAGCCAATGTTTGCGTATATAGACTCAAGTATAAACCCGATCAATGTATCAAGTATAAAGCCACTAAAATTCACATATACGCTAAAGGATAACCCAAATCAATTTGTGCCTGTATATTCAAGTACATTCTTAACCAATGTCTATCTTATAACTAAAGTATAAACCCCATTCATCTATAAAGTATAAACTCGCCAAACATTTACATATAGTATCAAGTAAAAAGCCGAGCTATTTTACCTTTTGACTCAGTCTAAACCGGATCAATGTTTATCTTCTGTTTCAAGTATAACCCCGAACAGTTGAATCTATAGACTAAAGTATAAAACCAATTAGTGTTTACATATTGTCTCATGTATAACACGAACAATTTTATCTTTTGACTCAAGTGTAAACCTGATCAACATTTAGCTATATAGTCAGTCAGTTAAGTGCCATACGTGATACACGCTTGGGAGATTATATCTCGAAAGAGACATGACTGACTGGGCAGAAGATTATCCCGCAGTAGGTTGCCATTGCTTTCTGTGGTAGACTGGTTGCCAACCAAGGCTATAGAACCCAATCTGTCCTGGAGAGAGAAGAGATAGATTATATTACATGATTATATTAAGTATTAGTGGGGGATCAGTTTATTACTTCTTAACAAAAGAAAACTGATCCCTCACTTTATGCCCAGTACACATTTTAATTATATTTCCAACTATTATATTCAGTTAAGTGCCATACGTGATACACGCTTTGGGCGATCATGTCTCGAAAGAGACATGACTGACTGGGCAGAAGATTATCCCGCAGTAGGTTGCCATTAGCTTTCTGTGATAGACTGGTTGCCAACCAAGGCTATAGAACCCAACCTGTCCTGTTATTTAAATAGACGGATTAATACCTTTCCCAAGGGTATTTGCGCGTAAGTGAATGCAAGGAATTCAACTGAAATTCGAACTCGGCTCTCCGATTTCTCGTTCCGAGTCGATATCCACTGCGCCACAACGCACATACGCAGACTAACGTATAAAATAAAGAGCAATTCGCAATAATTTAGAAATATAGCTGAAAGATTATTATCAAGTTCAAGATAAACTAAAGATAAACGCTATTCTTTCCAAAAGAAGTTTCCCAAAAATATTTCTGCAATAAATACATTGACTAACATACTCAGGAAATTAGTTGAAGACCGAGTATATAAATCCTTCTGCTTACGTAGTGAAGGTTTTAAAGATGAAATATATATGGCCTCCAACAACTCAAGGTGTTAATTTGAATGGGACCTACGAAGAATGGAACGTGAGTCCACACTGGTATTTACCACCTTCCCTCCAAGGCGGATGTGACACAAGTTCAATTAAAGTGAGAATTCTGAATCATTAAGCTCAACCAAAAATATCCTGGGCTGGGCTCTTGTCTGTTCACCCCAGACGAGACATTTCCCTTCTGCGGAGCCACGCTTGGGTTCCTCTCCTATCGGAGGCAGAGAGTTGATTAAGATGGCGATTGACTTGAAAATGAGTCCACACTGAAATTAGCAGCACAATTTGCGTTATTTATTATGTGTTCTGCGATGGAAGACCCCAAAAAATTCTTTATTCAACGAAAAATCTTTTTCTTCAAACTATAATGCCCATAATATATATATATATATATATATATATATATAATATTAACTGTAGCAAAACTAGTATTAATCAAGCAATAATTTAAATCGTCTTGTATAACCCACCGAGGACAAACTCGGAGGGAAAAGAAGGGGGAATAAAAAAAAGAAACAAACGAAGTACATGAACAAAAAGTCAAGCACTCGTAAGAAAGAAAAAAAAAACCCAAGACGAAAACCCTAACACTCAAGCGCTCAATACCAAAGTAGAGCGAACGAAGACAGAAATCTAAGCAAGAGCCAACAACCGACCGGCTCGTTAGGGATATATATATATATATAAGCAATTAAAAGCTTATCTAATTAAATAATGTCATAGTTTTATTGCATTTTTATTTTACTATTCGGAACATATTTTCGAAAAAAAGACTGTTTGAAAAAAAAAAAAAAAGAAGAAAATACATGATTTATATTCCCGAAGGAGTCTTGTGCTTCAACTAATAGAACAAATTTTCGCAACAGTATTTAATTTATTGAAATTTCATGAAATTACATGGAAGTGGAGTGCGGTAACATGTAAAAAGATTTTCTAAAAATAATAATTTCAAAAATAATTTAATTTCATTCATTTGTGAATGAGTCCTGAAAATTTAATTGAAATCCGACAATTATTTGATTTTTGCAATAATTTCCAAATTAATACGTTTTTCACCGGAAACGAATTATGATTGAATGAATTATCCATAGTAAACTCTGGTAAAAATTTGAACATTCGCTAACGAAAAAATAAACAAGATTTTTACAAAAATTTTGAACGTGTTATAAAGGATTAAAGTTTTTTTTTTAAATAATTAAAAAATAATTTGATCTTTCCTCTTAATAATAAGATAAACATTTTAACAGAAAAACATTTGTTTTTCTTTAGTGCCTTTTTTCTTTATACTATGCTGTTTTTTCAGTGAATTAATGGAGGTACCTAGACACAATTCACGCTATTATCGTGTGGATGAAAGAATTCTGCTTTTTAACTAATTAACCAATAAGTAAATATGCAATTGCATTCGTCATATTTTCAGCGTAAGTAATCAGGAATTTTTATTCACGCAATTAACGAACTCGTAAGTAAAAAAAATAATTCTGCTTTTTAAATCATTAAAATTCAAAATATCCTCCCTGCACTAAAAAGAAAACATACCCGACACGAAATAAAAAGTTGTAAGTAGGGTATTATTTCTTCTTCTTTATGTTTCGTGTTCTTCCAGGATGTAGGCGATCATGGACCTCCACTTATCCTTATCCTTTGTCACTCTTAATTCTTTTCCTGTTGGCATCTCTCCCAAACCTCGCGTTGTTTTCCCCTGTCTCTCTTTCCCTCTATCCGTCCTGTGAGCATCAGATTCTCCAAGCCGTCCTTCTTCATTATATGTCTTAGAAATTTCTGCTGTCTTTTTTTTTTTTTTTCATTTTTTTTAATACTCATTTCACCCCAAGCAAGGCAGTACTGCCACTGATGCGCAGGGGGGGGGGTAAATAAGAGGAGAGTGATTAGAGAGAGGAACAAGTTACAGGGGGTGTCAGAGAATGGGTAAGAGAAGGATGAGAACACTGGTGTGAAGAGAGCTGCATGAGAGGAGAGTAGAAAGGGAGAAGAACATGATACAAGAGTTGTCAGGGAGGGGATGCGAGTCAAGGAGATAAGAGATTGCAATTGACATTACATTTAAATTTGGGGGGATTCTAGTTGTCAGAGAAGCAAGTATACGGAAGAGAATTCTACAGGTGGGAAGTGCGAGAAAAGAAGCTGAGAGAGTAGAAGTTGAGGTTACATTTGATTGGTTTCACTGTAAAAGGTTGGGACTCAGTTGCTAGTTGGAGTAAATTCAGGCAGAAGGGAGCTAAACTCATCGGAGCAGAAGCCGCGAAAGTATTTGTAAAAGAGACAGAGGGAAGCCACATTGCGCCGGTGAGAAAGTGACGGGGTTGAGCTACCAGGTTAAGATCGATTACATTGCGGACTCTCCGTTGGATTTTGTCAAGAACCTCGAGATGAATACCTAGAGCACCCTACCAGATTTGACAACAGTAATAGTAGATCCGCCCGTGCATTGATGGATTCAGACGAGAAAAACCTCTTGGCCTTACACCCTGAACTGCCCTTCTTAGCAGCAGATTTAGCTATAGATTCAATAAAGTCATTCCACTTGAGGTCGGCTGAGAGAGTTAGGCCGAGGAGGCGCTCTGTTTTACTTTCAGGGAGTGAATGTTGTCGTCAGCGTAGATGCCTACTTAGGAACTGATTACATCAGGGAGATCGTTGATGAAGATCAGATCAAAGCATAGGACCTAGAATAGAGCTTTGAGAAACACCCGCTTTCGTATGAGGGTATCTTGAAGCATCCCTGTTCAGTATTACCTTCATTAAGCGATTTGAAAGGAACGGCTGGATTAGATCAAACAAGCGTCCAGTTAGCCCTGTAGCTTGCGTAGAAGATCAGCCTGCCACACTCTGCCAAATACTTTGGCGATATCTCGAGCTTTGCCGTTCTTATCTCGAGCCTGGTATATGTACTTTATGATGGTCGTTAGCACATCAGTGGAGGACCTGTTGAAGCGGAAACCATACTGTTTATCAGAGAATAGGCTGTAGGCTGTGAGATATTGAATCACTTCAGCATTGATAATAGCCTCGAACACTTTGCCAAAAATTGGTAAGAGGCTGATAAGGCGATAATTAGAGGAGTCTGAGGGTTCTCCAGAGTTCTTTAATACATGAACCACAGAGGAGGACTTCTAGCATGCAGGAAAGCAAGAAGCATAGAGGCAATAGTTGTAGAGTTTGAAGAGAACAGAGGAGAGTTCAGGGGCACATATTCCTGATGTTAAATATAAGTTTCCTTTTTTGTTTGCATCCTCTCCAAAACCTTGTCGTTGCTCACATTTTCGGTCCATGGTATCCTCAGCATCCTTCTGTAGAATCACATGTCTGTTGCTTCGAGTCTCTTTACCTTTGAGGAGATTATCCAGCATTCGCTGCTATTAACGATCTCCCCGATGTAATAAGATCCCAAGTAGGCATATACGCTGACGACACGACGCTTTACTCTCGTCTTGATCCAAAATCTGCCGAGTTCAAAAGGACCTCCAATCCGTGGTGGACTGAGGTAAGAAATGGCTCGTGAATTTCAATGCTTCCAAAGCGTAGCTGCTATCTATTAACCACCACAGACAATCGCTCTTACCTCCCATTAGCATGGATCAGTCTAGTCTTAGATGAACTTAACTCACTGGTACCCCACATACATGAATTTGCTCGAGCCATGAGATTAGCAACTAGGTCCCACCCTTTTACTGTGAAACCAATAAATTGTAAACGCAAATTCTACTCCAGCAGCTTCTTCTCTTGCACTTCCTGCCTGTGGAATTCCCTTCCGTTTACTTGTTTTCCCAACAGCTACAATCTTCAAGAATTCAAATGTAAAGTCAATAGTCACATTCTATCTTACAAACTTGCATCCTCTCCCTCATCCTCCTTTCTTCATCCACTCCACTCTCATCAGTATTCTCATCCTTCTCCTACCCTCTTCCTCACACCTCCTATAATCTTTCACTCTTTCTCATAACGTTCCTCCCATGTAACCCCCTGCTCAACAGTAACAGTAAAATGCCTTGTTTGGGGCGACACGATTATAAAAATATATATATATAAAGGGACAGATATCACATAACAGTCAAGTACTCTTTTCTTTGTTTTCAACGAAATATTCTTTTCCCTCAATACTCTGCTTAGCTTTTGAAATGCGTCTTTGGCCGCCATGCCATTGCGCCTTCGGATCACAGTGGCGCACTTTCCAATCTTTGTCAGAACATTTCTTAGGTATTTAAGTTTCTACACATGTTTGATTTTAGTATCCCCGACCTGCAGTTGACATTTGGGCTTCTATGATTGCTGATGACCATGCACCCAATTTTCTTGAAGTTTATATTTAATTCTTTCTTTTCGCTTTTCCTTGCTACCTTCTGTAGAAGTAGCAAAACCCGATTTCCAATATTTAATAGATATTCCGTTGTTATTTTAACACCAGGAATGATCTATTGGTGTTGCGTTATGCCTCCTGTTAACAACGAAATATTTTGCTTACTATAAAGGTTATTATTAATATCTAAACTTATTTATAAATGGAACTTTGTCTCTCTCTCTCTGTGTGTGTGTGTGTGTGTGTGTGTGTGTGTGTGTGTGTGTGTGTGTGTGTGTGTGTGTCCGTTACCTATAGACTCCGAAACGGTTGAACCGATTTTCTTGAAAATTTACACAGTTGTACTATAAGCGTCTGCGAGTGTTCTTAGCTAGGTTTTGTGTCGAGGTACCCCCGATAAATATCGAAAATCGATAATCGAAAATATCGGGTTATAGAAGGAGTGATCCGATTTTAATCAAATTTGATACACTCATAGACAAAGACATAAGAAACAATATTCAGAAGTTTCAAGGTTGCAGTTCTTACAATAGTGCAGAAAATTGATTATATATATATATATATATATATATATATATATAGCAAAATGTTTGTGTGTGTATCTGTTTATCTGCCTGTATATCTGTATTTTTTTCAGCCCTTTTATTTTAGTTTTTGCTTCGGATTTGGCTCTAAGTAGGTATAATTGTAGTTCTTAGTCTCAGCCATGATACCATTTACTCAGAGGACTTATTCAGCCTTCAAAATTTAGTTTACGTCGAAAAAACCTTATTTGATATCGATACCAGGAAATCAAAATTTGATTTACATCCATTCATTTTTCTTTCAGTCTACGGTTTCGCTTTAATTGAAAACAACTATTGCTTTTTAGTCTTTCGTGCCAACGTCCAAAAAGTTTGAGCTCCAGGACCATGGATTAGTTTTAAAGCTTTCATGACACCCGAGCAACACCGGGCTATACTGCTAGTATATCTAAAAAGAAAAAAAATGACACGAGGCTGATTCCAATTCTATAAGCATCACCGAGGTCCCTACACTCTTTGTGATGTACTTTCTCAAAAGCTTTTGCGTAATCTGTAAAACATACAATAGGTGGACAAAATAACGAAACACCTTGAAATTTCAATCAAGCTTATTTCAATTCGGTATAGGAATTACTTTGGCGGTAATTACAGCTTGAATTCATATAAAGTTAGAATTGTTTCCAGAGGAACTTTTAGTCATTCTTCAGCTAAAACAGTCTTTCAATGATGATGGTGGAGGATATTGACTCCACACTTGTTTTTCTTTTTTTAAATGAACTATAAACGTTCAATGATGTTGAATTCTGTAGTCTGTAATGGCCAGATATGATGTTCTAATTCACTAGAATGTTCCTCGTGCCATTCAGCCACAACTTTAGCAGTATGAATGGGTGCATTATCATCCCTGAAAGATGGCATTTCCCTCCAGAAACAGTTCCTGAACCATAAGATAAAGTTGATGATTTAAAATTTTTAAATAGTCCTGACTGTTGATTTTAATAAACTTATTCAAGTAGTAGCTGTAAAAAGAAAAAAAAATTAAGTGCTACTCATATTAAATCGGTAAATGTTCGTTTTAGGTACCGACGGCTTTTCCCCCTTCAAATTTATCCAAAATTTTGGCTGATTTTCTTCCTTTACAGAAATTCCGGCGATGTACTTCCACTCATGAGAGTAACAAGCGTAGAAATACAATAGCGCATTACTTTAATTTCCGGAAGTACATCGCCGGAAGTATCAGTAAATGAAGAAAAATCGACCAAAAACTGCCAAAATTCGTTCACGTCATTCTGCAGTTAATTACATGACTTCGTGAGAGTTACGGGAGAGAAAAAGTGCAAAATATAGTTTCATTTTTTTTTATGGACATTTAGATAAAAAAAAAAGGTAAGTTTCTTCAATAACTAACACTTGATTTGAGTTCAGCATATACATTTGCACAGAGATAATGCAATTTTGGATAAATTTGAAGGGGAAAAGCGTCGGGACATACAACGAAAATTTACCATTAAATCAACAAACATAAAAGATACACACGGTTTGACAGTTTAATCAAATTTTCCAAGTTAGGCTATTTTGGATTTTAGGTGTTTCCATTATTTTGTCCACCCCCTTATTCATCCTTCTTCATGTGCATTGCTCTTTTTGATATCATTCTGAACATTAATATCGCATTGCTTCTTCCACCGTCTTTAACGATCCATATTGTTTTTGTTATATTTCCAGGTAGGTCTAATTCTGCTACACTCTCTATTCATCAGAATTCAGATGACCAGTTCCAGTATATGGCTCATTTGACTGATTGTCCAATTGATTTTACATTTGTTTGCACCGAGTTTCTTATGCAGCACGATGAAAATAAATCTACTCAGGTCTCTCGTACATAGCTTATTATTTCTGTAATTTTATTGATGCCGAAATCATTTAAGTCCGCCAGCGTCTCTATGACACTTCAATCTGGTCACAAAGCTTTTTGTTTTCGGTGCAATTTGGCCAGTACTGATTTTTAACTCTTGACTTGAACATTTGATTCTTTCAAGCTTTTTTGTGCATGCAAGGATAACCCTAAGTGAAGGTAAGCCTTCTGTCATTAAACACTTTTGTTCAATACAGAGTACTGACAATCCTTTTTCTTCATAACTTTTAATGCACTTCTATTGTAAAGGCAAGAGCAGTATATATCCCTAATTATATTTCCATATGTATTGTTGGTAATCTAACTTTTAATATCGCGAGTTCAAGGGAAATAACTTTAATTATCTCCCCTGTACCGTATTTGTATGCCAATCTGTGTGAATAAAAGCTCGTCCCGGTAAATATTATACATGACCAAAATAAATAAATAAATAAATAAAATAAAAATAAAAAATAAAATAAAAAGTTTTTATTTTAGAGCAAACTATAATATTTGTAAAAATATAGACCACTCTCATTCTAATAAAAATCTAGACTTAAAAATATTCAGTCATTTTTGACAGCATGAAGAAATCACTTTTTTAATTTAGCACCTCCAATAATTCGCTGAAAAAACAGCATAGTTATTTTTCCGTCAAAATGTTTATAATATTATTATTAAAAAGAAAGATCAAAGTATTTTTTAATTATTTCTTTAATTTTTTAATCCGAACATGTTCGAAATTTTGGTAATTTTTTTTTTCGTCATCATGTAACCAAATTGTTACCAGAGATTACGCAACTCAATTTTTCCGGTGAGAAAACACATTAATTTGGAAATTCTTGCAAAAATCAAATAATTGTCTGATTTTAATGAAACTTTCAGGACTTATTCACAAATGAATTAAATTATTTTTAGATCATTATTTTTAGAAAATCTTGGAAAAAATAAACACCAGGAATAATTTGTTATCACATTGTTATCGGATTGTACACCAAAACTTATTACAAACTCCCAACAAGTGGCGACATAACGACGTAGGAACAACTTTTACAAAGCAGCCAGCTATTTTGTTCTCTCCAAATTCGTGATTACAGGTATTCATCATGCTTTTAAAATGATGTTTATTTTATTGAACATGGAGCAAGGCGCAGAAGCACAGCACATGGAAGCAGCGTTAACCTTCTTCCTTCTTTCAACGCAAACAACATCAATGTTTGGTTTTTGCGACTACAAGCGCTTTTTAACGCAAAGGTCATTACTTCCCAGTGACTGCGATACTGCTATCTAGTTGAGAAACTCCCCACAAAAGTGGCTGTAAAAATTCCAGACATCTTGGAATCTTTACCACAAGACATACCGTACGATACGTTAAGACAAAGCGAAAGTTTGATGAGAGCAAGCTTAGAGATTTATTCAATGATGTCGAACTGGATGATAAAACATCCTCCCAACTACTACGTCATATGAGATTCCTTGCTGGGACCAAATATAATGAACGATAATATCCTAAGGCGTATGTGGATAAACAAGTTTCCCACGACCACGATCCTAGCACCTATGGTGGAAGATGAAAAAAAAAAACCATCTGATATTGCCGATCGCATACAAGCAACAGAGAATAATCGTTTAATGCATTCTCTGAGTAATGGTAAGCAAAATGATCAAGAAATTAGTTAGATTAAAAAGGCGATCTTTGAATTGACTGTGGTGATACCGAGCAAGCGAGGAACCGGATGTTTGCCCTCAGAGATCCAGAAAGCAAATGACTAAAACTGGTCTTTGCACATCTAGGCTCCACGCAGAAGTTCCGGGGGTAAACCAAAAATAAATAAATAAATATCAAATTCCTTTTACGGACCTGTAGCGGAACTCTGGATCCTGATTGGTCATCAAATCGCAAAATTCAAAATACGTCAGAGAAACGGTTTTTCCACAGCTAAAGAAAAAATCGTTTCTTTGAGCCACCCCCACGTGACTATTCAATATTTAAGGATGGTTTCTAACCGGTCACTTCGGAGACACACATCAAAGATGTAACTCTCAACTCCAAGTGACCCGAACATATTTTTCCTTTCTTTCTCTCTCTCTCTCTCTCTCTCTCTCTCTCTCTCTCTCTCTCTCAGCAATTACTGCTACAAACACCTTTATCATTGAATATGAACTCTACTCATAACTTCTTACTAAGGTTTATATAGGAACATTAATTTCAATAACTCTTGTTATTCCTTCTTTTAATAAATTTCTATTTTACATTCAAAGTGTATATTTTATTATTCCACTCTTCTACACTAATCCACACATTCCAACCAACCTTCTGATGAAAACCCTTCTGATGATTATAACTCAACATAAAACTTGTAAGCTGTAGGGAGTTCGGTTAAGAAAGACACAAAGCCGAACAAAAGAAACATTAACCAGCTCCTTACACTATATGACCATCTCAATGAATAATGCACAGAAGCAGCAGATCACGTTCGAGCCCGGTCGGGAAGAGAAAGGGGAGTGCAAAACAAAAGATAGTACATTATGTTGGTATCATTGAACTTTTGGTAACAAAGCCCACAAATGCAATAAGCCATACAGTCACCAGGGAAACGAATCAATCAGCCAATGAGCGCGACTTCATTGACTGGTAAATAGCATCATAGAGTAGTCGCTTATAATATTTACTTAACAAATCGACTAACATGGATTTTCACGAGAGCACAGGTCAGTTTCAGTTTAGTTACGCCTAGTATAAAAAAAAAAGGAAAATGCATCATATTCATTGTATAAACAGTAAATGCATTGATATAACAATTTATGGTGAAAAAAATACTTAGGTTGGATCCTGGTTTGAGGCGTGAGCATAAATGTGTATTTATAGTAGCAGACGTTAAAATACCTTTTATTGCGGCTTTCTCACTCACTACAAATTATCCGTGAATTTTACAAAAAGGACCTTGTCAGAGGATAAAACAAAGTTCTGTACGTACCTATAGACGGTAATGGGTATGTCCAAATCCTTATATAATACATTGGACTCTATTGAGAGGGTTGTGTTTTCCTGTCTACATTTTATTACATTTTTAAGGAAGAAATATTGCCAGCAATACATTTTTGAAGGAAAAAAGTATTACTAGTGTAACCCTATTTCCGCATTAAAAAAATGTAATTCTTGGTTTAATACGACGGAGCGAAAGAAATTATTATTAGTGGTGTTGTTGATTTTGCAGTTTATTGCAAATCGCGATGTAAGCTCTTCTTAAAAATATTTAGTACTTATGTGCTCGTAAAATCCGAAAAATAGAGAATAGCTGGAAATTGGGAAGAAAAAATTATATTTTTTCCATTGTTATTTAGAAGCGAATTTTTTAGCCAGTGGAGGTGAGAAATGGCGATAGTCACAACAAATTGTCAGAAACTTTTGATGGGGTTAGAAGGTTAGGATTTGACTGTGAGAATAGAAATAAATTATAGATCTCACTGGAGTTAAAATTTCCAAGCTAAAGGCTGGATTTGCTGACGAAATCAGTTGAATTAAAAAAAAGAGGACGAAGAGAAAATTACGTCAGTTGAGGTGTCGTTGCCTCATTGGTTAAACTAAAGGGATGATATAACTCAACCTTGAAATGTATAGGTGGAAAGAAATCTCATTGGTCAAAGATCTGATTTGCATAGATACCCAGTGTCCGTCATTCATCCCCAAGAGAATTGTGGACAAGTATAAAAATCGAGACCTCAGTGAGAAAAATCTGTTTGGAGTCACTTGCAGTCGAGATGTAACGACTGAGGAAAAGTATTCACAACTGGGGGGCCACTGGTCACCTTCCATAGAGCTCTGGGCTGAAGATGTAAAGAAACATAGAAAAGCCTGCTGCCGATCAACTTAAAAGAGTTAAAGTCGAATACTGCGCCTCCGATAGAGTCCTAGCTAAAGATGTATAGAATGGGTTAAACTAGCTGAAAAGAGATATTTTTATTGCCAAGTGAAGGAGACAAGACGAATCTACTATCATCACCAGAACGCCCGACTTCAGCCGTTTCCGTAAAGTTTCGGTATAGAGCCAAGTTAAGTTTCAGAGCTGCCATGCAACAGAGACCAAACAACTCCACTACCACCATTGCTGCCGTTCACTACCATTCGCTCCACTTTAGCTATTCCCGTAAAGCCCCGATAAAGAGCCCTGAAAGAACTTCTTTTTTGTTTTAAAAGTAATTGGGAAAATTGAAAGCTCTGAGTATTTAAACAAATCCTTTGCTTTGATTGTACATTCTGCTTTTATTGTTAATTATTTGTTTTTATAAATATATATAAAGACTTCTTCCGTCATTCATCCAGGCTTCTTCAAACTTATTTATTTATTTATTTATTTTTTGTGCCGTGTTTATTTTTTCAAAACAAGTGTACACGTCTGTCCGATCTAGTTTGAGGTGGTAGAGAAATGGCTACTGGGTTTCAACGTGTCTTTCCTGAGATCAAAGAACACAGCGTGGGCAGGAAAGTTCACCGTTGTAATAGACGTCTTGAGGACCATCTGCTGTGGTGAGGCCATCATCACGATTAACGACCCGAGAGTGTCGTCATAGCTGTTGCCATTTCGGCAACATCAACCCTGACTCAGATTCTGGTCATCATCATCACAACAGGTTCTGGACCAAGGAGCAGTGGACCAGCCAGGGGCAAAGTGTCATACCAGCAATACATCTGAATCTTAAAATATTGACTTTTACACGATCAAGAGGTTATCAATACATTCACACTGATGTCAATCGCTACTCACATTGGCCGGAAGCATATCTAATCAAAGATACCAGTAAAAAAAGAAGTCGTTAGTACATTTCTTGACAAATGGATTTCACAATTTTGGTTTGCCAAAAACGATCATGAAAGATCATGGTCCTTAGTTTCCGTCTATTTAAAGATTTCACAAGAGTTCTAGGCAGACACCATATCAAACAAACAGCATACCATCTGTGCGTAAATGGTTTGGTGGAGAGGTTTCATTATCAGTTAAAAGCTGCATCAGCAGCTAGGGTTAATCCAGAAGATTGGTTAGAAAAACCAACCAAAAAGTAGTTACACAAATTTATATCACAAAAACTTGTGCAATTGCGAAAATTTCTTTTTTGTACGCAACGATTTCACAAAGAAACAACTAGAACCATGTTAAAATGATCCCTATGCCATTTGTCACAGAGCGGATAAATATTTTACAATTCTGCGCAATAAGAGAGAAACTATATCCATTGACAGAATCAAACCAGCTTACATAGTATTGAAAATATTTTATAGATGAATGAATTGTCTCCCTTTGTATGGATCGTTATTACCGGCCCCTGGTCTTGAGCAGAAAGTAGCCTATCACAGCTTCTTTTTTTCTGCAACACCGACAAGTCAACACGGACAAATTTAGCTCCGCAAAACTCAACTAGCAGCCACATGGTGCCCAAAAATGAAGCAGCCAAGAAGACAATATAGGATTGAGGATGTCCCAACAGTTGCAGCAAAGCATCCAAAAATTGAATACCTCTTCAACCTGAAGATGAATATATTCTGACGTCGCAACAAAAAGTGAGAACTGTTAACAGAATTAACTATACTGCTTCCAGTTAAGTACTCGCAAAAAAACAGTTATTTTTTGGCAACTATTTTTTAAACCCTATTTTGTATCTTTCTTCCTCTTTCTGCTATAAAACCTTTCTTTTTTCCACTCAAGTTTCGTGTTGTCCTGTTTTCTCTCGTCGTGTCGCGTCAAGGCTCTTTTACCCTTATTTTCTACAGAAGACAAATAATTGGTCACAAAAATTCTAAGGGTATAAAAACCCGCACAATAGATACAAAAGATATGACAACTTCACAAACATTTTCAAGTGATATTACATCACTCATATCACAATGTGGTAACGACTCTTTTTTTGTGAAAGTCAGACCTCAAAACACACTCACTGCGTTCCATGAAATCTGGGAAAAGAACTTCAAATTAGGATAAAATTTACCTACTCTGCTGCATTCAATATGTGTTTGACACAGTGATTCTCGACCACAATGTCGTAGTACACTAGTATGCCATACGAAAAACAAAATAAAACGTACAGGTTTCACACTAAATAAACTGCACAAATAGTTGAATAGAATCATTGAAATAAAGTAAGTTCATATTTGTTTGTGGATTTTTAAAAATCTGTTTTTATTTCATAACATCTAAATGTATATATATATATACCCTTTAAAAATTTTGCTAAGTGTGCTGTGATATTTTCATTTGCTCCTAGGTGTACCATTGCTTAAAAACGTTGAGAAACACTGGGTTAACATAATGCCGCGACTTCGAGTTCATTCTGTTGATCAAGACATTAGACATATAAAAAATATTTTGATACTCCTGTTCAACGATACAAGGCCCAAGAGTCCCTCAAGTTTGGGGAGGGGTACCGAAAATCTACCTCAAATATGGCTCATGCAGGGAGAAAGTGAAGTATTATAATAATTTTCTAGATATGAAGGGTTGATATGGCTAAAAAATCAGCATTCAAAATCTTGCCTTTTTGTTTGAGCTTGAAAATCAAGAGAAAAATGAAAATGTCTGAGGATTTCTGTTCTAAGTCAGGTTTTCATTCAAGTTGTTTTATTATCAGAGTAAGGGAGGTAACTCAAGAGTATTTAACAACAAAGAACAAATTCATTTTGCATGTCCTATCTTTGCTGTTTCCAGAAAAACATTTTGGTTGATGTGCTCTCTGGCCTTCCTCTTGTCGCCCCAGGTTGTGGAATGAAGCCAAATTAGAATTTTTTTTTTTATAAGGAATATATTGTAATACTATTTCTGGTACCATAAAAAAGAGAGAGAGAGAGAGAGAGAGAGAGAGAGAGCGAGAGAGAGAGAAAAGAAGAAAAGAAGAAAAGAAGGAAGGGAAATAATATCTAGTCTACGGCTATATCGTGTTGAATACACCGGTTCTCGTCCGATCACTGAAGTTAAGCAACATCGAGCCTGGTCAGTACTTAATGGGTGACCATTTGGGAATACCAGGTGCTGTAAACGTAAGGACCAAGAATGGTCCACCGGTCCTCCAGGTTTGGGGGTTGGGTGCAGGGCTAACAACCCTGCCCTGTAAAAAACAGTTTGTTACAGAAACAGCAACAAAAAGTTGCTGCCCTATACACCATCTGGGTGTGATGGATAAATGATGATACTTTTTTCTTTTTTTCCTCTTCAACCACTGGAAGTTGGACGAAAGATATGTTTAGACTACCCAGGAAAATAGATAAAGTTTTTTATGACTCTTAAATTTTGTTACAAACTTCTAATGGCCATTATTGAAAAAAGTGCGTTTCTCGTTTATTGAAAAATTTAACGACCATTGATAAAAAAACGACAGCTGTCTAAGGAACAGACTTTCTACAGGGCATGAGGGATTTTATGACCTCTAGGAACAGCCACCCCCTGGTGAGACGGACAGATAACATTCCCAGAAATAGAGTCTCCTTGCTCTTTGTGGAATTTTTTTGATGCTGAGAATTAAAGGAGAAACATGATTTTCTTGTTGACTGAAATTAGATAATTTCTTACAACAACTGAAATGATAAAACAGAGATGCAAAACGACCATACACTGAAAACGGCAAAGTAAAAGGAATTTTGGCCCGATAATTAAAATTGGTGGTAGTGGAAGGCCCCCACACAGGAGAGAAAGAGATGGTGGCTGATAAGTTGACCAATGAGAGAAAGGGCTCTGGGTGATTTTCGGGAAAGTCGGAGAAACGTTTCATGCCCTCTCAAGCAATAGTAAAAAACACTCACATTGGAAAGGAGACGAAGTTGATCAGGTGAGCAAAAGAAGGATCCTTTACTGGTCATTTCAAAATGCTAAGTGTACCCAAAGTGTGTCACAACCAACCCCACTAGATGCAAGTCTCAATATAAACAGATAAACAGATGAGTAAATGGGTGACAATAGGGTTTTAAGACAATAGTTGAGTACTGTACAGTTGGACCGGTACTATGCAAGTTAACACGAGAAACGTGTTGTCACCTGACTGCATGTCTTAGAAGAAACTCCGACTCTAGTCTAGTGCCAGACCAACCAATTTAGATAAAGTGTTACAACCCCGTAGAAGATCTGGGTTGAAAATATAATTGTCTGCATGCAAGAGTGGTAAACTCTAACAAAATACTTTACTGAACAGAATGTATGTATATAAACTCCTGGTTGTTAATTTTACAAACATTTCCTTTTCTTATTGTGGCTACCAGTTCCGTCTTGATCATCAATGCAGCGAATTTTCGGCAACTTTCAACCCAAAAATGACTGATCACTCAAGTATAAAACGTGGACAGAGCCCAGTTTGGAACGAAGTGATCGACTATCGATCAGTCACAGAGATTTTTTATTGTGGCAATGTGAAGAACCAGTGGGGGAGGTTCACAATATAATTTAGCACAAAAGTGACTATGTTAAAACATCCATGCAAAATACTTAGTTTGTTGCGAATGGAATATTAGCCCACAAACAGATATTGAATGATGGAAGACAACAACAAACAAAGCAAAGACTTGAGTAACAGATCATATATTACGATGTTTATTTCTGTTAAAGAAAATATATAAACAATGTTACTGTGCCCTAGGCAAAAATAAGTCTGCAAGCTCATGTAAAAGGTGAGAATAGCATTGTCCTGAGAAGGACAGTTTATTGTATATTGTTGTAGCTGGCGATGATGGCTGGAGAAGGAGACCTGTTGGAGATGGAATGCCAATTAACTGCTGCTGATGACTGTATCCATTGGCTGCTGCTGGAACAGATACTACACTTTGATCTGAGTTATCTGGTGTGCGGAACACTAGTATTTACTCGTGTCTCCCCACAGAAACGGAATGCGACAAGATCTAGGCTTAACATGGGGAATCCGAGCGCAGAGACTCAGGTCAAGGGTCAAAATTTGCCAAGCCCTTGCAGAATCGGACACTAAACTTGGTCCCTCAACTGAGTTTCTGTCAGTAGATTCAACTGAGTCAAACTCTGCAAGAAGACAGAGAACTTATCTATCTTTCTTAGTTGAGTCTTAGTCCGTAGACTGAACACCCACTGCTTGAAGTCAGAGAAACATTCGAGACATGACATGCATACGATCATTAGTATATACCCATGTCTCCTCAATGAGATGAGAAGTGATACAAAATCAGGCTCAACGTGGAGAACTCGAGCATGTACAGTAGTCAACATTTTCCCAGCTCCAGCATACACAGGACCAGAAACTAAGCTTGTTCACTCTTCTTAGCTGAGTCTCAGTCTGTAGACGGAACCTCGACAGTTGAATTCTGCCTGAAGTCAGAGAATTGACATGACATGATATGACATCTAACAACATGGCCGAGGATCACTTATTTTAGTCACTATAGTTTTTTAAGTTTTCTATTTTAAATGTAGACTTGTGATTGAACCGCCTGGTCTTAAAAGTTAATCCCAAATATATTTTGTTTTGACCATTTAAGTCATGTACTTTTGCCTTGTAAATGACTTCTTTTGTATTACAAAGTCCTTGAAGTGGGTATTTATTTTTGTCCCTGCAGTTACATTCTTTATTAAATATCTTGTTTTGTACAATGCTGTTTAAATTTCTGGCATTTCGTTTATCACCAGTGTATTTTAACAATAAACAATACAGATTCTACCAAACACACGAAAAAAAATCTTCTATATATACTTCCGATTTACTATGAAATAACTTGTCTGCCTTAATTTTTCTTATATTTGCTCTATATGTATTTATATACACACACACATATATATATAGGTATCCTCACAACCTAACGTTTAAAATTCATTTTTAATAATGAAAAATCTTTCTTGAAGCTTTTATTTTAACTAATTTCAAACACTGATTAAATTGGATATTTCCAATCAGCAAAATATTATGCTATATTTCAAAACTAATTTAAATTGGAATTTTTTTTTTTTAATTTCGAAAACTTTTGAATTTAGCACTATTTTTAGCAAAGTGTTATAAAAATGTTAATATCTTCATTAGAAAATTGTCCAAAAATTAAATATACTTTTCTGAAACTTTATTTGAGGAATATTAGCCAATCAAAGTTAAAATCTGATTTGAAAATAGTTCTTTTTAAGTTTCAAATATAACAAATACATTTTTCAACTCAAAGGTAGCTTGTTTATGTTGACAGCTTTTTAACACATCTACGACAGCTCAATGATACAGATTGTTTTCTAATGCTGTTTTACCAGGGTAAGGTGCTTTAACCATAAAAAAAAAAAAAAAAAATGGGTATAATGCAAACAATTTTTAGGTACTCAGTAATCTTATAAATTTGGGAAAGTATTCTCTGTAATCTAATGACTTATTCACTTTCAGAAAACTTTAGCTCTAAATTTACGATAGTTGTCACTCTTATTTTCTGATAATGTCGTGTATGGACAACCGTATCTATAAAATTCAGCATGTTTTTTTGGTTTTTTTTTTTTTACACATAAAAAAACAATTTCAAATTCTTTTTAAAATATTCAGGGGGTCATCAGATTGTAATAAGCTTTTACAATATATGATTAATATAGTTTTACTTAATAACAACCTTTCCTAAGAGTTACACCACTGAAACTGAATTTTAAAATATTTTAAAATACAGTGGGACCTCTACTTACAAAATTAACTCGTTCTTGAAGTCATTTCGTAACATGAAAATTTCATAAGTAAAGACACTTTTTACCCTATAAATGTTCTAATCGGTTCCAAGCCCCCCAAAATTAGGACATAATTTTTATGAATGATAAAAATGCATCAAAACCTGTAACAAAAACAGCCGCATTAAGGGTACGTCTGGTCACCTCCTGCCAAGGCATGTTATCTTGAGGCAAACAACAATATCGAAGTGCTGCTTCCAAAACTCATGAAGGGTAAGCTGGTTGTTTTCAGTGATGTTGAAACATCTTGAACAGGTGTTTCATGTAGAGTTTATTGAAGTTCGAAATGACTTGTTGGTCCATGGGCTGGAGGATAGAGGTGATGTTAGGTGGGAGATACAGCACCTTTATAAATGAGAACTCCTCCAAGATATCATCTTCGAGGCTGGGCAGGTGCATTATCAAGAATGAGGAGGCACTTGAGGAGGCAATCAGGTGGACCCTGGGAGCTGCGAGTAGCAGCACATATTTTGAAATTTTTGTCTTTCGTACCCTGAAATTTCTTTCGTAACAAGAGGCAATATTTTTTCGAAGAGGCGTTTCATAACCTGAAAATTTTGTATGTATAGCCTTTCGTAAGTAGAGGTTCCACTTTATTACAAATTGGTCTACTTAAAATTTAAAAAAAAAATGAAAAAAAATATTGTAAAAATTAAATTTTTCATCGAAAAATATTTTTGTCTTAAGACAATATCGTCTTTAATAAATATTCTTAAAAACAATTAAATGTTTTTCTAATTAAATAATGTCCTAATTTTATTACATTTTTTACTTTTTGATTCAGAGCAGATTTTTGGTTAGACGGATTTGGATTTTTCAAAAAAATAAATTGGGGAATTATCACGTTGAATTTCTCAAGCTTTCATAAATATATTTTTACAAGATTTTCTAATAAAAAACAATTCTAAAATAATTTAATGCATTTGTGAATAATTCCTACAGATTTAATTAAAATCTAACATTTTTTTCACTTCTGCAAAACTTTTCTAAAATAATGTGCATGTTACGGAAAAAAAAAAAAAAAAAAAAAAAAAAAAAAGACCCTAAAATTTGCTTTCAAACTTGTGCCACATCTAAGCAGTGCTTAGAAAACTGCTCTCAGTCAGTGGATGTACAATATTTAAGCATAGGAAATTTATAAAAAAAAAATATAGTCCACTTGTCAGCAGATGTTCTAAAAGGGGCAAAGAATTTAATTAAACATTTGAAAAATACACTGATCTTTCCCTCTAAATAGTAATAAAGATTTGACAATCAAATTATATTTTCATTACATCTGGAGCATGTTTTCATCACAGTATGCTGATTTAGTGAATTTAGTATAGATAGATAGATAGATAGATAGAGTTTGTCTGACGGTCACAAGTCTAAAACCCAGGGTCACAAACTCACACCTCACTGATATTAAGCGCTTTCAAATAAGTACTGCGCATATATAATATATAAATAATATAATATATATATAACAAATTGCATATATATATATATATATATATATATATATATATATACACACATTTCACAGACACACACATATGTGCAAATATTTCTAATCTATATCTGACAATTATGCCATGCATAAAACTCAGAGCTGTGCTACAAGTAAGGAAGACAATATATACTTATTACTAGTGTAAACTTTAGCTATCTCATTATAGCTTATAATTATACTGTAACTAGCAGTATAGCCCGGCATTGCTCGGGTGTAATGAAAGCTTTAAAACTAATCCATGGCCCTGGAGCTCAGACTCAGCCTAAAGAATATTTGTGTGAAGTTTGGTGAAAATCGGATAAAAATTGTGGATTTGTATAAAGGACATACAGACAGATAAACAGACACACACACACAAACATCTTGTCTTATATATATATATATATATATATATATATATATATATAAAATCGATTTTCTGCACTATTTTAAGAACTGCAACCTTGAAACTTCTGAATATTGTTTCTTATATCTTTGTCTATGAGTGTATCAAATTTGATTAAAATCAGACCACTCCTTCTATAACCTGATTTTTTCAATTATTGATTTTTTGATATTTATCGGGGGTACCTCGACACAAAACCTAGCTAAGAACACTCGCAGACGCTTATAGTACAATTGTGCAAATTTTCAAGAAAATCGGTTCAGCCTTTTTGGAGTCTATAGGTAACAGATACACAGACACACACAGTTCCATTTATAAATAAGTTTAGATATATAGTATATCACATTTGACTCATGTGCACAAGCACACATAAAGAGAAAAATAAAATCATTCTAACACAAATAACTAGTATGAAAGTTACTTGTATAAAAATGAACGAAAATTCAAAAATGGCAGTAAATTGCTGAAAACGCCTCATGAGGTAACTGACCAATTACAAAAAAAAAAAAAAAAAAAAAAAGGTCTACGGAATTTTTGAGTCAAACTGCTGAAAATAACAATATAACATTAACCAGCTAAGTGACAAATTTGATTTTTACAATTATTATATATATATATATATATATATATATATATATCTATCAGTGAAGAGGACTCAAGGGTTTTTTTTTTTAAATGTAAATCGTCTGCACAACCACATCAACATTGCCTGATGATGAGAATTAATCTCAAAACATAGAAATTTCCATGTAGCAATGTAAACTTGACATAACCATATAATTATATATTTTCATCTCTTTGAGATGAATTAACAGTTATGTAAAAAAAAAAAAAATATCAAATATGTCAGCTAATGCCAGTTTCGTGGATTTCCATTAAGTTCCATAAATATATATATATATTAAAAAAGGATTAATTCAAAGATGTTGAATGGCCATTTCGATATGAAGATCCCCACGGGGGACAACACATCACCTCAGCAACAGAAAAATCCTTTCAGAAACTGGAGAAAAATTAGTCTACTTTTCCTTTTTAAATGGATTGCAAAGAAATTAAAAAATAAAATAAAATAAAAATAAAAATAAAAATAAAGGGAAAGAAAACGAAAAAGAAAAAGAAAAAGATAGAATAAAGTCAAATAAATAAGAAAAGAAAAAATTGACATCGTCTGGGTTCGCAAAAAAAAAAAGAGAATGTAACTAAAAATTAACATTATACAAAAAATTCATATACACACAATATACATGTGTACACATACATGCACACATATACACACACATATATATATATATATATATATATATACATACATATTCCATATGCACTCACACACATACATATAAAAATATAAAAAAATTAATGAATATTATGAAAAGGAGCATTTAAATAGCTAAAAAAATTTTTTCCAAAATTACATATAGCCCACATACATAAATACATATATACATATATATATACATATATATGCAAATATGCATATCCACACACACACATACACATATACATAAAAAATTAAAAAAGAAAAATTCAAAAAAAAAAAAAAATTAAAATTAAAAAAATTTTAAAAAATTATAGAAAAATTTAGAATTTAAAAATTAAAAATTAGAAGTTAAATTTTAAAATCCGCCCTATGGCGGCACTTGTTTATAAATTCCCTCCTAAGGTTCAAAAGTAAGTCCTGATGAGGATACTTCAAAATCAGAATCTTCTCCAATAAACACAGATGACACCTATCACGAAAACTTTTAGGAGTACAAGCTGAGCCTATTAATTTCCAGCTGATTATAGGGTCCTGCCCTTCCTCCTTCATTACTCAGAACCTACGTGATAGTGCCATCTATGGAATATGTATATATATATGTGTGTGTGTGTGTGTATATGTGTGCATGTATGTGTACACATGTATATTGTGTGTATATGAATTTTTTGTATATAGGTATGTACACACATATATGTGTGTATGCGCATGTATATGTATATAAGTGTGTAATAAATTGAATGTATGTGTGTGTATGTGTATGTATATATGTATTCTTATTCGTAGAATTGTGTGTGTATATATATGTATGTATGTGTGTACTTCTATAGGTATATATAATTGTAATTAATTTTTTTTTTTTTTTTTTTACCTAGTGTTGTCTTTATTTAGTTTAATTTCAAATGACCTAATTTTTTTAAAAATAATTTTATTTTAAATCCTATATCTTTTTATTCCCTTTTATTAATAATTATGCCTTTTTAAGTAAAGGCCTTTTTCTAATACTTCAACGTTTTGGGGAAATTAAGTTTTTTGAATTTGTCCAGCGTCTGTAAGATTTAAAAAATTTTTTCTTTAGTTTCTTTTCTTTTTCCTTCCCTTCCTTCTTTTATCTCTCTTACCACCTTTTTTCCGTGTTGCTTAAACTTACGTCGATTTAACACGACTGTCTGTTAATTTTTAGTTACATTCTCTTTTTTTTTGCGAAACCAGACGATGTCAATTTTTTTCTTTTCTTATTTATTTGACTTTATTCTATCTTTTTCTTTTTCGTTTTCTTTCCCTTTATTTTTATTTTATTTTATTTTTTAATTTCTTTGCAATCCATTTAAAAAGGAAAAGTAGACTAATTTTTCTCCAGTTTCTGAAAGGATTTTTCTGTTGCTGAGGTGATGTGTTGTCCCCCGTGGGGATCTTCATATCGAAATGGCCATTCAACATCTTTGAATTAATCCTTTTTTAATATATATTTGCTCTGTAATATTTTATTACATGGAGCTCTCTTCCTGTATCATTTTTTAATATTAAAATAAAATTTTTAATATTAATTAGGATCGGGTTTTTTGGAATTTACCTTCCTGCTTTTTTCCCTTGGATTGAAGTATCTGAATTAAAATATATATATATATATATATATATATATATATATATATAAACATATTAAAACAAATTTTGGAGTCACACTTTGGATTTAATAATTAGTAAGTTTCGTAATTTCTTTATTTTAATTAACACGAAGTTAAGTTGCTGAAGCTATTGATCCCATTAGTGCATGGCATCCAAATTTTAGAGAGGAGATTATCTAAAATTCGAGTCCTTTTATAAATCTTAATTATCTTTCAGACGTTTTTTTTTTTCTCAATTGTTTTCCGCTCTTTTTCCATAAATAAAATATAACTAGCCTCTTGCTGCTCTATAACTATTTTCATCGCTGTTGTTCAGACGAACTACATCCTTTGCTTTCCTAAGTCTGGGATTTTACAGTTAGGATCTCCCCATGCCAAAATACAAGAGTTGACTCATCCTAACCGTTCCATTGGTTAAGAGGACATGGACAGTTAGCTTCTTCCCTAAAACTGTTGCAATGTTAAACAGAGACCTTGTTTCCAATTTGTTTCCAATTTGTTTTACTTACCAACAATCACGGAATAAACACTCTGCATGTGGCTGCAATTTTTTGCAATTAATATCTTCCTACCTTCTTGTTGAAAGTGTAAAATTGTATTAAGAGAGAGAAAAAAAAGATATTAAAATCAAACAAAAAAAAAAAAAAAACATAGTTAACATATTTATTGAATCTGACAGAAAAAAAGGAAAGAAAGAAAAAGGAAAAAGAAAGAGGGGAAGAAAGAAAAAGAAAAAAGAAAAGAAAAAGAGAAAAGAAGAAAGAGGAGAAAAGAAAAAAGAGGAGAAAAGAAAAAAGAAGAGAAAAGAAAAAAGAAGAGAAAAGAAAAAAGAAGAGAAAAGAAAAAAGAAAAGAAAAAAGAAGAGAAAAGAAAAAAGAAGAGAAAAGAAAAAAGAAGAGAAAAGAAGAAAAAGAAGAGAAAAGAAGAAAAAGAAGAGGAAAGGAAAAAGGAAAGGAAAGGAAAAAGGAAAGGAAAGGAAAAAGGAAAGGAAAAAGGAAAGGAAAAAGGAAAGGAAAAAGGAAAGGAAAGGAAAAGGAAAGGAAAGGAAAAAGGAAAGGAAAGGAAAGGAAAAAGGAAAGGAAAAAGGAAAGGAAAGGAAAAAGGAAAGGAAAGGAAAAAGGAAAGGAAAGGAAAAAAGAAAAAAGGAAAAGGAAAGAAAAAAGGAAAAAGGAAAGAAAAAAGAAAAAAGGAAAGAAAAAAGGAAAAGGAAAAGAAAAAAGGAAAAGGAAAGAAAAAAGGAAAAAGTCTCCTCCATGGTGATGAAAAAAGTAGAAAAAAAGCAATATCTCCATGAACAGTTTAATACAAATCTAGAAAGATATTTACACATTTCTTTTCGTGGACTTTGTTTCTTTCTTTGTTTCTCTTTTTCTTTCTTTCTCTCTCTCCTCATTTTCCTTTTAAGTTTGCTTTCTTTTAAGTAAATAATGTGGAAATGTAGTTCAACATGCAGGAAATCTTTTCAAGGAGCAGCTTTTGACATTTGCCCCAACATTTGGATGTGGTGGCATTTGTTCTGTCAAAACAAATAGATTTGTTGTTTTGTCCACACTAAAGGGGCAGTTGGCATGAACTGTTGGGGAGCATCTGACTAGTACTAGCAAATAGGCAGTCAATGCAATTCAGCTTATATTTGGAATTGTATTGGTTGCCTAATCAAAAAATTCTGTATCAATGGTCAAAAGATGCTAAGGATTGAGTGGATCATTTACTTAGAATTTATTATTGTTACCAGTCATTATAATTTGTTAATGTGAAGATTTTTTTTTTTTTTATAAATCAATTTGATTTAGTTGTTACCTTTTTCATTTCCTTATCGCTGTCAGAGTTTGGTTCCGATATTCTAGTTAGGGAATCAATTGGTATAAAATTCATTCAGTCAGTAATTTCAGGTCTTGGTTTAAAATTCCTAAAAGAGTTTGGTCATTTCAGTTTGTGCTGCAGTCAGTTCAATGAAAAAAGATCTTATTTAGTTGGGACAAAAGCAAAGATCGTTTCTGCTGGAAGCTCTACTAGAAGTATTGGTCATCCAGTTCGTCTGAGAGATAAGGTCAATTGTTTGGGCAGTTCTAATCGTGGCATAGGTCATTCTGTATGAAAGGCAAGAATTCCAGGAGGGTCAGTCACTGTGTTAGTGATGATACAACTCTCTGCAGGAACCGACTGGGAAGTACCATTATCAGTGGCAGTAGCAAAAGTTTCTAAACCATCCACATTATCAACCTGGTGCTGCTGTTCTGCCAGTTGCTAGAAGATTTTTTTAAAAAAATAAGTAAAAATATAAGTAAAGAACATTTTCAAGGTAGACTAACTGCAAAGAGCAAGGGTAAATACTTATTTAATTTCATTAAAAAAAAAAAAAAAATGATTAAGTGTTATCAGAAATAGAAGCTAAAAACCTTCCAGTAACCAGTCCAATACTCTAAACTTTAATAATCTAAAGCACGAGTCATCCCTGAGAGAACACCCATTCATCATGATAGGTAAAAATTCAGGGTCCAAGTATCTATATAGGTATAGATGTTCAGCCCGTAAACGGCAAGGATAATCCAACAAGATCAACTTAATAAAAAATATTAAGCGTTATATCTGTATAGAGCTCAATGGATGTTATCCAGAGCAATATGATATTTATAAAGGAAAACTCAATACGTCATTTTGATTGGTTATAAATCAAAATTGGTATGTGTGGATGTGTCTAAGTATGCAAATATATGAGTACTTTGTGAGCATGTGTGAGAATTGTTAGTATACTTAAATATACGTTACTACTATTTATACGCATGGAAATCCCGTCTTTATAAAAATATATAGGTGAGTATGTGAATGCAAGATTTATATGTGAGCATGCGTGGATGTGAGTCTGTAAGTATAAACACAAGTGCATTTGTATATACATATGTGGATGTATAGACATGTGTGTATGTGGATATAAATAAGTATATCTGAATGTGTTAATATGTAGGGTTACACGTATCCATGAGCTTGTGAGTGGGCGTGTAATGACTATTGTCGCCATCCAAGAAAGATGACCTTTTCACGACTGGCCTAGAGACCTCCAACTGAGATGATGCCAATGTCTCTGTCCTTAAATCTTTTTACTTGATTTTTCTGTTCATTTTAAAGAAATGCTTATTCCGATAAAATATTTGTACCGAATGGAACAAATATAGTTGCACTTGCCCTTGAGACATCTTGTTAATGACCATTTTTGTCAATGATTTGTCTTAGGTAGTTGATTTTAAGCAGAAACAATTTGAACTTTTCTTCGAGTTTGAACTTGTATTCTCATATTTTTTTCAAAACTTCATATGCCCGATATGTTGTTCTTTCGATACACTTAATTAATATATCATCCAAGTAAGCAACTGGAAAATCACAATCTGCAAGTATGGTATCCATAGCTTGTTTAGGGATATCTGGAATCACTTTTATACCAAAAGGAAGTCGGCTGAACTTATACTATCCCCTGTGCATATTTATAGTTGTTAACTTTGAACTTTGAATATTTTTCTTCAACCTTTATTTGTAAATATGCTTCAGAAAGATCCAACTTTAAAAACATTTTCCACCACTTAACTTCAAAGATTTTCTCTGGACTTGGTTCGGTTCATTGTTTGTGGCATATGGGTTATTTAATACCGACAAGATTTTTTATAATAGGTTCGTATAAAGAGAATATGTATTCCTTGTAAGAAATCATTTTTTAGATCAGGTTTCATTGACATATTTTTGTAAAGAGGGCTTTGTTGAGAGTCAGATGTATTACTGGTATATATAAATTTTTCTTCAAGAATACATTTCTGTTAATATATTCTTTTTTTCTTCAAAAATGTATTGTTGGTAAGATTTTTCTTCATAAATATATTGCTGGAATTTTCACAAAAAATTTATTTTTATATACTTTCATAGTGTTTTGACCCCAGTTTGCAGACTATATATTTTCCCATAGCTGGGATCCTAACAGGTGCTACCACACTGAGTCATGGTGGACCTGGGAACAACAGCAATTAAGAGGTTGTTTCATGCTCCCCAAATCTTTCCAATTAGAGGCCTTGCTGCCGGATGCGGTTTATCATCAAACCCAGGACCCTGATGTAGTTTATCATCATACGCAGGACTCTCATTTGGGAGTGGGGGGGAGACGTAGTTGGCGTCAGGACTTGGTAACATGTAGCAAAAAGGTTGTAAACATTTGTTTAACTCTGTTGAAAAATTGGCACAAACACAAATGTTATTTTATTTTTTTAATTAATTACACTACTGGTGCTGTATGTTTTGAATGATTAACTCTTATACCTATTTTTTCAAGTCTGTCAAATTCTTCATTGATTTGGTTCAATGCTGCAAATGGTATACTACATATCAGTTTAAATACTGGGTTCATCACTTTTCTCACTTGAAACTTCTTTGAATTTTGAACACCAGCCCAACTCAACAGAATATCCCAAAATCATTTTTTCAGCTTTTCCTTTAAATTTTCAGTTTTTTCTTTTAACTGGTCACTTGTCCACATACATTTTTGGAATAAATAAGTAAATCCCACAGCTGAAATAATTTTAGCCAGTCAGTACCGAATAACACGATATAGTCTACGGCTATATCATGTTGAATACACCGGTTCCCGTCAGATCACCGAAGTTAAGCAACATCGAGCCTGGTCAGTATGGGTGACCATTTGAGAATACCAGGTGCTGTAAATGTAAGGACCAAGAATGGTCCACCGGTCCTCCAGGTTTGGGGGTTGGGTGCAGGGCTAACAACCCTGCCCGTAAAAAACAGTTTGTTACAGAAACAGCAACAAAAAGTTGCTGCCCTATACACCGTTGGGTGTGATGGATAAATGATGATGATGAGTACCGAATAAGTTTGTAGTATTTTTTAATAGATAAGCCTTAGCTTTTACACACTGGTTACGGAATGAGATGTTAAAAGTCATTTCGCCAATAAAAAATAATTTCTAACCTGACAAGCTACTTGCAACTTTGGAAGTCCTTTCTTAATATAAGTTTTCCATTTGCTTTCCATATAGCTTCATTGATTATTGTGATTTCAACACTCGTGTCAAATTGCATTTTTACATTTAGATTATTAATTTTCACATACACAAATTTTCTTTGGTTTTCTGTGATTATTTTTTTTCCATTGCAATGCTGGGATGAATGTCCGACTTTTCCACTCTTATAGCATTTTGAATTCTTAAAACGACAGTCGTTTCCGAGATGCGATCTTCCACATCTGAAACCTGGATTAATTTTTCTTTTTGTCCATTTCTCTTTTGCTTGTATGTATGCACATTTTTTTCCTCAATTTCTTTAGCATCACATCTTGACTTTACGATTCTGACATTTGTAAGTTTATTATTCCATTATAGTTTCATTAGAATTCTTGCCCGTATATCTGACGTTTTTCACCATTAACCCTTGAACAAAAATTAAGCCTTTTAACAGGTCTTTGAGTCAGTTCGTTTAATCTGAATCTTTCACACTGCTTATTAACGATTCCAGCATATGTAACGAAGTCTTTGTCTTCTTTTTATATCAGTTTCATACATTTTCAACCAGTATTGAATAATGAGCTTTTCTTACTAAAAATTTTAGTCATAATAATTACTGTTTTCTCAAAACAAATTTCTCCCATTTTTTTTCAGTAGTAGAAAATTACAGTATTTTTCATGTTCTACTTGTGCTAACTTTCTCAACAAAAGTCTTGTTTTTTTCTCTTGTCTTCCCAGTCACTGCATTCCACTCTGAAAACTTGCTTGTATCTTCTAAAATAAGCAAATTCCATCATTTGAGTTGTATGTGAATTCAGATATGGTATTTGCAACTGCATCAAGAATGAAAGAAATCGGGAAATTTTCCATTTCCTTCTGAATTATTTCAATCAATTTTGTTGTGTCTGGAGTTCCAACAACTGCTCATGTTGCTGTTGTATTTTTACCACTTGACCTAATATTTTTTCCATATTTGAAGAACTTTTTGTTTGTAATGTTTGTCTTTTTTTTTTACACCCAAAAGAAAAAAAATTAATGCAATGTGGTTCAAAAATCTCATTGTCACTTATCATGTGTGCCAAAGCAAAAAGTATTTTTTCCTGCTTGTTATAACTTGTATGAGTTTTGATCTCTTGTCGCTTCTGTTATAACTCGTTTCTAGCAGTTATAATACTAAGCCTTGCTTAGTGAATTTATACATTTTTAAGAATTTACAACAAAAAGATTAAATGCCATTTATTTATTAGATTGTTTATTTACAAGAATAATTTTATATTTACAACTTTATAAAAATACAATTGTATTAAAACTAAATGCAATGCAATATTCATCCTTTAGCAATTTATAAAGAAATATGAAAACAATTTTTGTTCATAAATTTATAAATAATTACTACATTATTAAAAGGTGAACACACTAAAGTTAAATTTCTTATTTTAACATTTCTATAAAGTTCAAATTGAGTGGCAAGAAGCAGATGTTTAGCCAACTATTTCAATAAACAATATAATAGTGTAAATAAGCAATCTAATCAATAAATAGTATTTAATATTTTTGTTGCAAGTTCTCAAGAAAAAAAAATGTATAAATTCATTTTCATCATGTTTAGGTTTTATTACAATTCTAATCAACACTTTTTAAACCAATAAACATTGCCTAGGAGTGAAGGTAGTTAAAATAATAGCAGTGTCAAGAGAAAAGCCACATTTTTTTTGCAGGCACAAAGGTTAAAGATTACTGAAAATTTAATCTCTATCATGATTTTAGGTTCATTTTATTCTTTGTTTTTTTTATATACAGTTAAAAAAAATAAAAATGGTTTACCTGCAGTGCTTGCAACTGTGATGGATCTGTGACAACAAACACATGTTGGTTGTGATCACCAAGACTGATATGAGCCACCCCGTGTTGGCTGATTGTGGTTTGTGCTGGGTGAGGAATTGCCTGTAAAGCAACCATTGTGTTGTCATCAGCCACCACACTCACACGCTCGGTTCCAGCCATCATAGTAATCTACGGAAGGAAATAAGCAGCAATATGCAAAACTATAAATACAATATGGGTTAATTATTTTAGGACATTTATTTTAATTTGAAATTTTTTATGCTGGCAGTGTGAACAAATCAGACAATAATTTCTATCTGAGTTTAGGGGACAAGGAGTTAATTATACACTGACTGTTGTTCACATCTTTTTATCACAACATTTCAGACATTGTGCCTTCTGGCCTTCACTCAGCCCAGATTATCAAGCACTTGATAAAAGGCAAGGAACTAGCTGAAAGAATGTGATAACAACCAACATGGGGACAAATATATTGGCCAATATTACATATACACAGATATACATTTAAAAGGACAAAATACAGGTAGAAAGATAGTGTTGCATCTAATCTTCTAAGTGAGTAGGGTTTGTCTGTCTTAGAAATTAGCATTAAAACTCATTGCTTATAACCCCAACAAAACCACTGACACTGGTGAGAGATGATCAACAATTTCAACCAAAACGTACCCACTCACCAACACACTTTCCCTTGTTCATAATTGTGAGGATTACCTCTATCTTGTCTGTAAGGATACAAATTGGGAACACTGTTTAAGAATATAGAAGGAGGGTTTCAGGGTTTGGGTTTTGTTTAACAGCATATCAACCTCTGTGGGTTATTTAATGCCAAAAAAGTGGGGTTTTAAGATATTTTTTTAAATGTTCCGTTATAGTGAAAAAGTTGATTTAGTCAGATTTTAATGAAAATTTTTGTTTTTATTCTTTTTTATTTTAGAAAACTGAAAATGTCCTCTAGTTTTGTATTCAAAAATATTTTGCTGAGAATAATTCATTTTCCTTCAAAAATGTGTTATGGTAATAATTTTTTTCTTCAAAAAACTGACTGAGTTGTTAGCTGTTCAGGTTTCTGAGAGGAAGAATTTTTATTAACAATTTCCAAATAGTTTTTCTTTCATCTTATTGCTGCTTTTTATTGCAGCACTCAGATTACTTAACAGTCTACAACATTTAAGTATGTAAAATTCATTGAGAAAAGACGTGTCTATATAAATTAGATTTCCCTTTGCTTTGGTGGCTGATCTCTTTGGCTAAACATCTAAGTTGTCATCCATGTTTGAAAGACAACTACGGATGCAGAATATGGGTTAAAATCTCATCAGAAGCTATTCAGTCAGGTAAGTGCCATACGTGATACACGCTTGGGTGATCATGTCTCGAAAGAGACATGACTGACTGGGCAGAAGATTATCCTGCAGTAGGTTGCCATTGCTTTCTGCGGTAGACTGGTTGCTGACCAAGGCTATAGAACCCAATCTGTCCTGCTATTTAACCCATAACTGGAAGGAAGAGATGGATTAATACCTTTCCCAAGGGTATTTGCGTGTAAGTGAATGCAATGGATTCAACTGGAATTCAAACTCGGCTCCCCGATTTCTCGTTCCGAATCGATATCCAATGCACCACAACGCACATTCAGTCAGTTAAGTGCCATATGTGATACACGCTTGGGCGATCATGTCTCGAAAGAGACATGACTGATTGGGCAGAAGATTATCCTGCAGTAGGTTGTCATTGCGTTCTGCAGTAGACTGGTTGCCAACCAAGGTTATAGAACCCAATCTGTCCTACTATTTAACTCATAACTGGAAGGAAGAGACGGATTAATACCTTTCCCAAGGGTATTTGCGCGTAAGTGAATGCAAGGAATTCAACTGGGATTTGAACTCAGCTCCCCAATTTCTCGTTCCGAATCGATATCCAATGCACCACAACATACCCATCCTTAACAAGGAGAAAATGTAAAACCTCCAAGATGAACTAGTCAGAAATTAACAATGAAAATAACTTAGCCAAGAAATTCTGATAATTTTAAAATGTGCTCTTTTAATTTAAAGATAGATATTTTTCTTTTCTAATTATTTATCCATTCTTTTTTTTTTTCTTATTTCTTAAATCCTTTGCACTTAGTAATATAAAATATTCTGCCAGTTTTAGAAAGAAAAATTTGCAGTAGAGTACATCATATCACTGCATTATGACAATTATTAAACCCAAGTATTTGGAGAGGGGAGAAAAGAAAATCATCCCACAAATATTTGCATTACATGATAAAATTTACTAAATTTTTTGCAAGGTAATATATTTTTTAAGGTAGTTTAAATATTTATTAAAATATAACCAAGTTTACATGTATTTTTTTAAGGACATAATTATATTTATGTGCATTATTGCACATAGTACAGCAGTTATCAACATCAAAAGTGAGATGTGCAAGCTGAGTTCAAACACTGGCTGAAGTTGTTGCATCCACTCTCACACAGATACCCTGGGGAAAGGTATGAATCCATTCCTACTCTCCCTACTTATGGGCTAAACTCTGTAGCCCTTGTTAGCAATCAGTCTAGAAAAAGTAAAACTTTGATTTCAAAACCTGAAGGCTATCCAGATTGACAAGATCCTGATGAAAGCAGGCAGACAGGCACAATCGTTGAAACATTGTGATAATGACAACAAGGATGAAGATATAAATAATGTTAATAATGTAAATAACACAACTAAAAGTTGAAAAAAAAAAAAAATGAGTCAAATAGGAGTTGATTCTTCATCTTTTAAAAATTAAAAGTTTAAGATAATATCTGACAGGGTTTTTTTTTTTTTTATTGTTTGCTTAAGTGCCATGTCCTTTCAGAATGTGGGTAATTATGCCTCTTCACATTCTCCTATTCTTTAGCATCTACAAATTGTACAATACCATGAGATTAGGTAAATAGTGGGGTGATTTTTCATTACTTTCTCCTGTTTTGAATTCAAAGTCAATCCTGGAGACCAGTTACTCTAAAAAGGCTAGAGAGCCTAGTCTGCTCTATTATTTTATCTATAGCTGAAGAGAGAAGACATGAATTCATACCTTTCCCAAAAGAAATGAGTCCAAAGTGAACACAACAGCCTCAGCTGGAATTTAAAATTGGCCTGCTGATTCCATTTCCAATTTCAGTAACCATTACAAATACTGTTTTTTTTTCTTTTACAAAGAGAACATTACCTGTTGACCCTCTGATGTGTAGCACACTTGTCCACTATCTGAAGTGTTGATAACTAATGTGCCTTCTCCATCTTCTTGGAGCCCAGTTGCATCAGCAGTTGTAAGATTGTAATGAAGTCGAGGTTTTTTCTTTGGAGTATCCATACACTCATCCACAACTGTGTACGAGATATCTGAAATGATAGAATTTGATGAATATTTTATGGGGACACATAGAATATCATCTTCCAAAATGGGAACAGTCTAGCCTGCACTAAAAAAACAACTTTACCTGTGCTTGGCATTAGCAGAAAGTACATCACTTGCTCAACAACTAGGCAAGTTCTATGCAGTAAAAAAAAGTGTTTTTTTTCGTTTTTTTCTGTCCAACAGAGACCAAGGGAAACAACTTTTGGAAGTTTAAAAAAGATGAAGAGAAGAAAATTAGAAGTTGAGAATCCTTTATCCAAAATTCTTGGGAACAAAAGTTTTCAGGCTTTTTGGGGTGATTTTGGAATACAGGCTATTTAATTTGTATATAGCATCTGTAAAATGGGGCAGCTTGGGAATGGAACCTAAACATAAAACATGATGTCCCTTTACATTTACACAGCTTATGTGTGTTGTGGTGCAGTGGATATTGACTTGGAACGACAAATCAGGGAGACGAGTTCAAATTCCAGTTGAATTCCTTGTATTCACATATGTGCAAATACCCTTGGGAAAGGTATTAATCTGTCTCTTCCCTCCAGTTATGGGTTAAATAATAGGACAGATTGGGTCTATAGCCTTGGCTGACAACAAGTCTACCACAGAAAGCAATGGCAACCTACTAGGGGATAATCATCTGCCCAGTCAGTCATGTCTCTTTCAAGACATGATCGCTCACAGTGTGTATCACGTATGGCACTTAACTGACTGATATATATATATATATATATATATATACCCTGGAGGTAGTTTAATATAAAATTTAATTAATTTTTTGTACATACAGATAATGATGTTAGTCATGTAATGCTCACATAGATTTTTAAGTGGTGAAATTAATATTTCCTGTAAAAATAATGTATTGTACTTTCTGAACATGTACAAAAAAAAAATGATCACTACTTATATATATATATATATATATATATATATATATATTAAAGACTTCTTGTAATTTCAAATAATATCTTTACTGAGCATGAAACACATGTTAAGTCGTACATGAACAAAGGTGTTGCTGTGATAATTGCTAACAAAAAACTGGCACAAAAGTAAGCTAACCCTAGGCTGCAGAACCCCCACAAAGGGTAGATGAGATCCCTTAACAAAGGCTGCACATCACCTAAGAATCTTCCATTAGTGCTAAGTCATGTCAGCACCAGAAAAACTTTAAGATTTTGGAGGTTTTCAGATTTGACAATTTTGAATAAAAGGACACTCATCCTGTTTAAGAATTTGTAAGATATTGCATCTCCATCGTCAACTTTTGATATTCTTTAAAATTATAATTAGTTTTGATCTCACCATTTCAGATCAACTTCCCTTGAAATCAAAATCAATACTGCAAAGCTGAAATAAAGACATGGCTTCTGAAAAGATCTACTGATCACATCTCATATCCTGCGAGTTTGTTTTTCATGGACAAAACATTCACTAATATAGGTGACAAAAACATAACTAGGCAATGTACAATTAATCATACAGTCACATACCTCCTCCTCAAAATCTTCATGCCCTATTGTCTCTTTATGATCTACAAGCAACAGAAGTAATATTAATTATTTGGAATTTTATTACATCTTGGTTTTTTACCAAGAAATAGTAATATGTAGGCTTAGGCCAAGTCTAATCTTAGCTTTTTTGAGACAGAACTGTTTACGGCATCATCTATAAAAGATGAGTTCCCAGGATATGAAAGACTGGTTCAAGTTTTGTTGGAAGCCATTTTTTATATCTTTATTTTAACTTCATGCGATTGACTGAGGGTATTCAAACTGAAATTAAAAAAACTAAAAAGAAAAGAAAAAAGACAGACATTAACAACAAAAGGTGTAAGAAAGATTTAAAAAAAAAAAAAAAAAAAAAGGTGATATTAATTATGAAGAAAAAGAGACAGAAGAAAGAGAGAGAGAAAAAGATAAGGGGAGGAAGGGAGGTAGAGAGATCTGACAACATCAAGTAGAGAAATAGGAAACAAAGTAAAAGAGAGAATTGGATATCCTCCTACCTAAAGCTTGATCAGGACAATAAAGAGCATCTCCTTCTGAACTGACCTCTTCCCCATGAGCAGTACGCTTATGCATTGCTAATGTGGATGTTTGGCGATATGTCTTGCCACAATGATTGCACACGTAAGGCTTGGAATGTGTGTGCACTACATGATGTTTGTAAAGGCTTGAATATTCTGTAAATCGTTTCCCACAACCTTGTACTGTACATACATAAGGCTTCTCTCCTGTAACATACAAACATTTCAATTTGAATCAAGTTAATATACAGTTCATGAAATATACAATTAAAATCTACCATGAGATGAACATACAATTCTTTCATAATTATTTTTCCATTCAATGTAAATATAAATTTGTGCAAATAGAAAACAAAAACAAATGTTAGCTTAACATTTATGTCATAGATATCAGCCGAGACTGGCATGTGGGTCTGCCCCGTCGCACATGGCTATCAGCCGAGTCTGGCATGTGGGTCTGCCCCGTCGCACATGGCTATCAGCCGAGTCTGGCATGTGGGTCTGCCCCGTCGCACATGGCTATCAGCCGAGTCTGGCATGTGGGTCTGCCCCGTCGCACATGGCTATCAGTCCAGACTGGCATGTGGGTCTGCCCCGCCGCCATGGCTATCAGCCGCTGGCATGGGCTCCCCGCCTCACTGCCGAGGGTCATGTGGGTCTGCCCCGTCGCACATGGCTATCAGCCGAGACTGGCATGTGGGTCTGCCCCGTCGCACATGGCTATCAGCCGAGACTGGCATGTGGGTCTGCCCCGTCGCACACGGCTATCAGCCGAGTCTGGCATGTGGGTCTGCCCCGTCGCACACGGCTATCAGCCGAGATTGGCATGTGGGTCTGCCCCGTCGCACATGGCTATCAGCCGAGACTGGCGTATGGGAAGACCATTTTCTTCATGATCATGACAGTGAGTAACCAAAAGAGTATTGCTTTTTATCACTACATTCCAGGCTGATCCACTTTTTGATTTTGAAAAATATGTCAAAATTCATTTTATAATAACAGCAAATGCTGATAAGAGAGGAAAAACCATATGGAACAATAACCTTGATAGTATTTAAGTATTTGCTATATTTGAATCCAATATATGTAAACAAGGGTTCAACTTTCCTTGCCACCACCCACTGATTTATGACCACAACTCCTACCTAACTCAAAAGCCATTAACCTTAAATCTTTTTAGTTCTAAGAAGTTTCTTGTAGGGGTTAAACATTATGTTTTTTTTTCCCCCATTTTGTCATTCAATTCCCCACTATTAGACAGTTATGCAGATTTGCATATCATCTCTTATGACATTTTACAAAAATTTCCATTTTGTTGGAACAAGTTCTTGAGATTTGTTTAAAAATTTTCCTGTATATAATTAAACAGAACTGTAGAAATCAGATTCAAATGAACTCCTATCGACTTAATTTTGAAAAATAGAAATACAAAGAGGATTTTGTCATCACTAATCTGAATTCATTTGATTATGTATTTTAAGCTTCTTAACATTACCTCAGCTTAATCCAAAAATGAAATATAAAATATACCTCATTCTTTAACTAAGCTGAACTTTGGCATGTTTAGAAGCTTAAAATAGGCAAAAAATGTGGTTCAGATTTGTTTTTAAACTTTCAGAAGATAATTAAAATTTATAACTCCTATTAAGATTATACTTTAAACATGAAATATGGTTAAAACTTGAGAATTTACTGAGCATGACCAAACTTAGCTAAAATTAATAACAGTTAGTTAAAAAAGGGGTAAAAAGTCAGGCAAAATTGTTTAATAGCTGATTAGCATTGCTTATCTTTAAAATGCCTTGTATTTCCGTAAATATATATTTCAGATAATAAAGGCAAATAAAGAATCATTAAAAAAAAAGGTGAAATTTGCTTAAAATCATTAAAATAAAACAAGAGAAAATTAATTATTGCAGTTTCATGAATGAAAGCTTATTTAAAGAAAACCAAAAAAGAAATTACCAAAATAGTTTACTTGTGAAGTTTTTCAAGATTTTTACCAAGTTGATGTTGCTACATAATGTCATCAAATCAATGGCAGCAAGGGTTAACGTGATGTTAAAATATTTCCAATTTCCCCCTCATGAAAAAGGATATCTAAATTAGTAATAGAAGAGCTGCTAATCTGTATTTAAAAAAAATAATTGAACCAGTGATGTTTTAAAGCAACATACTCTTTTCAATATGAAATTATTATTACTTATTGAAACTCACTGTTTCTTTTACACAACTTTGTTTATAGCAAAGCTAAAAGATATATATATATAAAGGGATGAAAATATGATCCATTTAGCATTAAAAATACTTTTGTATCAGTTTGATTAAATTATGGCACAAATTAAAGGCTTAAACAGAAAAGGCTAAAACATTGCATTTACAAATATTTAGGAAATAAAAGCTCAGATAGATACCTGTGTGTATGCGTACATGGTTCTTATAATTTGTAGCCGAAGCAAAGGCACGGCCACAGCCTGCTTCCCGACACGTGTAAGGTCTTTCTCCAGTGTGCGTCCGGATATGTACCTTACGAATATTAGATGTTGTGAATGACCTTGCACAACCCACAAAAGGACATTTGAATGGGCGTTCACCTGTAAAATAAGCAAATGGCATACAAAATGACATTTCTTCATTATTGATGACAAATGATCATTATTATTATTTCAGTTTATATACATCTTGATATTATAGATGGGATTTATTAAACACATGATGTAAACATACAATGCAATCTCTACCAAAGCTTTCCACTGACAGGCTAGTGATTACCCCATGTTGCATTTTGATTCTCAATATCATCAGCATTCACTGAAAGCTGAGAAAGGGTCTGTTGCATGTTCACAAAATAATGGAGATGGAAAAGAAATGTCACATTGAGAAATGAGAATGCAAACCCTGTTTTCCATATTATATCTAGAGATTTTATTCAGGGTTCTGCCAAGGTAGATAGGCAGGTGACTCTTGTGACTTTTGCTATGTCAATCTTATAGATCAGCTCTTCCCCAATACTAACTCATCTCCCATCTACATATTCCAACATGTGGCTGGCAATATCAGCAGATGGCATCAGAACTGACTGATCCCAAAAATGATTTAATATAGACCAACACCTGGATATACACTATTTCTAGTCTTGTTGTCACTTGGTCTCTCTTTCCTTTTACCTTTGATAAAAATGAATGCTGCAAAGAAAACCAGACTAAACATCTACTAGCCATCAAACAGAAACACTTGAGATCAAAATAAAACCACATATTCATTTTCTAGATTGGTGTTCATAGTATCACATTCACTCTTATGATTATATAGATAACATCACAGAATTTTTTTTTTTTTAATCATATCACCCCAAGCAAGACGATAACGCCACTGATGCGCAGGGGGCTACATAAGAGTGAAATGATTGGAAAAGAGAAAGCCGGAAACCACATCCTAACCAGGAAACAAGGGACGAGCCTCTTCACCTGTTCAATATACGTGGGTAGAGTGTGAACCGGGCGAATGTTTACAGGTAAGTCAGAGTAATGAACCTAACATTTGGGTTGTTTTAGTGCCTACTTCATTTGAAAGTAACGAATATAATATTTGAGTTTTTCTTATATCTGTCCATTGTTTCTAATACAACTTCACAACTTGAAGTTAAACATTTTCTGCAATAGTACCAGTAGCTGTAACAGGCATCCATTTATCTCAAGAAATAGTGCTCAGTTAGGTTAAAATTCAGTACTTTGGCGGTGAGACTGAAGTGACCTCACCAGGATGCTGGCATGGGCAATAGTCTATCGAGGCTGTGCACTGACAAGATTACATGCCTCCTTAATTTGGCCATACTGAGAAGATCCAAAGTAATTACATCTGGAGCTGGATTGGCTGCAGATGTCAGAATGTCATCAATTTCTGTAGTAATGGACCAAATATTTCTGGTAATAAGAGAAATAATTGATAGATGTTGAATTTTGTTAATTCTTGAGTCCAAATCTGTTTTAGCAAGCTTTAGTACTCAATCTGTTAGGCACTGAAAAAAAAAAAAAAAAAAAAATTAAGGTGAAGAATTAACTGACCAAATTGGTTATTATATATATATATATAATTTTTTTTCACCATTCTTCATTGATTTTTGCTAAAGAATTTACAAATATTTATACATACTTAAATGTGAAAGAATATGAGATGGTAGGCTACAAAATCTGAATTTTCTGTCACACCAGGTCAGTTAATTATCACCACAAACTCACTAAATTTCAAATCTGCCCTTAGACGATTCAATATGTTTTTGCTGCTTTAAATTAAGTTTCAATATATATTACTGGTCATTATCAGATGTTTGTTGTGCCCAACAAAGATATGATTTTAAAAAAACATTTACAGAATTAAATATTTAATTTCATAAAATAATCAGTTTAGTACTTGTAAAGATAGATTGTAAAAAGCCTTTCTCAGTTATAGGATTCTTCTTTGACATTTAGTAATTAAACTTTGAATGGAGCAAGACTAAATGATAGTGGGTATTATGTATAGGATTCATGCCAGGAAATAACAGACAGCCAAATCAAACTTAATGTCAATAAGGAACCTTTGTTCTAAGAGGAGTTGATCTGTGGTGACCTTAACAGATAGTAAAGAAGGACTCAGTGTCACACCAGAGCATCAAAAAGTTGACCTGGAAGGCAACCACATTTGCCACCAGGTGCAGAATAAAGAATGTTAGCAGCTTCCCCATGTAAAGAGATGGCTGACCCAGCTGAGTTTAGGATACGCATCTGTAGAACAGCCAGATGACAGAAGATTATTCAAGTAGTCTATCTGAGAGGGAAATGCCAAAATCTTTGTGTGAATATCAATGTTTGAAGAAAGTACACAAAGCCACACACACCAACATTAAAAACATCTAAACAAGAACAATAATTTTGTAAATGAAAAATTTAATCTTGTATTCTAATTAGTTACAATAATATCACAGGAAGATTGTATTGTACTGGAATAAGTGAATAGGGAGCATGTTTTATTATGCCTCTGTTGATTATCAACTTTTGGCAAATTAAGATATAAAAATTTTGGGATAAGAGCTGATCCAAGAAGTTTTCAGTGCCCACTTGTTGATTTCTTTGTAGATAGACAATTTCTTGAACAGTTTATTACAGTTCTTCTGTCCTCACATAGATCTACTGTTTATGATAACTGACCATGAACCTTTGGTATCTAGCTTTCTATAAGATGCTGAACTTCAGACGTCTGTGACATCTAAATTGATAAAAATAGTGTTTGACAACAGGCATGAGATTCACTGCTTAATTATATATAGTATTAAGTATTTGACTCTTTTCTAATGATTTCTTAACATTATTCCAAGTTATACACCTTCACTTAAGAAAAAAATGAAACAAAACAATGACTTTTTTTTTTTTCATCATGTCACCCCAAGCAAGGCATTCCACTGCTACTATAGCGCAGGGGGTTACACAGGGTGAGAGACGAGTTAGGATGTACATAGGGGGAGAGTTGGAGAGAATGGGAGGGTTAGTGTGTGACTTATAAAGTTAGAAAAAAATAGAACAATAAAAACGAAACGATACTATACCTGTATGTGTGCGGACATGTTTTTGAAGGTCTCCTGATGTCTTAAAAGCTTTATCACAGTTATCTTTAGGACACTTGTAAGGTTTCTCCCCAGTGTGAACTCTGGTATGACTTTTGAGGCCATAACCTGTGGCAAATGCTTTTCCACAACTGGTGAACTCACACTTGAAAGGACGATCTCCAGTGTGCGAGCGTTCATGGACCTGAGAGAATATGAATTAAACATAAATCAAGTTATAATCAGAAAGAAAAAAAATGCTTAGGAGATAAACGGCCAATTTAATTGCAATTTTGAAGATTGGGAAGAAGAAATAACCTCTAAATATGATTCCTCTAATGACTAAAACATCCATGCAATTAAATGATAACAACCACCACATATGAATTTTGATCTAACATTTTCACTGTATAATGTTTGATCACCAAAATTAATATTCACTACTGAATTGAGGGCATTGAAGAAGGAAATTATATGGAAAAATAAATTATTTTTTTATCATTCTATATAAGGTATACCTATTTTACTACTTAAAATAAAAAATTTTGATGACAGTGACTAAAACTGATTTCAAATTTCCAGTTGTATAGCTAAATTCTTTGATGACAACCTCCCATGCATAATACCAGAATATTTACAAGCCTCTTATAGACTAGTAAATACTGTTTCTGCCAACAGATTCAAAATATGTGTACACCTCTTGCCCAATTAACCCATTGTAGCTTGCAGGTAAAAAGCTGAAAAAAAAAAATTTTGAAATTGTCAAAAATAAAGGTTTGTTAATCAATGGAAGTACAAACAGAACAAAGACACCTGTCAGAAAATCTAGTAAATAAAAAAACAGAAAACATTAAATATACTGATTTGTAATCATTTGTAAGGACTTCCATAGATAACTATAGCAAATGATAATTTGTTGAGGGCCAATGGAAATCCACACAACAATTTACACAAAAAATATTCAACAAAAATCATCAAATTCAGTTCTTTGTATTCTCTATAAAATTGGTTAAATACCCTTTTATTTGTTTGCTGTCAATACTCATTTAATGCTCTACAAAAGTGGTCTCATGCCAAGTTAAATAATACTTTATCAGTTAATAAATAACTTCTGATTGTCAGCATTTTACTTAACTTGATAGACTTGTCCATAAATACATAAAACAATGTCTGTGTGTGCACCTTACACACATACACTATTCACTTTAGTAAAAGATATTTAATGTCAGTTCTTTATTTTGTATAGTACAATTTTAGTATTTTGATTAATTTTCCTGCAGTGTCTTGCATATTTTGGTATTATCTCTTAATATATGTTTTTTGTTAAATTTTTTTACAATGATGTTCATCCCCACTCTCTTTTTTACAGTGCTATTCAGCCTGTACAAGGGCTGAGGGCCACTTGAGATAGAGAGTTACAAAGTAACAGCTTATGCAAATATGTGTGGACAATAGCAGTTAATTAGATTTGAATAGGTTAAAAGTGTAATGATCAGGGAAGTAACACAAAACAGTGGCTCATAAGAAGAAGCTGCTTGCAGTGGAACTTACATATTACCAGAGAAATACAAACAGAATGAGAGTGGTTCACTAGAATGTGCATGGTATTGTGGGTTTTAGCCATGAAGGTTAGAACTAGTTGAACTAAGAAATGTAGTTGGGCTCAGCAGTTTCCATGGAAAAAACGGCAGAGTAGCAAGAGGCTTGCGCTGTTTCATCTGTGAGAAAGGGTTTGAAGGGTGAAAAATAATTTTATGTCCACAGGGATATGGAGACATTTTAGGACTATCAAAAGTGAAAAGTGAAGACAAGGCATACATGATAGGCTTACTCTATTTTCAGCTTGATCTGATTCCTGTAAAGGTATGGGATTGTGAGAAGAATCAGTTACTTACTAGAACAGTACAAAGAAATGGCAATTTTTTTCAGCAACAGATTGCATGTATGCATTCCATTTGAGGTCTGGCTCAAGTTTAAGTCCCAATAGACACAAAGGCCTCCCCTGGGAAAGCCGTATTTTGATTGCTTATGGCATGATGACTGATAAGTGGACAAAGTTTTGATAAGAGACAAGTTAACCTACAAAGGAGTTTGTGATTAATATGAGAATTTAATTTTTCTTCTTTAATTATTGGTGTTAGAGATGCAATCTTTCAAAGAGGACAAGAATTCATAAGCCACTGTTTTTACATCAGTGAGATCTTTAAGGTTCAGAGTTATTGATAATTGATTAGATGAGATGATTTAACCATTTTATAGTAAATGCTAATTATACTTTTAATGTTTATTTTTCTTGTATATTGTTAGTGTACATCAGAATATGACAAATTCATCAGGTTTTTATTTTTGATTATATCAAGATGGCTCACCGTGATATTTTTTCCTGTAAAATTATTTAAAGCTTACATATTTATGTGTGCATAACATTTTTCACACAGAGTGCAGATACTACACTTTGCTCGTCAGGAGAAGTGCCAATCCAGCATAAATAAATAATCTCATCATTTTAATGGGTATTATGCTACTGTGCGTGTGTATGTATGTATATATAAAATAATATGAGTAATGATTACTAATGGAAGTATATTCCACAGATATTTACTTTAAAAGTACTCAATAGAAAAGTAAAGTATAAATATATGGTAATTATTATTAATATAATTGCACACTGCAAGTTGATACCTATAAAATTTTGGTGCTAAAATGCCAACATCAAACAGTAAAACTGCCTGATAATGGTGTTTTAGCACCTAAATTTTATAGCTATCAACTGGCAGTGTGCAATTATTATTATTATAATAATTACTATATATATATATATATATATATATATAGAGAGAGAGAGAGAGAGAGAGAGAGAGAGCTGGTGTTAATAAAATAGTGCTCAATGCACTGTACAGAGGTATAAAATATGTATTCATAAATATACATTTTTTTTTCCTCACCAGTAGCACGACTCGGGTATGAAGCCTCAAGATGTGCTACCAGTGAGAAAAAAAAATGTATATTTATTAATGTGTGTGTGTAAAGGTTATAATTGTTACAAAACAAGAACATTTTTAAGAAAATGGTGGCATGCATCATGTATGAAAATGTTTAATCCCATCTTTATGATGCTAGAGTACAGATAACGATTTAAATTCTGTTTGTGTATATAATAAAGAAAATTATAAATATTTAACTTAATAGATTGACTGGTGAAACAAGACAGACTATCCAGAAAGAACACATTCATTCTAATACATTCTCTGTACAATACTGTTTTATTTCTACAAATAATTACCATATTCTTCAAGTGTCAAAATTCATGAAAAAGAATTTGTGTGTGTGTGTGTGTGTGTGTGGTCAAATCCTCTCCAGTTCATAAATCATAGGTATCATACAAAGTCTAACAGCTAAATGCAGTCATCCTTCATTTCTTAATATGTATTTGTTGTGGATTCTTGTTAGAAACCACACAATATAATAACAACACAAAACAGATATGAGAGGAAAAATGTAAGTATATTGAACAAGATATATACAACCTGTACACAGTAGATTCAGGAATACTTGTTAGTAGGAGTCAAATATATACAATCTTGGAGATAAGAAGTCCAGGTAATAAGTCTATATTCTTACTGACTATCTAGCAGTGGTTCAACTGCTCTGACAATCACACTGTGACAAGCACTGCTTTACACACACCCGTTCTCTATATATGTACACCTTAGATGAGTCCATTTATATTATATATATATATATATATATATATATATATATATATATATAAAAAAGTGACTCCCCAACAGTATTAAGCTTTGCTTTGTTGACTGAAGCAGGAGTAAACACACATAGTGAAATTGTGCTAATTTTCCAAGTCAGGTGGGATTGCCTTGCCTGCTTTAAAAGCAGGCAAGGCAATCCCACCTGACTTAGAAAATCAGCATCGAAGTTTGAGCTGTGTCAAGGCTCAAAACTTACCAATAATATTAAAAGTAAATATGAAACTATTTCAACCACAAAGCAATTACTGATTTACTTTAAGAAAATACAATTGCAACTTATACAAAGATGTTTTATACATTTTTTCTTTTTAAATCAATTCACCCCAAGTAAGGAAGGACTGTCACTAGTGTACAAGGGGTTACATTGAGAAAAAAGACTAGGTACATGTGGTATTGAGGAAAGGATAAAAAAATAAACAGGATTCAAGAAGATAGAAAATGGTAATTAACATTACATTTAAATTTTTGGAGATTGTAGCTATCAGGGAAGCAAGCAAGTAAACAGAAGGGAGTTTCACAGGCAGGAAGTGCAAAAAAAGAAACTGTTAAAGTAGAAGTGATGGTTACATTTAACTATTGCAGTGGTAAAAGGGTGAGACCTTGAAGCCAATCTAGTAGCATGTTTAAATTCATGTGAATGGAGCACCAGGAAAAAAAAAACTCATAAGAGCAGTTGTCGTGAAAATATTTGTAGAAAGGTCAGAGGGAAGCCACGTCACATTCATGAGAAAGTAACTGAAGTTGAGATGCCAAGTCAGGACTCATTGGAGCCTCAAAATGAATAGCATGAATACCCAACCAGATATGACAACAATATTCAATGCATGGACAAATGGTAGATTTATAAATGTGCAAGATAAATTCTGAGAAAAACTTTCTGGCCCAACACAGAGACCCAGTAAAATGCTTAAATTCACATGAATTGGATAGCAGGGGGAAAAGATTGTCAGAGCAGTTGCCACAAAAATATTCATAGAAAAGACAGAGGGAAGCCATATTTTGACAGTGAGAAAGTGACTGTAGCCGAGATGCTGAGTCAGGACTGATAACATTCTAGATCTTTTTATTGTATTTTGTTGAGACCCTTGAGATGTATAGTAAGAGCACCCAACCAGATATGGCAACAGTACTCAATGCTTGGACGAATGGTAAATTTATAAATGTGCAAGATAGATTCTGACATGAAAAACCTTTTAGCCCGACACAGAGACCCAATCTTTTTAGAAGTAGATGCAGCTATAGATCCGATATATTTGTTCCACTTCGGGTTGGTTGAAAAAATGAGGCCAAAGAGGTGCATTGCGTTGCTCTCAAGGAGACTTGCATCAAAAGTGCTGATGGCTGGCAGGAAAGTTTCTCTATGATGCTTAAAGGAAAACAGTTTTGCTTTGAAAGCCTTAAAATTTACAAGCCATTTCCTGCCCCAGTTAACCACTGATTGGAGGTCCATGTCAAGAGCAGCAGCCAGGTTTACTTTGTCAGCGTTGGCAGATTTTCTATTGAGACGAGAGTAAATGGTGGGGTCACCTGCCTAGATGCTTACTTGGGAACTGATGAAATCAGGAAGATCATTGATAAATACCAGGGACCTTGAGGGACATTCATGTTCATGTGAAAGGATCTGAAATCACCACTTCTACTCCAAGAGTTTCTTTTCTCACACATTCCACCTGTGGAACTCCCTTCTGTTTACTTTCTTCCCTGATAGTTACAATCTTCAAAAAATTTAAATGCGATGTCAATTGCCATCATCTATCTTCTTGATTCTTTCGTCAATACTCCCTGTACCCAGCCTTTTCTCTCACTGTAACCTCCTGTGCACTAGTGGCAGTCCTGCCTTGCTTGGGGTGAAATGATTGAAAAGTCTTTAACAGTCATATTTTGTTACTCATGAATCATCCCAGACATTCTATAGCAAATTGAATTAGTTATTGTGAAGTTAATGTTAAAATTTAATATAATAACAAAAATCAAAGAGAAAAATTACTATTGCATTAACATTCAACTTCTATATAATGCATGATTTAGTTACAAAACAATTTCAAAATTTTATCTTAAAAATTAAATTTAAACTATTAAGAGAATTTTTACAAACATCTTACACCTTTAAAAAAATAAACATGTTTTCAGAGAGAAGAATTCAATATTATTTGTAAATAATCATAGTTCACCAAAATATCAAAAGAAAAAATTCCATGAAGCTCTAAATACAGATTTGTATATGTGAGCTATTTTATTTCTAATAATTATATGTACATGACAATTTGTAAAACTTACTTTGACATGTTTTGTCAATCAGTGTCAGCCAAACTTTTTTTTCCTGATGATGCTTTTAAATTGTCATATATTTACAATTCCATCAGATTGTCAGCCAAATTAAACCAATATGCATACACACACACACACACACTTATTTCTTTTAAAAGATGTTTTTTTAACATAAAAATATAACATTTTTTATTTAGTTAGCCCATTTTTTGCATAGCAATTTTTCAAAATGAATGTCCATAATAAACAAGTGGAAATTTGAAAAATTGCAAGAAACATTTTTCAAAATGGGTTTTTGTTTATTGCAGTTGTCTATTTTAAAAAAATTGCTATGCAGGTAACAGGTAGGTAAATGGCTAACTAAAAAGAAATCTTATGTTTTGTTAAAAAGGCCTTCTTAAGAAGAATATACAATATGTGTGTGTGCGTGTTCTCTCACATAAAAATATACATAGTTATTCTAATAAACAAATTAGCATTTTTTGCTGTTTTAAAAGCATCAGAACAAATGTTTTTTTTTGTTCTGAAAGTTTTTTTATTTGTGAGCTGAAAATGTGGTGTGTGCATGTGTGTGTTAAAATATAAACACTTTTAAAATGTAAAAAGTATTCAATTTGAATCAATTTTAGCGTAGTCACAATATTTATCCTATATGATGTCAAATTCAACCCTAAGATTAAAATAGTAAAAGTACCTTTCCACAACCTGATGTTATCAGAGAAGGGCTATAGTCTTTTTGTTATTTTTGTTGTTGTGTTTTTCCCAACTATAAATATTGGTTTTAATTTTTGCATTTGCAATAGTTTTTTTTTTTTTTTTTTAAATTATTTTTCTCATTTGCTTTGGTTTTTTGTAGGAGCTGAAGTAAAGAGTCACAAAAAAAAAAAAAATATCTGAAAGGTCCATTTATTGCTAAATTATCGTAATCTGAAGTTTTTACTGCCAGATTCCTTTCTTGACACAAGACACCATCCTGGTGGTGTGGCAATGCTCCAAAAATAAACCAAAAGTTAAAAAGAACCAAACAAAAGATTTTAAAACTTTTTTTTCGAGATGTGAATAAACATCGAAATGAGGAAATGTGCACATGAGCCGCAAACAGTAAGGTCAAAATGTCTAAACTTACTTTGAGATGGTGTTGCGTAGTATAAAGACGTCCACAACCTTCAAATGCACAACGGTACGACCTCTCCCCCTGGATAGCAAGAGCCTTTTCTGCGGCCATCTGATTGGAATTAGAGATCACCGTCTACAAGGAGAAATGTTCAAGTCAGGACTGCAGCAAGCAGATAGCAACACTCGGCTAAAACTGATTGCAGCACAAGACTAAAACTGGCTCACCTTCAGCATGGATTTAATAAAGTTTATTTAAAAATGCAGGCAAAAGTTTTTGGCTTGGATCACATCTTTTAATGCAAATGTCTAATAAATATTCCAAAAGAATGTATTTAGTGTAAAGAGGAGCAATTTTTTTAAAATTATGGAGGCTTCTCGTGATGGGTCCACTCATCTTTGTTATACTTTTAGAAAGTAGTATGAGGCTTTGTTTAGTGTTCCCTGCCAATCACTTTCAACACAGTACCATGAGAAAGAGACTATAAATTAGCAATTAAAACATCGGGTATTTACTAATAGAAAGAAACACTAAGCACAATAAAGATAAACAGACAACATCTGAAAAAGTTCTTATTTAATCCCAATGTTTGGAATCCTGATGAAACAGAAAAAAAAAAAAAAAAAAAAAAAAACTATAATGTTTATATAATCATTGTTATATGCTGCGCATGGACTTATTTTCTCATCTTTGCGAATTTGTTTTGGCCATGTACCCTCAGGCTTTCCTCAGATGTGGGCTGGGTACAAGAATGTTGTTGAACCTTGCTGCATGAGAAGCATCAATATTGCAGTTTGTATGAGGGATGTATGTAAATGTGTCACACAGAAAGAAGATTCAAAAACATTCCACAACACAAGACACTTGAGGAAGACAGGCAGGAATTTAAAAAAAAAAAAAAATGTATCCAATGAATGACTAACAAAATTCAGACAAGAAGTGATTATATAACTTTCTCAAAAGATTTTGACACCATAGAAAACAAATATTAAAATAACTACAAACCAAAATTAAACATTAAGGTGTGCTTTTCTTTTTTGTTTAAAAAATCTATTAAGCCAAGTACAACAAGATTGATATTTTATTGGTAGTAGTTACAGACTAAATACAGTCAGCTATAAAATAAACATACTGCTTATGCAAAATGCTTAGTAAACTTAAATATTAGATATTAAATTTATATAAATCTACTTATTACTATATTTGTCTTCTGCAACATCAAAATTTCTAAAGTTCTTAATTGAAACAATTTCAGCAAAGAATTGTTCAAATTTGGCAGCAAATAAAGTATAATTCATAAATGAGATGTCTTTGATAATAGTTTGGAATTTTTTTTTTAATTACAATTCAAGTTCACCAAAAAATCAACCACATTTGTTCAAGTCAAAAGGTTTTCAGTATTTGCATCACTCCCTTAAGTTAGTCATTAGTGTAATGTTTGTGATTTGATGACTTTAAGAAAACAAGAAAAGGAACAGTTAGTAATAGATGGACAATTGGTTAGTTTTCCTTTTTAATCAATCAGCAGAAAAAAAACTTACAATGGCTGCAGTAGACGGTTTAATGTCCACATCATCATCATGGATAGAAGTTGCATCTGCTACCTACAACAACAAAAACAAGTTGCAGTTAAAAAATCAGTGACTCACCAATAGTCTTAAGAGTTTCACTTTTAACAAATTTGATAAAAGTATGTCAGAATTAATCCATTTCGTAACAGATACTGTAAAATTTCATATATATATATATATATATGAAATTTTTATATATATATATATATATATATATATATATATACAATATTTATTTACAACTTATAGCATAAACATGTCATAATATCACTACAAAAGTAGTCATTTTGTTTCAACACTACACAGGGAGTGTCAAAACAAAATGGCTACTTTTGTAATGATATTATAACATTTATGCTATAAGTTCTAAATTAAATATTATTCACTCTTTGCATTGAGTACTTTAAGAATATTGTTTTTTTGGATACAAAATTTTATTCCATCCATACCTACCCTATACTTGGGTGTATATATAGATATATACACAAAAAATATATACAACAAAGGAGAAGTTAGAACAAGAAGAAAAAATAATTACTCACTCTAAAGTTTACAACTTTATATGCAAAAATGACTATATATGTCAATAAACAATAAAATATCAACAAAATCCTCATTATCATGTATTGAGTAGCTATATGCAAAAATGCTTACATGTGAATTAAGGTTAGCCAAGTGTAGAGCCTCTGGATCCTCCAAGTTTGTTGTATCACCAAAGAGAGTCTGGGGGCTAGTGTGAGCAATATAGGCTGTGGTACCATCTTCTAACTGTACAGGCTGGAGACCTTCTGCAATAAACGCAATAGAATATTGTATAGAATTAAATGTAAAAATCATTGAACCAATTTCAAACACCAATACCAAAATTCTTATAACAGGAGTGAATATGGTTACTGCATTAATTTGGGTATTTTATCTGGCATATATTGTCAATAATAAACTCTCAGAATGAACAGTATCTATTTTTAATTTTTTTTGGCCATTTTCAGGTTCTTATAAATGCAAAAGTTCATAAGACATGCCTAAGTGGTTCATATTTTTGTATTCTACAGTATCAACTATTGTTACCAAGTTTCAAATCTGTACTTGCAATATCTTTGGAGTGACATAGGTCAGAATTTTGTTGAAAGCCTTATTCAGCAAAATGTAATGAACTTTCAAGATGTCCTGATTTTAAAATAATTAAAAGATACAGATCTTTATCAATAATTTTGATCAAGGAACACCTATGAATTTGTACAGAGAATTATATGGGTACCAACTTTCAGTTTCATAGTTTCTTAAGTATCAAATTTATAAGGGCTCAAAATTGACAAAACTAATTTTGGCTTAAAAAGTTGTTCTAGAAAAATATCTTTTAAACCCAGACAGAATTTTGTCTAGAAAATGAAACTTCTGTCACATGGTCTTCAAACATGTAAAAAGATGTGATAAAAATATGAATATTTTCTTAAATTGTCTAACTAGTCTGCTGATGTCAAGAAAATAGGTAATTTTAAGGATATTAAAAAAATGAGTAATTTTCAAACAGTAATCTTAACATTCCTATAACAGGAAAATATATGCATATTGCATAGAAATCATCTATTTGATTATAAATAAAAGGTTGATGCATTTGATATTCTTTGTAAATGAAAAGCTCTCAAATTAAATGATGTCTTTTTGCATTTGGTATTTTAGCCAGTTTCTGTCCCTTACAAAAAATAAAAGTCCAATAGACATGCCTAAAGTGGATTATATTTTTGTAATCTGTTGTAACTAGTGTCAACAAGTTTCAAATTTGCACTTGCAATATCCTCGAAGCAATTAAGGTCAGAATTTCCTTGAAAACCTTGTTTAGCAAAATCCAGTGAAATTTCGAAGGGTTTGATTTTAAAACTATTAGAAGACCTGTGAATTTTTCCCAAATGTTTCTAAGAGGGTTACTTGACTAGCATATCAAACTTTTTCTTTGTAATGTAACCAATGGCAATAACAAACACATTAACAAAAACAATAACATTAATATTTTCTACAAAAAACATGCATAGCAATTATAAACAGGATGAATCTTCATTTTAAAACATCATCCAAAAATATGCAACGCCAACTGACTTAAACAAGAAAATTAAATTAATTATCTATTATACAAAATTTAAAACTGCTGACCTCATTGTCAATAATAACAATTCCCCTGCAAAATCTAAACTGTAAAGAACCAGTGTCATTTACAAATTTATGTCCTTTGAAGAACTGTGTTCTTGAACAATCCAAATTTGTAAACAATTACATCAGACACACTACCATAAGATTGATGAGAAGATTGGCATTGCACTTTCAGACCACAGTTCATTTTGATCGCATTTAAACACACAGAGATCTACAGGCTTTATCCATGACATACTTGTTGACATTACATTCATCATACACATGCAAAAAATGATTAAAAATAATGGAAACATTAATAAAAAAGAAAAATCCTACACTTAATAATATCAATTATGAACACAGTAAAATGTGTTTACCGTGTTCAGAATATAACATACACATGACTCTACATACATAAACTCTACACATATTCAGTTACACATAAAATGAAATTCACTCTTGATAATAGCTGAAAATATAGCTCAAAGCACTCAAAAAAAAAAATAAAATAAAATAAAACATTTGGATAATTCCTATATAATTTGAGTGAAAACTTTATAAAAAACTTGATAATACCTTGTCTTTCATTTTCAATCAAACCTGCATAAAAGAGAGATCACTGTCTAAATACACAATATATATATATTATTAATTATTATGTTAGAACATGTGCAAACTATATGTTCCAACGTAATAATTAATAATAAATATTCATTGTTCTATTTTTTTTTTTAACACTGTTTTAAATTAATGTTTTTAACGTTGTAATTATTTTCTCAGTTCTTATTCATTTGGAGATATATATATATATATATATAGTAGCATCTAAAATTAGGGAACAAAAATGAAAAACTCAGTATCTCCAAACTAACCATTGAAATTGCATGAAATTTTCACTGATAGTAGGCATATACCTCTCCAACAATGTCTCTGGCTTTCAAGTTACAGAAGACAATAGGAAAGAATTTATTACAGGGAGTGGAAATAATTTTCTTTCCTTTACCAAGCTTTTGGGTGGTCTGGCCAATGGAGAAATCACAGCATGAGACAAATTGATAAAGAAAGGACTAATGAGTGAAAATATCTTTTTGCGACATCATTTTGAGTTTGGATTAGTCATACGAAGCAAGCTGAGGTTAGCTGCTGAGAAGGTAGGAAGAGAAAGATTATCACCACCCATATGAAGCAGTAATGTGAAATGAGATGTGATGTAATGAAGAGGTAATGAATATGTATACATCTTGGTTCTCCCTCACTGGAATGTGATTGGCTGGCATCAGCCATAAATACAGATGAAGAAAGGACATCCAGAGAGAGTGAGTGTGAGAAATCTAGAGATCTTTCCACCAGAGGTCTATTGGTCTACCACTATTGACTACGCCTACATCTCAGTATACTGCATATGACGATTACGTCTACGTACTAGAGTGACCTACCCGGTTACATTTGCCTTAACCACATACCAACCTTGTATTGATATATATCCCTTTCTGGGACATATCAAAAGGAGTGACTTGATTCCTCTGACCACTTTCAAAAAAAGGCTGGACAACTCCAAATTTGGAAAGCCACTTGAGTAAAGATACTTTGAGAGTATGGAATTTTAGCAAAGGGATGATGCCAAATCTCACCCCTGGCCACAGGACTCCATATAAGTTGAATGTTTTAGATAGCTGACTTTGTGGCAAATGTGAAACCAGAACTTAGAAATTTAACACAAGCTGCAGACTCTAAAGAGGATCCCAGTGTCACTTTGATTTTAAGTGAGAAGGGTTAAATCTGCTGTGTAAAACAAAACCTATATAAAAAGCTGCAACAAAAAAAAAGAAAAAAAAAAAAAAGAAGCTAAATTGAACATTCTGATGCACCAGATGTCAAAATTTAAATTTAAAACTAAACGATCAAAGTAAACTGACACCCAATGTTTTATTGTATTTTCTCCCTCACTTACTAGTCTGGAGTTCTTTCTCAAAATGAAATGTGTAATAAGTTTTTTTAGTCATTCACTGATATACATTTTTAAGTAATTAAATTTTTTTTTCTTTCTTTTATCTGACAATATGCCTTATTAAATAAACATAATTTGGGTGTACATATTGAATAAAGTTTGAGTTTTGTTTAATGGCATATCAACCCCTGTGGGTTATTTAATGCTGAAAAAAAAAAAAAAAAAAAGTAGGGTTTTAAGGTATTTTTTTAATGTTCAGTTATAGTGAAATGGTTGATTTAGTCACATTTTGATGAAAAATTTATTTTTTTATTTTAGAAAACTGAAGATGTCTTATAGTTTTGTATTCAAAAATATATTGCTGGTATAATTTTTTCCTTCAAAAATGTATTATGGCAATAATTTTTTTCCTTTAAAAATGTATATTTTTCTACAAAAGTCTATTTTTATGTACATATTTCTATAAAAGTCTATTTTTATACTTTCATAGTGTTTTGACCCCAGTTTGGGGGTTAATTTGTCCATAGCTGGGACCGTAGCAGGTGCTATCACTCCGAGTCAGGGTAGACCTGGGAACAACAGCAATTAAGAGGTGGTTCCATGCCCTTCACAACCTCCCAATCAGAGGCCTTGCTGCCAGATGCAGCTTACCATCATACCCAGGACCATATTGAATTAACATCCCTGGGTCATTCCAGCCAGATTCAACAAAAGTGGACAAATTCTACTTAAGTTTTTATGTACCTATATATAAAATATATACACTCACACAATAGCAGAACTATCTCATGTCAGTTGGGTTTTGTAAAAATATATAACATTTTATGTCTGATGTAAATGAATAAAGAAATTAACTAAAAATGAAAGTAGTATTATATATAGAAGTCATTTTTTATGCATGCATAAGTAGGATAGGTAGAAATTTATTAAAAGTAAAAATACTTGTATACTTATAATATTGTTAACCTTAAAGCCAGAAAGAGTGCCTATATGAGAGAGAAAGAGTGAGAAAGAAAGAAAAGGCAAATATAAGAGAGAGGGGGAGAAAACACAATAGAGTGAGAAAAAAAGGCAAATGAGAAAGAGAGAGACTAAAAAGAAGACAATTTACAAAATGAGAAAGAATGAAGTGAATACCTTTGTGATGATGATGAAGATAAGCTGTGCTGCCATCTTCTAATTGCACTGGTTGACCCTCAACAAACTTTGTTGTGGTTTCTGGTTCAGGAACTGAGAGAGAAAAAGAAAAATATATTATTAGACAAAGTTTAACTTATACTCTTGTGTAAATTAATTAAAATGAATAATGCCCTTCCTCGGATCTTTCACACTTTCCCCGATCATGTATACGTCGTCTCTTGGCATTGTTCTTCTTTTCTAACCACATTTCCTTTTATGTTTTGGACTGATAGATCAGGCTTGTTTCTTTGGCTTGATGGCACGACTGACAAAGCTGAAAGACTGACTCCAACAATATCCACAATCTCTCTGTAAGGCTTGCCAGTGTTTGTCTATATTTCTGAGATGAGGTAGTATTTACAGTATTTACATTATTCGGGCTATTGTCCTCATCTTTGTTGCCATTTGTACGACGTTTCAGCCTTCTTCAGGTGCTAGGAATTTCAAAACGAACCCTTTATTACAATCACTGAGGTATATGAACTCCATTCCTTGCAGGAAGCCTTGATTGGAAGTCATGAGTTATCTCCCTCTAACCCTGCAAGTTATTTGTTGACCACTGCTGTAGCCTGGTATTGAACTCACAAATCTAAGAGTCAAGTTGGGAATTAACCAATGTCTATATACACTGAGCCATGTGTCCTGATTGAGTGGGGAGGGGGGGTACAATAAAAGAAAAGGATTTACTTACCTATTTCAGCCTTTTCAGCCAACCCTGTGTGCATAATTGCAGTTGTGCCATCATCTAATGTTACAGCTGTACCTTCTAGGAATTTTGCTTCTTCAACTAAAAATATTAAAAAAAATAAAAATAAAAATCAGAGCAATTTTTTTTTTTTTTAAACTAAAGTTCAACCTATACAAAGCCAAAAGCCACTCAAGATAGAGGATTACTGAAGGAGGTGGTATGAGTAGTAAGAGTAACAGATAAGAAATGCAGGATATGTGGGAGAGATAATGGCTGACTCTAGACTTGAAGAGGTTAAGACTGTAGTGATTCAAGAAACATCCACTTGGGAGCCCATTCCAAAAAGTAGTGACTCTTGGAAAGAAGATATCTAAATGGAAACTTCCTAGTTAATAATGGAATGGGGATGATTTACCACAGTGTACATGGCAAGGGTGGGTCAAGACTGGTGGAAATAAGGAATGTGGCTTGTCAGAACATTTTCTGTGTAAACAGCAACAGGCTTACAATATTTCATTTGTGGAAAAGTGGTTGCAGTATGGAAAATAATTTATCACCCACAAGACCATGTAGACATTTTTGAAATCTATCAAAAAATGAAATGTGAGGACTGGGTAGCTCCATCTAAAATATGACAGCAGTGTTCTGTTTGGGGTTTAATCTGGCACTTGTAAAAGGTGGAGCATAATAGCAAGAGTCAGGTGCTTACTGAACTGGTACAAGTAACCGACCATTTTCTTCCAGCATCTTTAGTGATGGATTGTATATAAGTTCCAATTGAGGTCTGAGGTGAACTTTAGTCCCAATAGGTGTTCAAGACAAGGAACCTCCTCAAGAGTCTGCCGAGATAGTTTTAGTTTTTGATTTATTGAATGTAACAAGTCAGCTTTTCCCCACGTTTAGCTGTTTGAGCTCAGTCAGGGGGAGGAGATCAGCTGCCAGGCTCGGATCATTTAGATTTTTGGATGTGCACCCATATACGACTGTATTATCTGCAGAGATATTCAACTAAAGATTGGAGTACACTCTTAGGTATATCGTTATTATAAAGTAAATAAGAAGGTGAGTTTTAGGGGACACCTGCATTGATTTCATGTCATTAATATTTTTGTAGATGAAACATTGTCAGCAATTATTAATTTTTCATTAGTATTGACTTTCATCTTCATTTTTAATTAGATGAAGGACATTGTCAACAGTTATTAATTTTTCACTAGTATTTACTTTCATCTTCATTTTTGATTAGATGAAGGACATTGTCAACAGTTATTAATTTTTCACTAGTATTTACATATATATTGTAATATTTTTATTATAAGTGTTTATAATAAAAAAACATACTTTAATGCAACACAAGAGTTGTGGTGTTGCAGTAAACTGTTTTTATTATAAACATTTATAATAAAAATATTACTATAAATATTATTCTACTATGTATCAAGCACTCTTTAAAAAAAGGTAAATTACTACGAACAGTGGACTGTTAACCCAATCTCCTAAGAGATTATAAACAGTCTTTATTATAATAGAGACAATAAATGTAGATATTTTTTTAGAAAGTTCAGTTGTATGATTTCAGTCAGGGATGACCTGCAACTAACCTTTGGTAGGCTGGATATAAGCTGTGGTACCATCAGCTAACGTGACGGCCTGTACAGTGTGTTCAGAATCAGTGACCACAGATCCTTCAATATTCACTGTCATTGGATGCTGGCCAGCAGCAGTAGTTCCCTAGAAGAAAAAAATAATTCAATGTTGGACTGATAGAGTCTAAAATGTTATTTAGTAGAGAACTGAATTTACTTTTATATAGGTTAAATATTAAAGAATATTTCAAATTATGAAGCTATTGAAACAGGTTTTATTGGTCAGAAAAAAAAAATTCATAAAATTTATAAATCTGTTTTGATTTTTTCCTTTTGGAAGTGAGCAAAATAATTTGAATTATTTCAGTACATTTTCTTATTTTATTATGGATGTATATCAAAAAGATGCTCATTGAAGATGAGGGAAAAATTTGAAGCAGCAGAAATGTGGTTCTACAGAAGGATGCTGCATATATCATGGACCAAGCGTGTGAGTAACGATGAGGTGTTGGAAAGAATGGCAACGAAAAGAAAATAAATAGTGAGCATCAGGACAACTGAAGTTCCTGGGACATGCAATGAGGAAGGAGGGGTTGGAGAACCTGATACTGACAGGCCAGATAGAGGGAAAGAGAGACAGAGGAAAGCAGTGGATAACATATTTGAAGGGCCTGAGCAGGTGGATGACAGAATGGGGGTTGTGTGGTGTAACAGGAGAAAGCGTGCTAAGAGCCACCAGGGATAGGGAGACGTGGAAAGCCATGATCGCCTACGTCCTGAAAGGACAGGGTCATAGAAGAAGGATATAAAAGATACATTGGGTTTTTTTTTTATTCTCATATGTTGAACATTATTTTTATTTGTATTTTTGTCTGTTAGTTTTTACTTTCTTTTATTTTTATATGAGTTATGTAAGTTTTTTTTGAGATAATAAAGATTGTTGACAGATTTAAGGCTAAATTTTTAATGTTAAAATTATTTTAAAAAAATAACTGATCTGAAGATTGTTCCTACTGGAAAAAAACAAAATAGGTAGCACTTCTGAGTACAATATACATGAATGAAAATAGTATCAGTTGAAAACATTGCGATTAAGAAAACTAACAAACAAACAATGAAGGTGCTAGTCCAAATAAGTTATGGGATGACAAAAATGTTTCTTTTCAAAACTTTAAATTAAAGGGTATATGTTCTTGTACTCAGCAAAACCAATAGAAAGGCAACGTACTTACTTCAGTTGTATGTAGCAAAAGACCAATAACTTCTTGTTCACCAGCACTGACCGAAAGTCTTGCAGTATCATCAGCTGCACCTTCAAGCTCTCCAGAATCTAAATTATTTTTCACATCTTGTTCAATTGATTCAAGATCTTCCATTTTCATTAAATGCAAACAAAAACCTGAAAGAATAAATAAATACAAATTAAAAACATTTTGAGAGTTTACAGCTAAAGAACCGCCAAGTAAGACTGCATGTAAAGCAACTCTTGCCAAAATTACATATCTTTAATAGACTCATTCTATCAGTAGCACTTGCATTAATATCTGGCAAATCACAAGCTTTTTTTTCCAGATTTACAAAGCATTTTTATACATTATTTACATTATTCAAAGTATTGCTCTCATCTTTGTTGTCATTTTTACAATGTTTCGGCCGTTGTACACTCCGTCCTTCTTCAGGTGCTAGGAATCTCAAACCGAACCCAGAACCGGAAGAAAAAGGCCGAAGCATACAATGGCTGTAATGTTGTAAGAATGACAACAAAGATGAGTACAATAGTCCGAATAATGTAAGTACTACCTCATCTCAGAAGTATAGACTGATAGCATTTCTAGGGTGTATTTGTAAATAATTTATGTATAAAAACTCAACAGTAAAAATATCTTTCTTCTATATTATCAATGACCAGTATACAGAGTAGCATTTCTCAACCATTTTTACTCTTGTGGAATCCTTGAAATAGTTTCTATGTTTCAGGGAAGCAATGCATAAAGTGTGTGTGTGTGTGTGTGTGTGTGTATATAATGAATCATATCAGTGCACCCTGCATTCAAGTGAGTCACTCAATGATGCACAAATCCACTACATACAGGTTGCTGTCCACTAACCATTGAAGGAGGTTTCACACTGATGGCATATAGACACCGCTGAATTCATAATACTAGGTTTGATATAATTTTAAATAACATAAGAGGTTGAAGCCTTATTACAATAAAAAAAGTATTTTTCAACAATATGCTGTACATGTATAGTAAAATAACAAATAAGAAAATTAAACAAAAATTACTCAAAAATGCATTAGCCTATTTATCACTATTTCTCTTGTGGAATCCTAGTAGAAAAAAAACAACACTGATAAAGAGTGTTAGAAAGTGCTAAACAAGTTTTAGGTAGTAAATCACTGGTGCCCCTGCTACAAGAGTTTGCTTGTGCAACCAGACTGGTAGCAGGGTCCCATCCATTTGCAGTTAGATCAACCAAATTTAGCCAACATTTCTGCTCCGGCATCTCATTTTCTCACCTGTTGAACTCCTTTCCATATACTTGCTTTGCTGACGGCTACAACCTCCAGGAATTTGGATGTAATGTTAGTTCCCAACCCTTGTCCACTTGACTCCAGTCCTTTTTACAACACGTAGTATATCTTGTTCTTTTCATTTCTCTCTACTTTCGCAACTGTCTTCACACCTGTGTTCCCATCCTTCTCTTGCCCTTTTTCTGACACCCCCTGTAACTGGTTTGTCTTTTTCTTTACTCTCCTCTTATCTAAACTTTTACTCTTATGTAGCCCCCTGCGCATCAGTGGCGGTACCACCTTGCTTGGGGTGAAACGATATAAAATAAATAAATAAAAAAAATAATAATATAATAATCCTATTATACAGGGTGCGATGGATAAATTGTCATTCAAATTGTGCAAAACTGAAAAAAATTTAAAAAAAAACAAACGAAAAAAACAAATCACTGGCATCTTCAACTTTGGAATCTCCTGCAACTCTTCTGGATGATCTCCTTGTTGAATGCTACCATTATCCTGGCCTTCAGTTCATCTTTGGTGTTAGGAGTTTTGTTGGTCTCTTGCTCAACTGCATCCCACACATAATTAAGGTAGTTAAAATCTGGAGAGTTAGGTGGCCAAATGAAAGGAGTGATGTGGTTGCAGAAATTATCTGACAGACATGACTAGGCTCTCTTCCTTGTATGGCATGGTGCATAATCCTGTTTCCAGACATAGGGTCTTCCAGCAGCCACCCTCCTGACCTGACCAGGACAGCACTACATCGTCAAGGCACTTGATGTAGACCTCCATGTTGAGTCTGAGGCCCTGTGGGAAGATGAAAAGGAGCATAATGTTGCCATCACTAGTGATCACTTTAAACACCTTTGTAATCACCATTAGACGCATCTAACTCTTTTCAAATCCTCTGCACTGTTCTCAGATTGGCACACAAATGCTCTAAAATCTTTGTATTGGATCTTCAGGTGCAAATTACAAACAGCACAGCATGTCGTTTCAAAATTTATGGGGAGCGAATTGCATTAGAGTGCTCTTTTTCTCACAGATGTTGCCCAATTGACTCGACTATACTGTGCAGTCAAAAAAGTCAAAAGCAAAAAAACATGCATATGCAAAAAAAATAAAAATATAAATGGCAACAATTTACCCACTGTACACAGTACTTGCACTTGTCCCTCCCTTAGTTAAAATGACCATTATACCAATACCTCATAAAGGACTATTCCGTGGTTTGATTAACACTACTTGGTTTCAGTGAGAAAATGAAAGAAAAGATAGAAATGGAGAGAGAGAATCAGATTAAGATGATAAGAACAGATACTACACTTTGATCTCAGCCAAAAGAAACTATAGCAACTGCAATAAAGTTGCTGTTTTTCTGACACACATGATGAGGACCAAGTAAGCAATCACCAAAATCCAATTACCATAAATTAAATAAAATAACATTGTCCGCTGAATTATTTTTAAACTATTAAGAAAAATGTTTGTAAGATGGAGATTTAGCTTGAAAGAAATAAGGGAAGATAAAAATGTTTAATGTCTCCTACCAATACCTCATAAAAAACACAGGTCAACAAAAAAAATATTTTGAAATGGTGTTGAGACACCAAACATCTTTTTTAACTAGTTTGAGGACACTGAATCTGAAGATGACCTTACATTTTTTTGATTACCTACCATTTTTTGCTGTACAGAAATGCCTCATTTTTGGAAAAAATGCATTTTTTAATTTTTTTTTTTGTATATATGACAATATTTCTCAAATTGCTCATTACTCACATCCCTGCAATTATCCGGAAAATTATCTAGATGGCTACGTAAAAAATGAACCTTAATACTCATATTAGTGTACTACTGATAAAGTTTATCAGTTAATTTGAATTTTGGAGATAAGGGGGAAAAAATTTAGTACTTCAATTTTTAAATTTTTGACTCAAAAACTCTTTTTCCTTATAAAAATAGTTTATTTCAGGTGGCTGACATAAATTGTTTGGCCTACCTGGAAATGAGTTTCTATGACTTTTATTAACTAAATGTTGCAATCAACCAAGATTGTATATTGATCTTTTTTCCAAAAATGAGCAATTTCAGTACAGCAAGAACAGTAGCTAACCATGAAAGTCTAAGGTCATTTTTGTAATCAGCACTATCAAACTAGCTAAAAAAATGTGTTTTGTTTCTTGCCACCAAAAATTATGTTGACCATTGTAATGGCGTATTCTATTTTGATCCCTGGAAAGAGGGAAAAAGACTTCAGAGGTCAACAGCTTTACCACTAAGCAGAAGGACATCTGAGAGGAGGTACAGGGTAACCTCAACATCCCCAACTGCAAGAGGAATAGACAAGCCACTGTACTATTTTGCTTTGAATGTTACCATGAAGTATACTCTGCACTTATTAGTGCAACAAAAACACTATTAAATGCATTGTGATGTGACAAAAAAATGGATTCTACACTATCAAATTTTATTGCATCATTTCAAAGTGAGACTTTAGATTGAAACAGCTTAAAATATCAACCAAGCTTTTAGTCAGGTGACCATTAATGAATGTACTATTAAAAAGAGGCTCCAAATATTTCCTGTGATAAGAATTGTGAAGATGAGGAGAGTTGAAAAAGTTTTGTGCCTGACAATACCCTATGATTAGGGCTATTATTGAAATGAATCCACACAAAATAATTTGATTAAAAATTAAAATGCTCAACAAATAGGAGCAGCATAAGCTGAACAAAAAAACTTTAAAAAGATTAATTATAAAATCTGCTCTGTGATTCATAAAGACAACAAGAAAGAAGCCATTTCTTGATCACATTGTGATGTGTGAAAATGGCTTCTATAGATTAGCTGACAATATTCCATGTAGTAGCTGATTCTAAGCAAAACACTTGCCTATGCCAAAGTTACATTGAAAGAAGGATATTTTCAGTATAGTGGTCACAGCAAGTGGAAACATCCATCATTTCTTGATCCTTGGCAAAGCAGAATCAATATTAGCAAAGAAAATTGACCAGAAGCATCAAGAATTAAAGAGTTTACACCCAACATTATTTATCAATTGAAAAAAAAAAAAAAAAAATTCAATTCTTCTCAATCACAACTCCCAACTGCAATGATCTTACAGAGACTGAATAAAAACTCCCTCGTTTGGCTTACTCAATGGATCTCCCACCAAACAAGTACCATTTTCCCAAGCATTTTGATATTTTCCTACAATAAATGGTTTTCAATAACCAAGGAACATTTAAAAATTCCTTCAAAGAATTCATTGATCGCAGGACTTCAAAATTCTATGCTACCAGAATAGATTGTATATTGTAAAAAGTGGCACAATTCATGAGAATATGTGGGAGAGAGATAGCAGTTATCCCTAAACTTGAACAGGTTAAGATTGTAGTGATCGGGGAAATATCCTCTTGGGAATTGATTCCACAAAATAAAAGGTAAAAAGCACAGTTTATGAGGATATGTGGTAAAGATAACAGTTAACCCTAGACTTGAGCAGGTTAAGATTGTAGCAATTGGGAAGCATCCTCAGGGTCAATTATGCAAAGAAAAAGGTAAGGTATGTGGGGAAGATAACAGTTATCCCCAGATTTGAACATGTTAACAATGGAATGGTCAGAGAAGAATCCTCTTAAGAGTCGGCTCCACAAAGTAATGGTTCATGAGAAGAAGCTGTTTGAGTGAAACTTACATCTCACCAATGGAATACAAAGGGAATGAGGGTGATTTGTTACGATGTGTGTGGCATGGCAGATCTTACCTGTAAAGGTTAGACCTGGTAGAATGAAGGAATACAGATAGTTTGAACATTTTTCACAGAAATAGCAATAAAGTAGCAAGAGGCTAGTAGTTTTTTTTTTTTAATCATTTCACCCACAAGCAAGGCATTCCATTGCCACTGTTGCGCATGGGGCTACATAGGGGAAGGTAAAGAGAAGGAATGGTTAGACATAGCGAATGTCAGGAGGAAGGTGACAGATGAGTAAGGATACCGAGGATGAGGGTTGGGCAGATGGGAAGAGTGTTTGATAGAATGGGAGCAGGTTAGTGTGTTAGGAGGTGTCTATTGACCTTACATTTAAACTCCTGGAGATTGTAGCCGTCGGGGAAGCAGTCGTGTGGAAGGGAATTCCACAGTCGGGAAGTGCGAGGAAAGAAACTGTTGGAGTAGAAGTTGCGGTTGCATTTTATCAGTTTCACTGTAAAAGGGCGGGATTTAGTTGCTAATCTAGTATCTCGTGCAAATTCGTATTTAGTTAATTGATAATCTAAATTATAACAATCTGATTTCTGTTCAGGAGTGAGTTTGTTACACAGCAAAACCAGCAAATTGTAGAGAGTTTTTGTCAGGCCCATAATGTGAAAAGATATTAATTTGAAGAATAAAGCAATTCTCCAGTTCAAATGGTCAGAGTATATTCTTAGATAGGTCATTTATATTCATCAGAAGAAGGATTGATTCAAGAAGTGACCCCTGGGGGATGCCTTCATTGACCGCCAGAGCCTAAGAGGACTGGTTATTAATAACTAGTTTCTGGGTCTACTTGCCAGGAAAGATTTTATAATATAAAAAACCCTTTCCAGTGATTTTGTAGCTAGAGAACTTGTGTAGTAAACCTTTGTACCACACCTTGTCGAAGGCCTTTGTGATATCTAATGCTATGGTCCTTGTGGTGTGCATGTTGTGGCCTCACTAATTTTGTGTCTAATGTTAGTTAAACCACAGCAGTGAATCAGGCTGATCGAAACCCATACTGCTCATAACATGAGGTTGCTCCTATCAATGCGCTCAACAAAATTCTTATCAATTAAGGCCTCAAAAAGCTTACTGATGATACTGAGATGATTAATGTGTCTATAATGGGAGGGGAGGATCAGTCATCTACATTCTTGAAGACCAGGTACGCATTTGCCACCTTCAGGCTTAGGAAAGATTTCATCTCCAAGCAGAGATTAAATAACTTTGCTAGGATTGGTGATAATTCTGGGTTGATATTCTTAAGGATGATCACTGGAATTTTGCCTGAGCCAGTGGCTTTTCTTGGGTTGAGGCTTTTGATAAGTCTAGAGACTTGTCGTGTTGAAATGAATATATTACCGAGATAGTGCTAGGTGAGATGTAAGAAATTGGTGAGGGGATAGCTTTTGTCATTTAACGTTGAGTTTGAGGCAAAGACCTTCACCTTGTCTGTTGAAGAGGATATGACCTCGGGCCATTTATAATAGTGGACACAGCGACTTTGCCTCTCTTCATAACTTGGTTAGTGATCTTCCAGAATTTGCAAGACCCAATTTGTTTCTTTTCAACCTTCGTCTTGACAGCACACATGTATCTGCACTTTGTGTTTTCGAGAACTCTCTTACAGCAATTGCAGGCAGTTCTGAAAGAACCAGACTACACCACTCCTTGCAAAGGATTTTGAAGTAGTAGTTCCGATGAGCTATAGCTGCAGCACAGTCAGGGGAAAACCAGGGATGACTTTTGCTGGATTTTTTTGGCATAAAACACTCCATTCTAGAAAGAAACCATTCAGAGACTAGGGTAGCAGTTTTTGGAGCAGCATGTTTGAAGAAAGTTTGGAAAGGAGCTTCCATCATATAGAACCAAAAGCTGCCCCAGTTTGCCTTCTCATGGCTAAAAAAAAACATTCTATAGTATGGTAAATCAGGGGATGTCATTGGCTTGGAGTCAGTCTGGACACTGACTAGAGAATGGTCTGACATGCCAATGAGGGGTAAAACTTTTGCTGAGTATTTGTCAGGGTAGCCTATTTTTGTGTTGTGCCACAGAGGTGGTACAGAAGGCATGTGACTGATACAAGGTCATGGGTGCTAAGATTAACTACAAGAAATCTTCCAGCTTGCAGTTAGGTGTTTGGAAGGACATTGCTCTTCTGGGGGCTCTTCAGTTTGACCGATAGACCTCTGCATTCTTGGAGTGTGGTTCAGACCCAATCTTCAGCTGGAGAAGAATTGATTGAAGGTACAGGCAGTTGTCCTTAAAGGGTAGGGCAGAGGTGTGTGCCACATACATTTTCCCTCTGATCATTTACTGGTTGTCTGTACTCCCTCTTTGTATGGACCATAAGAAGGCAATTAGGCACCTGCTCTCCTCTGTCTTGTAGGGTGGTGATGGCCATGATGTTTGCAAAGAGGCCTGTAGCCAGTATCCGTGTCATAGGGGACTGGTCACCAGTGTCACCAAGATGCCTCAAAGTTGACTTTCTTATGTCGAGTGTTGACAGAAGATTCGTTCTTGGAGAGGAGTGTTGGGGATGTCTTCCCTAACCTTACCATCACTTCCCCAGATTCTAGGACTGTGCACTGACGCAAGCCCTTGAAACAATCAAAATTCTTCAAATTCTTCAACTAACCTTTCATGGCCTAGGAAAGTCTCGAATCGTGCTTTAGAAGAGGGTCACAAAGGATCCTATATGGAAGTGGCTTAGCTTGTCAGCAGCTGGGACGCACTCTTTCTGGTCTTGGGCACTAGTGACAAATTATTTTCAGCAAACCTGAGTTTTCACTTACCTGGCAATTGATTTGGAACGTGCTAACTACATAGCCTTCAGATTTGCCAGACTGTCATTTGGTGTGACCTTGGGAGAGAGGAAACAGCTTCACATGCCTTCTACCATTCTCATCATGTGTGCCATTTCTGAAACTATGTCAGTGAGTTGATGGCCCATATCGCTCTCAAACAGCTTCTGTCCATTCGTCTCGCATACGCATGTGATAATGTTTCGCCCCCATATTCTGGGGTGAAACATGATGTTTCTCTCATTGCTGACCATGGCAAGAATGGTGATTTAGATGTCACAAAAGGAAAGAATATCGTGATACAAATGTTATTTGTATCAGGATTTGATTGGATTCTTTTAACACCAGATCAAGATGAAGATCAAATCTGATAGAAAGTGTTTGTTGTCGAAAGTGTTTGTTGTCGACAGAGTTCAACAAAAGATGGATAAATGTGGAGAGCCTGGTTTGTGTGAATGTGGATAACCTTGATTTTCTTTTTTAAGTCCCCTTGGTCACAATGGGTTGGTTTTCTGTGGAACCCTCCCCTGGTTAAGTTAGTCAAGCTTTGTTTGTCTAGTTAATGTGAGTAATTTTTGTTCCTAGCCTGTTTCACGTCATTCTCTTTTGTTATAAATCATGTTGAGTTCCCAACATCCCTAGTTTGATTTTACCCTTATTTTGCATCTTGATTAGCTCAGCCTTTGATTATTTTAACTTTTTTCCTCTCCAGGAGTGATTGTGATTCTGTCTATAGGCAAGAATACAGCAGCCACTCTGTTTTGTTGGGTGAATGGGTCCTACTAACATCTGCTTATTTTAGTTTAAACATTTTATAATTTAATTTTGTTTTCTGGGTTCATTCCCTCCCCCATGCATTTCATGATTTTTTTTGTGTGTGTGTGTATATATATATATATATATATATATATATATACACACAATAAATTTTTGTCATGGGTTTCTTTTTATAGGTCTCCTGTGAATATATGAAATTGTGGTATGTGGTGGATTGAGTGGTGATGAAGGAGTTCTTATGGTGAATAAGTTCTGATTAGGTAGGTCTAGGATAATCAGTGTTGACCAACCTCATTCCACCCCCCACTTTGACCATGTGCCACATTTAATGCATTTTACATGAATAAATAAAAACTGATTTCATGCTGCTTTATTTTGAATGTATAATAGGAAGTTCAAAATAAGTGGTGGAGTTAAGACTAGCGAAATAGTATTATACATACTTTCACCCAGGTTTCTACAAACCCAAAATGTATTCTCTAATGTGTATACATCTGGCAATTAGTTCAGACATTTTATTTAGTAACCATTCTTATTCTAGAAATAATACTATAGGCAAATTTTCATCTTGGTACAATCTGCAGGCATCACCACTGATGCAAGGTCCGGCCTTTCTCAATATACTCCAGATCACATTAGGATTTTTTGCCATTTTTTTTTTTATTTCTACACATAGTTCGCTAGTTTCGTACAATTCCTAAGGCTTTCTAGCTTGAATGTTGATTTGTGGTTATTCCATTATTTTTTTAAAATATACTCGCCACAAAGTAGGCTTAAGACAAAATCCTACAGGAAAAAAAAAAAAAAAAAAAATCAATAAAAATATTAGCATGAGACAATTAATAGCTAAAACAATAAAAATGCCAAAGAAAAAGAGATTACTGGTCTTAACATGTCTGACAAAGAATTTTGGGGATTATTGATCAAAAGTGTTGGCTTTGACAAATATAAATCATGCTTTTGTTTGGGGTGAGGAGGTAGTGAGGATTTGGGCTATCTCTGGCCAAGGCAAGAATGGTATTACTGATGGTATCTGTCCTTACAAAGAAGGAAATAGAATATTTTCAATGTTTATATAAAATCGTCAATTCATTTCTATGGTTTAGTAGTACTTTATTTTGAGGGAACTTTATAATCTGCAGCTTCTCATTCAGGCACAGAAGGCAGAGGTCTAAAATTTAATTAATTACAATTGTTCATTTATAACTTATGGCCCAATATAACTTAAAAATTATTTCACTAAAATAATTCACCTACACAATACTTATTTGGTTTTCATAACTACAATATACCTTAGTATACCACAGTTATTTAATTCTAATTCTAACCTAAACATTCCAGCTCCTTTACTCACGAGATAGTACGTTATCAAATTTTTAAAAAAGCTTGAAATCCAACATGCAGTTTAAAATTTATTGTCTACCCATTTAAATAATGTATGGTCCCACTATGTATCTTACCAAGACAAAATTAAAAAGTGTAATCCCATGATATCAGGCCACTCTGTTGCCTTTTGCAACTCAAATCTTCAACTTCACAGTTCAATTCTCATTTTTAATTGAACAATATTGACACACCTATTAGCATATTCTCCAACTACCACCCCCTAATCTTCTAAATAAATCATTTTCACTATTATAGAATATCACCTGAAGAACAGTATTGTTCTGAAACATGAAAATTTTTGTGTAGTGATATAATGCTTTTATAAACCATTGCAATAACAAAATTACAATATTAAGCTCTACTTTGTATTGAGCACTCTTTAGAAAAGTAAATGCATGATCAGTTGGTTTTAATCTACTTTTTTCACTTCCTTTTATATATATGGTGATAACAATGTGCTTTTTTTTTATTTTCCAAACATGGTCAGCACATTGTGGCCATTTTCATAGATGATGTTATTGAGTATTGACTTTCTTTTTTTTTTTTTTATTATTAATGCTATCACTATTGTTAGCCTTAAAAAAAAAAAACACATACGTGGATGAGGCTTTTATAGTTGTATTTTGCATGAGTATGTTGTGGATGGAGATAGGTAGGTCTTTGTGTTTAAATGAGTCCTAATTGAGCTATGGTCAGGGAGATGTAACATGAGTCTTCTTGATAGGCATGTAGCATGCCCAGTAGAATCATTCATAAGCAGGATGAATTTTCCCTTAGAAACACTATAAAGAAATACACAACTGCAGTTGATCAGAACCAGAAAAATTAAATTATTTATCTACTATCAAAAATTTAAAACAGCTAACCTAATTGTCAAAAACAACTAACTCACCCGCAAGATCGGATATATATATATATATATATACACACACACACATAAATTCCGGTAAAAAGTTTTGTACCAAATGGAACAAATATTGTGTGGTCTGATGAATATTGAAATGAATTATAATTTATAACCAATTTAAATGACGTGTTGAGTTTTCCTTTATAAATATATATACATATATATATAATCTTAGAGGAATTAAATGGAGATAACTAAAACATCCGTAAATGGCATGACTTATGGAATGTGAATAATCTACACCAGTGATTGAAAGAAAGGGTTCAATTCAAAGTACTAGTCACTTGAAGAAGGTTGAAGTGTACAACAGCCAAAATGTTGTTAACATGGCAATAAAGATGAAGACAACAGTTTGAACAATGCAAATACCTCATTTTAAAAATGTAGACAAAAAAAAAAAAAAAAAGAAATCTACGAATTTAGCTAAAAATAAAAAACATCCTTGATAATGGCTAATAGAATAGACGAAAGTGCTTGGATATATAAAACATTCAAACATTTTTTTTTTTTTTTTTTACATAAAGTATGTCCAGAAAAGACTTAAGACAAATATAAGTTGAATAAAAAGCTTAATTGCATTACCTTGTCAGTTGTCTTTAATGAAACTTGTTTGTGTAATATATATATATATATATATATATATATATATATAAAGAATTAATGGATTTATGTTTTCATTTCCTTTTTAACTTCTAGAAATTGTTTTGTTTATATTTTAGATGTGGAAATGCACAGATATGGGCTTCAAGAAAAATATTTCAAAGTAGAAGTTTGCTTTCCTTAAAAAGAGAAAATAGTAACTTAAAACTATTGGACATGTATAATGATAATATACACACTAAAAAGTCTGGCTTCTTCTACTGAGTGCCCATAGCCCTGAGGTAGAATCGCCGACTGACGCCAATTCGGTCGGGTTTCAATCTTGTGTTAAAAAGCAATCGGAGTTTAACCGTACTGATGTGCTGTGATACAGCAAAACAGATTTGTCTGTGGATGACTATATATATATATATATATATATATATATATTTTATGTCTTCATTGCATTGAATAAAGATAACACAAGAAATATAATATTGCTTGGACATGATGTAGTCATGCTGAATTCTGGTGTCAAAATATAACGTTTGCTTCCATTAACACTACTTCTCGATGTCAGTATTTATGCCACTTGAGTCATATTCTGGAGAGGTTTATTCATCTCTACAACCTCCTCTTCCATTTAAGATATGCACTTTCTTTAACTGATGCTTTTTCCAACATGGCTTCACTTTGTTTCAATCAGATTACGTTTTCAGTGGTGTTGTATTGGAATATTCATTTTAGGAATACATACTTTTGAAGTATCGTAAAGTATGTCTATCGGTTAATTAAATTGTACTGATAGCTTATTCTGTGTAAATCTAGATCTCAATTTATGTCTTCTATGTCAAAATCATCCACTTTCGACAATGTACATCATGCTATCAAGGCATCGAATAAGTTTTTCTTTCCTTTCCGATCTTAATGCTTTTAAATCGCCAAGTCGGTCACACACCAGGCTTATAATTTCACTTTCAGATTCTAGCAAAGCAATCACTATCTTCAAAATCTTTATATTTCAATATCAATCTGGACAAGCCATCTGCATCTCCCAATTCTTTTTGTGTGACAGAAATTCTATCTTGAAATGATAGTTCAATAAAATCATAACCCAACGCTGTAGTCTGCTTGCAGTATGCATGGGAATCCCTTTCTTAGAACCAAATATACTTGAATTTTCTTCTCAATATCATCCTTTGTCAAACTTTGTGAAACTTGGGTAACAGCTTTCACCGTTCCATCTTCAAATTAATGGTCTACTATTGTTTCTTTTTGCATCTGACGCTACTATTATTTATCACTGCATGCTGTAATGTCTCAGAGATAATTCTGCAGTTAATTTTTTTTTAAATTCCTTCAAAAGCTTTTGGACATTCCGCTGACCAATTCCATTTTGTACCCTTCTTAAGTAAATTATTCAAAGGTGCTCACAATTTGTACATATCTGGCACATAAATATGATAATACTTTGCTAATTCAAGAAATGATTGTAAGGTCAACAAATTTGTCGAGGGAGGCATTTCTTTAATGGCCCTTGCCTTCTTTTTTCATTGATTATCTGACTTAAATATTTTGTCTTATCCATAAAGAATTGATATTTCTGTTCACTGACTTTGAATTCCTTGTTGAATCAGTTTTACTTGATGTATTTTTGTAACACTCTTAATAAGTACGTCATCCAAGTAAGTGATGGCACTGTCTAGTCCAGCCAACATAATATCCATTATTTGCTGGGAAATACCTGTGACAACTTTTACACCAAAGGATAATCTTCTAAACTTGTAGAGTCCTTTTGTAACCCTATTTCCAGATGGCTGGTATTCATTTTTTATTAATTTTAAAGATAAGAAGGGATTTCTCTGAGAATTCCCTGTCTTTTGAGAGAGAGAGAGAGTTCTCTCCCGCTTATCAGTGAAGGGGCAGGAGACTCAGTCGAAATGAATAGCTGATGTTGTTTTCATTTCAAGCTGGTAAGAGTTATACATAGAGGGAAAATTGAACTCCTGTACCTGCCCTTTACCAACCCTGTTTTGTACCTTTGCAATAAAACTGAGGTGGAAAACGAAATTAGCAGATTTGGGCCCATGATTTGAATAAGACAATCAAACTGAAATCGTACTGTTGCTAGAGACGACTGAGTAAACCCAATCTCTGAGAATAGTTACTGAATGTATTATTGAAATACTAGCCAACTGTTGTGTGTCACCAGCTTTGACTTACTTAGAATTGTGTATATGATCAGTATATAAGTATATATAAAAAAAACTACACCCATGGCATTGCAGTGTTCTACTGATTATATTCCGTTTGGCAACTATCAGCTACCACAGATCACATAAATCTGGTCTTAAATATATATTCGGCCTCTCATGTCAGGGGTAACCTCGCCAGGTGATAACAGGCAATCCTTCTTCCACCGGTCTGAGATCAATCAAACACAACATGGGCAGACTGGTTAAGGGTCAGGAAAGATTGGTCAAGGTACATCTGCGAATCACATTATACTTTATGTGTATTAATAGTCAAATATTTGACATTCCTTATTCACATCAATTTGAAGATATGCCTCAGACAGGTCAACTTTTAAAAAAATTTACCACCATTTAATTTGGCAAATATATCCTCTGGAGTTGGTTAGGGATGTACATGTGGGAGGAGACAGTCATTTAGTCATTTTGAAAAATATGCACATAAAAAACTGCTGATGTGGCACATTCTGAATAATCTATTTTTTTAATAACTCTGCGATTTTCTAATCTATCAAGTTTGGTGTTAATAGTCTCCAACACAGCAAAAGGCATATTGCTTTTTGACTTAAAAACATGTATCACATTTTCTTTTAATTTAAAATTGCCTTTAATTTTGTACACTTTCCCAAATCCTCTGAAAAAATATTTGTGAATTTTTTTTTTGCTTACTCAACATTTCTTTAGCTGAACTTTTTCTCTGAAAAACAATTAACTTTTCCAGAGAATTAAGTAATGGGCCAATTCCAGAGTTTAAATAATTCTAGCCAATTGACACCTAGTGAATTTGAGTAGGAATTAATATGTAAACATCTGCTTTTTTAGTTTTACCTGCAAGAGCGATATAACATGTAATTTTTGCAAGAAAATTTTCTTGCTCGATATTCCTCTTGCAACTTTGTTGGCATTTTTTCAAGTTAGGCATCTTCACATTATGTGTGTGTGTGTGTATATATATATATATATATATATATATATATATATATACTAGCAATATAGCCCGGCATTGCTTGGGTATAATGAAAGCTTTAAAACTAATCCATGCTCCTGAAGCTCAGACTCTTTGGACGTTGTCATGAAAGACTAAAAAGCAATAATTGTTTTCAGTTAAAGCAAAACCGTAGACTGAAAGAAAAATGAATGGATGTAAGTCAAATTTTGATTTCCTGGTATCGATATCAAATTTTCTGCACTATTGTAAGAACTGCAACCTTGAAACTTCTGAATACCATTTCTTATGTCTTTATTTATGAGTGTATTAAATTTGATTAAAATCGAACCACTCCTTCTATAACCCGATTTTTTTCGATTATCGATATTTATCGGGGGTACCTCAACACAAAACCTAGCTAAGAACACTCGCAGGCGCATATAGTACAACTGTGTAAATTTTCAAGAAAATTGGTTCAGCCGTTTCGGAGTCTATAGGTAACGGACACACACAAACAAAGTTCCATTTATAAATAAGTTTAGATTATATATACATACACCACAACTATGTTTCATGCATTAGGTAATCATCATGTGCATATTATGAACTGAATGTTCAGTTCATAATCTGCACATGATGACTGAACCAAAATAAGATCTGGTGGGAGAGTGAGAAAAAATGATCAAGCACTGAATTTTGCAATTATTTAGCTAAAATGTGTTTTGGCACTTAACCTGTATGCTCTGAACCGAAAATCAATAACACACACATATTTCTAAAGAATTAATTTATTCCTAAACTAATATTTTTATTACTTGAAACATTATAGCAGATACCTCATATTTGAAATAGAGGCCCCATTTTTATTTTCCAAACAGTGTGGCTTTCTAACGGCCTGCCCTGAGCAAAAAAATCTCGTTTACTAAGATTTTTCCAATTAAATGTGCAGACCAACAGACATAATACAAAGTTTAATAAATAAAAATAAAAATTTTTATTTCAAATACTAAGTAGACACTATAATACCTGTTTGAAGCAATACATATTTATATTACAAATGTTACCAGAAAGTCATTGAAAATCTAAATAGTAAAAATGATTACCAAGTTGACAGCCTGAAGATTAAGTGTGACCTCTGACCTCTGTTTTTTAAACCAATGCAAAATTATAGCAACTTGTTATTTATTAGTGTCATCATATATAAATAAAATATATTAAGTATATGCAAAAGTTTTTTGTCTTTTATGTCTAACATTTTGTTGTAGTAATTATCACCTTTCCACTGTCGACACCTACTGGTAATGTCTTTTTTACGACAATGATAGTATTTTAAATATCTTTGAAAAGTAATAAAAAAAAAAAACCCTGAAAGAATAGAGTATAACTAGAACAAAAAACAAAACCTTAAGGACTCACATGAGAAAACTTAGCAATGGCTAACTAATGTGTGTGCAAGTACGTATATATTATTGTAATCAGAACGCCACAAATTATACTAACGTTTTTTCAAAAGAGTTGAATGCATATGATTGACCAATGAAAACCAAAAGTAAAAATACCAGAATTCCTTCTTTTTCACTCTGACAAAACTTTAATAAAAGTGAAACATGTTAGATTGATAAACGTTTCCTATTTGTTCTTTATATTATTGTCAGATTCCAATCCATATTTGAAACTAACTCATTAATACATAAAAAAAAATATTGAAAGCTCACATTACTGGTGTAGGATAAATTCAAGAGTTTAGCAATGTCTTGTTCTTCAAAACCCAGATAACATTTCTTTTTACTATGTTTGACTTAACATCCATTTTAACTGGCCTAGATGGACAAGTCCTACTAAAATAATGTGTCTCCTAAAAGGAATCAGAACTGTATTCACTTTTTGCAATGGGAAAACAACTTATAACCAAAACATACCTCTACCAATTAGGTCAAAGAAAACTGTCATAATAACCTAATTATTATTAAACTTTAATTTATTTAAATATTATTTTTGAATAGATACTCATATTTGAGTAGATGCAGTTTTTTTTTTTTTAATCAAACAGTATATTTTATTTACATCTATTAGCCTGAATAATCAAAAAATCTTGTTAGAAAAATATGCATTCTCTGGCAGGATTTGAACCTGCGTCCCCTATGTGAAACTTATTAGATCTGACGTGTCTTTGGACCTTTCAATTAGACAAAGCTCAAGTAGTGCTTTTTGAACACACTTTCCCCAAAATATACATATCTGCTCTGTCTCATATCCTAATGTAAATAAAGACAATTTATTCACAAGCAACTTATTTGCCAAAGGACACATATTTTCCTAACAAGATTTCAATTATTCAGGACAATAGATATAAATATACTGTTGAATAAATATACTGTTTAATAAATAAAAAAAAAAAAAACAGAGCATGTACTCAAAACGGAGTATTCATTAAAAAATATTTAAACAAATAAATTTAAAATATTTTGGATTTCATAATGGATTTTGTAAAATTTTGTATTTAAACTTTAGTAATGTTGTGGTACAATGGATATCAGCTCGGAACGAGAAACCGGGGAGCTGAGTTCGAATTCCAGTTGAATCCATTGTATTCACTTATACGCAAATACCCTTAGAAAAGGTATTAATCCGTCTCTTCCTTCCAGTTATGGGTTAAATAGCAGGACAGACTGGGTTCTATAGCCTTGGTCGGCAACCAGTCTACCGCAGAAAGCAATGGCAACCTACTGCGGGATAATCTTCTGCCCAGTCAGTCATGTCTCTTTCGAGACATGATCGCCCAAGTGTGTATCACGTATGGCACTTAACTGACTGAATAAGAAATAATGTTGGTTTAAGAACTCCATTTACAAGTTACTGTATTTAGGTTTCGGATACAATTTATATATATATATATATATATATATATATATACACACACACACAATCCTCTTACCAGGATCATGTAGTACAACATAATAATGCAAAAATAAATATATGCTCGTGTTGGTAGGGGGGAAGAAAAAAAACAGAGAGAGAATAAAGATATGAATAGGGGAAAAAGGCTATTCTCTACACAAAGTGAAATAAAGAATAAAAACATGATTTTCTGACACAAAGGTTTCTTTTGATATTTTAAAAAAAAGAAAAAAAAATGTATAATAATAATTCACTTTACAAGCTTTGAAAATCTCATTTTCAGAGGTAATAAATGGATTATTAATCTCATTAAGACATGAATTTAGAAATAGAAAAACATCTTAAACTAAGTCTTCTTGAAAACTATTTTAAGTCCCTTCATAAGATGCCTATTTGCTTGCTTTCTATTAACAAGTCTTATAGTTCATTCTTTTCCTGACAATTTTCTTAACAGATTAGTGAAACTAAGTATATTGGCAAAAACTAACACAATGGGTTGAGATATAGAGTTTAGCTTATTTTGGCATAAGGCCACAACTATGGCGCACTTAGTGAAAATTTAACTCAGTACTAATGATCAATAGACTAGTTCACAATCTTGACGCCAGAGTGCCCAAAACACAATGGGTGGAAGATATTTGTGTACTTTCTGCCTGTAATTAGCATAGGAGTCCAAGTAAAAAAATTGCAAATTGTAATTCTCAAAATAAACAGAATCTCTTCATCACAAAATTTCTACCCCTATATTACTATAAACAATTTCCGCCTTATGCCAGACAAAATTAGATATGCACATCATAAACTATCTGATGTGCATATTTCTTTCATTTTAAAAATGAACAAAAAATAAAATACCTGTTTAATTATGTTAAATATCAAAATGAAGTCCTATCCTTTCTTGCTTGTACTGAAAATTCAACTACACTGATCTTTTCATTTCCAAGATAAATGTTTCACCTTGAACATAATCAGCTGAATGCATAGATGCACAACTATTAGGGTGAGTCACAAGTAATTTCCATTTTTATAAAGACAAACATATCATCTTAACCAAACATTCTTTAAATATATCATAACAGCTGATAAAAAAATGGGTTGTATACAGCAATGTTCAATGCAATAGACAGTGGATTGACAAAGATCTCCAGTCATTTGCCATACATGATACACAATTGGGTGATCATGTCTTGAAAGAGACATAATTGACTAGGTAGATTTTCCTGCAGTAGGTTGCCATTTCTTTCTGTTTTAGACTGGTTGCCAACCAAGGCTATAGAATCCAATCTGTCTTGTTATTCAACTCATCACTGGAGGGAGAAGAGATGGATTAATACCTTCCCAAAGGGTATTTGTGATTAAGAGAATGGAATTCAAAGTCTGCTTTACTGATTTCCCATTCTGAGAATGGACCCCAAAAGCTGAACTTTATGAAAGAAAAGTAATGCTGTGCGATGGATTATTCATTCAGCGTTCTTAAAATGCAATGAAACACTAAATGCTCATTTATATGTTCAGCAGCTACATATCGACAGAAATTTGGTCATAAAGCACCCAGCACTTCTCAAAAAAATCTCATCCATGACAATACAAAGACACACACAGCAAAAATACCACAAAACAATTTTGGAACTCGGTTAGTATGTTCTACTCAATCTGCCATAGTTATCTGACTTTACACCAACTAGTTATTACCTATTTTGATCGTCGCAAAAACCTGAGGCTAATGTTATTGCTTGATAAGTAAAATAGACTAGAAAACATTGTTTATAAGCGTTTTTTGTTTTAATTACATTAACTGCAGGGTGCAATGTGTAAATTGTCAGATTATATTTTTAATTTCGCACATACGCATTGTTTTTTTTGACTTACACAGTATAGTAGGGTCAGTTAGGCACCATGATGCAATTAACTCTGCCAGAAATTTGGAAATGGCATGTTGCTTTACTCTTTCATTTCAAAATATTTTTGTGTAATTTTGGTGAATATGTTAAAATGAGATGCATTACTTTCATTTTTGTGTAATTTAGACAATTCATCCTTCACACCCTGTACATGTCCTCATCTGTATTAACAAAAACGAGGACAATACGCATATAAACAATAGTTCCTCATTCAAGAAATTCAGACGGAAGTGTTTTTTTTTTTTTTTTATACATTTCATACAAAATATTTCCTAAGATGAATTAATCTTTTTACGAGAGAAAGTTACAACAAATTTGCTATTGAAACAATGCAGATGAAAGACTCATTTTTTATAGTGAAATATGATTTACCTCCCTTGGCATATTTTCGAACGAGCTCTCACATTAAGTCTGAAATGTAGTGTAAAATAACTCGTATATTTATCAAATAAAAACATGTAATAAAGTTCATATTGATATTTTGCCAAAGTATTTTCATTCTTCTTTTTTTAAGTACTTTAAAGTACAATGTAGAAAGTTTCAGTTTGGTTCCAAAGAGGAAATTAGATATATTGTCAAATAAAAAGTTGTTAAAATTCTTCCTTATTGTTGTTTTGTCTCATTTACATACAATGAGAATGAGTGTATCCGACCTTCATTACTCATTTAATAACCTGCTTCTTAAAATTTATCTCAAATGGAGTTTAAATCATTCCATAAAAAGTGTTATTCATTCTACCATTGTCATCTATCTACCAAATCTTAATACAGACGGATAAACAATAAAACAATATGGAAGCAATGCTTTTTTTTTTATTGAAATCATACCCATGTCTAAAAAATTGAACTGTGGTTTTTAATCTTAATCACTTCTCCCAACAAAAGTCTTGATCCTTTAAACAAAATAGATGTTTTATTTACAAACACTCCGAATGATAAATGAAATCATGGAAAAATTAGTAGTTTAAAAAAAGAGAGAAACAATTGTAGCCATAATCAAACTATTGATTGATTGTCGTGTTTTGCAAAAAGCTAAAAATTATTAACGCATTGTTCCTGACTGCATTGGATGGCAGTTAAAAACGTTTTGTTTTTTTGTATGTGTGTCGATTTTGGTCAGGGTTGCATTTTATTACTAAGATGTCACAAATAAAATTTTCTCCTTAAATCCATCAAACATGTGAGAAGTTTTCAAATTCAGAGATTACAATTTACTGAGTAAGTAAAACTCAAACTAGAAATTAAAAACAAAGTGGTGTGCAAAAATCAAGAGAAATAATTATGTAGACATGTCATTAAGTTAATTTAAAACTTTAATACAAGTAAATTTTTCATCAGATACAACCCAAACTATTTTTTTATTATTTGTACCTCCATGCTAGCTGCATTTTAAATCTTTTAATTCTTTGTATTTTTAAAGCATACCTAAGACTGAAAAAATAGTATCCTTATGATAAAATACTTTAAGAAAAAGTGCATATGCCATAAAAATCATTGAAAAATGTATTTTAAATAAATAAAAAAGAAAGGTGCCTGCAGTGTGAGTGAAAGTGTGTAGCTTACACACTGACCAATAGTTTATTAAAATGTTTAGGGGGAAAAAAACTAAAAGTACAGATTACCACGTGTAGAGATAAAGAAAGTTTATTTTGTGCTTTTGTCTTTCTTTAATTTTTGTCAAACAAGACGGATTGAGAATCGATTTAGAGAATGAAGGAAATCACCTGGCTCATGTGAAAATGGACTCTTTAAACACGTACAACACTTAAATACAATAGAAAGATTTAAAAGATATTTTCATTAAAAATACGACAGTTAAATGATTTAACTTAAATCATATCAGTCGAGAGAAAAAAAATAACGTTTCATTTTTCAATTTTTGTCACATCAAAACAAAGCATTTTTTGTAAATATAGTGATTTTTGTAAAGAGACCTAGGAAATATAGGGTTAGATCATAAATTTGAACTGGATACTATATTTCTCGTAAACAGTAGATGATGATATTAATAAAAACGTGGGAAAAAGAATTTACAGATGAAAATACATGAAAGTATCTTTTTTTCCGTTGACTTTTTATGTGATGAATAAAAGGAGGTGAAGAATAGTAAGACTGTGAAATCGTTATTTAGCATAAGTTAGTACCACTAGAGAAAATCTAGGTGGCGATTGAAGAGAGGACAGAAGATAAGGCTATAAAATAAGACAAAAATGCCGCACAAGTGATATATTAATAGCAAAACATAAGAGAGAGACGATTAAATCGAAACGGTAAGAAAGAATTCGACTCCATCTTGGCTTTCGGAAATTTCATGTAAAAATGGAGACAAAAAAAACAAGAAATGTCTTCCTTCTTCGTCAAGTGTACAGAAGCCTGGACTAAAAAAGCAAGTCGAAAAAGGCAAAGAAAGAAGCCATGCTGGAGACAAAATTAATCGGGCAGCTCATACACAAACAGATATGGTGTGCGAGAGAGAGCAAAGAAGGAGGTGGCTATCATCGTCCGCCGCCAACAACAACATCGTTTCAATGGAACACTGGGAAAACTTACCCAAAAATCCTGGTACCCAGCTAGACCGCCATGCAACACTGCAACCTCCGCACAAGACAGGACACGCAATCAGTATACCCTAACGAGAGTCCATTAACGGGCCCAGTGAATACTCCAAATTAGTCCCTTAGGCAGGAAAAGCAAGACAGAAGACGAAAAATATCGAAAACTGGTTAATCCTTCGAGAATAATCCCTGTAATACTTTATGATATCCGGTTTTTTATTGTATGCTGTCGGCAGTGCTTCTATAATACAGGTTCCCTGGCTAAAGTAGCCATTGTACACATGGCGATCGTTGCGTGATGAACAGTACATTAAATTATTCAAAGTTATTGTTTGAGAATTGAAAAAAAAATAGCGTCCGTTGTGATAATGTTTCTACACAATAATTTTTTCCATTATGTGATTTTTTATTTGTGATAATATAATATTTTTTTTTTATTTAATTTACTTTTTTTCTTACCGCCATATTGGCTAAAAATATTCACTGCGTATCTGCTTTGCTCGAAATATCGGAATTAAAAGAACCATACTTGCGTATCTTTTCAAGTTTCACTAATTAATGATCCTACGTGTTGTTTTTTTTGTTTGTTTTTTTTCAAAGATTTGTTTAACTTTTTTCTACTTTATGTTGCATTTTTTTTTTTTTGTTTTTTTTTTTAAACAAAAATTGTTGAGACGTTTATTAGTCGGTTAAAACATTTTTTCATTCGACAAGAAACAAAAAACAAATTATTTTGGACCAAAATAATTTGTTTTTGGTCAAAAATTAAGCTGACTAAAAAAAATAATTCTCCACAAAAATGTATTTTTCCCATGAATTTTGTTCTTTTTATGAAGATCACTTTGTTTCATTGAGAATCTATTCACTTTCAAGAAAAAAAAATGGAAACATGTGAGGTGACTTTTAGGAGAGGGTCGATTTTTATTTTTTAAAGTGAACACTGACAGTGTCTATCTATCACTGTTCAAATTGGAAACTCAAAAGTCAAAATTGCTTTATTTAATTAACTAACCTAATTTTTAACAAATTGCTAAAAATTTGTTTACTTCCTGCCTAATTTTATTTTAACGTTTTCAGAAGGTAATAATTCAATAAAAATTACTATCGGAAAACTTTTTTTTGTAACGATGGACATGCATTGTTGAGGCGTATACAGTCAGTCTACCCTACGACATTTGCATGGAACGTTTCAGGTCATAATGTTGAACTCAAATTCCGTGTCCACTTTGTTATTTTAAGTACGAATCCCTAAAAACCGCTTCCGTTATTAAACTTCCGTATTCTCTAAAAAATTAACAGATTCTCAAACATTTAAAGGTCGTTCTTATAAAGAGCAGAACAAACTAAAATTTTATAATTTTTTTTTTTGAAAATTAATTTTAGCTTACCAAAATGATTTATAAAGAAACTAAAAGATTTGTATTGCATAAAATAGAGAACCTCCAAACATTTGACCTTTTCACCGATATCTTAATTTTTTTTTATTGTTCACTTAATACCAGGCCCAAAAAGCCACTCGTAGTAGCTAATTATTGAATAAAGTTGTAGAGGGAAGAGATAAGATAGGCTCTCAAGCCTTGATTAGCAACCTTTTTAGAGACAGTGCCTTGATAAAATTACTTGGTGTACTTGGACTACTCTGAATTGGGTGTGTAAGGAAGAGCATCTGGCCTTGTAAAACCTTGCCTCAAATCATTATGACAAATCCTTGTTCAGGCAGGACCTATCTTGATTTGTGCAAGATTAATCCTGTCCTGCTTCTTCAAAAAAAACATGCCTATTTATAAGTGGTGTAACAATCCAGTCAAGTGGTCCTAGGTATGATTATAAATTGCATCTGGCAGCAAGACCTCTGATTGGGAGGTTGTGAGAAGCATGGAACTACCTGTTAATTGCTGTTGTTCCCAAGTCCACCCTAACCCGGAGTGGTAGCACCTGTTAGGGGGTCCCAGCTATGAGCAAACAGTTTATCCCCAAACTGGGGTCAAAACACTATGAAAATATAAAAATAAACTTTTATAATAAAAATCACAGGAATACATTTTTGAAGATAAAAAAAATATTACCAGCAATGCAAACAAACACCTTACAAAAATACATTAAAAAAAAGCTGATCTACAAACATATTTCTTACAAAGAATATGTATTCTATTCATAAATATCTTGTTGACATTAAATAACCCATTGAGGTAGATATGCTGTAAACCAAACCAAATCAAATGTGTGCATTTCTCTAAGCCTTCAAAGAGCACTTCAATGCCATTATAATCCAGTTTCTCAAGATGCTTTGGGAAGAAGGTAGTTAAGTTATCAGGAAGAATTTGTTTTTCATTTTTTGGTTGCTGCATGTTGAAAAACTACTAAAAAATTACTTTATAGCTATAAATACTTTTTTTTTTTTTTTTTAAATTTAAAAGGATTGTTTGTCCTTGAATATCTGTCACTTTACCATGCAAATGAATCTGTACATTGTTTCATTATGGATATAGGCCTACAAAATAGAAAAAAATGTTCTAATTTTTTTTTTAATTATCAGATAGAGCCACTCAAGGTAGAGGGTTATAAAGTAAGAGGCATAGTTTATGTGATTATGTGGGGAAGATAGTGATGGACCATAGACAGATTAAGATTGTAGTGATTGGGAGAAGCATCCTGCTGGGAGTCATTTCTACAAAACGGTTTGTGCAAAGAAACTGCTTGAGTGGCATGGTAGATCTTATATATGATGGTTAGAACTGGTGAAACTAAGGAATGCAGTTCATCTGAATACTTTCCATGAAAATAGAAATACAGCAGTGAGGGGCTTGTGACGTTTATCTTTGGGCAAGGGTTGGAAAATAATTTGTCTTCTTCAAGGATATAGAGATGTTTTTGGGCTCTATTAAAACAGGAAAATGGACAGCTCCTGCCTATATATGGTACTAGCAGTATAGCCTGACATTGCTCGGGTGTAATGAAAGCTATAAAACTAATCCATGGTCCTGGAGCTCAGACTCTTTGGACGTTGGCACGAAAGCAATAGTTCTTTCCAGTTAAAGTATGTCCAGTCATACAACCCATGGCTCTCTGAAGAGAAAAGGCAAAATCACACATATTTAAGCATTTTGATGACCAAGAATAGGATCAACTTTGAATATATATTTTTATCTTCTGGTTGGTCAACTAATTGAGTAACCACTAAAAATAATGTATAGGTGATTAAAAATATGTTGAACTAGCAGTATAGCCCAGTGTTGCTCAGGTGTAATGAAAGCTTTAAAACTAATCCATGGTCCCGGAACTCAGACTCTTTGGATGTTGGCACGAAAGACTAAAAAGCAATAGTTCTTTCCAGTTAAAGCGAAACCGTAGACTGAAAGAAAAATGAATGGATGTAAGTCAAATTTTGATTTCCTGGTATCAATATCAAATAAGTTTTTTTGTCGTAAACTGAATTTTAAAGGCTAAATAAGTCCTCTGAGTAAATGGTATCATGACTGAGACTAAGAACTACAATTATACCTACTTTACAGCCAAACCCGAAGCAAAAACTAAAATAAAAGGGCTGAAAAAATATACAGGCAGATAAACAGACACACACACAAACATCTTGCCTTTTATATATATATATATATATATTATCAATTTTCTTCACTATTGTTAAGAACTGCAACCTTGAAACTTCTGAATATCGTTTCTTATGTTTTTGTCTATGAATGTATTAAATTTGATTAAAATCGGACCACTCCTATAACTCGATTTTTTTTATTTTCGATATTTATTGGGGGTACCTCGACACAAAACCTAGCTAAGAACACTCGCAGATGCTTATAGTACAACTGTGTAAATTTTCAAGAAAATCGGTTTGGAATCTATAGGTAACTGACACACAGAGACACACACACACACAAACAAAGCTCCATTTATAAATAAGTTTGATTTAGATCAGTAAGTTTATTTTCAGCCTGATCTGACTCTTGTAAAGGTAGAGCAGTGGTTCTCAAACTATTTTAGGATTTTTTGCATGACGGTCTCTTTATAATATTTTAGATGGCTCGTGGACCCTTTTATATTAACCACAGTTAATATATAGGCTACTGAAAGAAAACATTTTTGGCAAACAAATATTTATTAAAAAAATAACACCTCAAAAAATGGCAACCAATTTCTGTTGAAGTAAAAACATTTTTCGGAAATCAATTATTTATTGCGAAAATGGCAACCTAAAACATCAAAAGTACATTCAATGGGGTGGGTGCATTTGCTTGGCCTGAATCAATTCTTTTAGATTTGGCTTTGTTTTGGCGAGTGCAACTCTCATGTCATTTGTTGCTTCTAATCTATTTTGGAATTTTGTTTTGAGGGTAAGTAATGTGGAAAACACTCACACTCATGGGTGGTTGGAAATGGAATCAGCACCTTTAGAGCCAGCTTTGCAACATCGGGATAGGACTGTGCCATTTTAATCCAAAAATCACTACAGAACACTTCACGGAAAATATGTTTTGCACCCCTATCATTAATCAAATCACTAAACTGTTCTTGAATCAAGTTGTCCTCTGAAGGCAGATAATTAATGAAAAGTACAAAAAGGTTGTGGATAAACCGACAATATTTTTCAAAATTTTGTAGGTCAAGAAAAGAATTTTGCATGCATGTCTGGTTTGACATCTTTATGAGCACTACAGCCAGTTCCACAAAGTCTGGATCAAAAGTTTTACCATCTGAACTCCCTCTGCTACAGGTGCATTTAATCTAGGGATACTGGTTATACTCTGCAATCACTGTTACACCTGTAATCAAAGCAATTCAAATATAATCATACAATTCACCCCACCTCCAGTCAAAACAACTCGAATAAAATCACGCAGACTGTAGAACACGAATACTTTCTTCTTCTTCATATAGATTAGCGTACCTTTGCAACGGCTTTTCCCCATATTGCATAACTAAAATATAAGCAAGGTCCAAAATAGAACTAAGGAAGGTAACTCAAAAAATAAAAATAATGCATACAAAAGAAAAAAGATAAATAAAGGAGAGTTAGAGATGAAAAGAGATAATCTCCTTTTCCAACAATAACACTGCCATTATGACTTGGTAACAATCTCAAATAGCCAATAATTTCAACTGAGTGGCCTCTTCGTGGTCCCCTCAAAACCCCTTTCCCTATCTCCTAGGGAACTGCGGACCTCAGTTTGAGAACCTCTGAGGTAGAGGATAGCAGAAGGCGTCAGGTACTTACTGGTGCGGTACAGAGAACTGAATAATATGAAACTCAATTTTTGTATATACTTCTGAGATGAGGTAGTATTTACACTATTTACATTATTTGGACTATTGTCCTCATCTTTAGTGTTATGTTTATGACGTTTTGGCCATTGCACACGCCAGCCTTCTTCAGGTGCTAGGAATTTCAACTGACCTCTTTATTATGTTAAAGAAAGATAACTACATGGCTACCAGAAGTGGCATTGCATGTAGAATGAGAATGATATACTCCAGTGATTGTAATAAAGGGTTTAGTTTTAAATTCTTAACACCTGAAGAAGGCTGGAGCATACAACAACCAAAATGTCATAAACATGGCAGTAAAAATGAAGACAATAGTCCAAATAACATAAATAATGAAACTCAGTTGTTGAGTTGTACAATTTGACAAGCAAACTAACACTGTGTCATGGATGTATAGTTAACATTTTACAGTAGATCGAATATAGAATGTCAAAGGTTAAAGCTTTCAAAAAGAAACATGGAAGATTTTTCAGATCCTCTCTTCTATAATAATGACTGTTGTGCATTTTTTTTTTAAATCATATCACCCCGAGCAAGGCGGTAAGGCCACTGGTGTGCAGGGGGTTACGTAAGAGTGAATAGATTGAAAAAGAGAAAGCCGGAAACCACATCCTAAACAGGGAACAAGGGATGAGCCTCTACACCTGTTCAGTAGACGTGGGTGGAGTGTGAACCAGGCGATAGTTTAGTCTATCTACTCCAATTGAAAAAAATAAACAAAAAAGAAAAGTGAAAAGATTGGAAAAGAGAAAGCTGGAAACCGCATCCTAAACAGGGAACAAGGGATGAGCCTCTACACCTGTTCAATAGACATGGATGGAGTGTGAACCAGGCGATAGTTTAGTCTATCTACTCCAATTGAAAAAGAAAAAAGAAAAGTGTAAAAAGATTGGAAAAGAGAAATATATATATACACACATGGGCAGCAATCTTTCTTTTAAACATGTTTCATTAAAAATGACCAACAAGGAGTAAAAAACACCCACTAAAAACAAGGAGTTCTAGTGGGTTAAACTCAATAAATTTTCTATTGGTTTATCAAGTCTAACCAGAACTCTCACCACTTAATTGTCTGAATAAGGTAATATTTGTTTTTTTAATTTTTATATATAATTTCCTAACTTATGCAACTGCAAATTGCCTGATGAGGTACTATTGATAGTTTTAAAACTTGAGAACTCTTGTGTAGCATAAAAAATGTTTTCATTATAAATAATAGTAATAAAAATATTACAATATACATGTACAAAGAAATAATAGACTTTTTTATTTATTAATCTAAACTTATTTATAAATGGAACTTTGTCTGTGTGTGTGTGTGTGTGTGTGTGTCCGTTACCTATAGACTCCAAAACGGGTGAACCGATTTTCTTGAAAATTTACACAGTTGTACTATAAGTGTCTGTGAGTGTTCTTAGCTAGGTTTAGTGTCACGGTACCCTTGATAAATATCGAAAATCGATAATCAAAAAAATCGGGTTATAGAAGGAGTGGTACGATTTTAATCAAATTTGATACACTCATATACAAAGACTTAAGAAACGATATTTAGAAGCTTCAAGGTTGCAGTTCTTACAATAGTGAAGAAAATCGATAATATATATATATATAAAAAAGGTAAGATGTTTGTGTGTGTGTCTGTTTATCTGCCTGTATGTCTGTATTTTTTTCACCCCTTTTATTTTAGTTTTTGCTTCAGGTTTGGCTCTAAGTAGGTATAATTGTAGTTCTTTTACTCAGAGGACTTACTTAGCCTTCAAAATTCAGTTTACAACAAAAAAAACATTTGATATCGATACCAGGAAATCAAAATTTGACTTACCTCCATTCATTTTTCTTTCAGTCTACGGTTTCGCTTTAACTGGAAAAATCTATTGCTTTTAGTCTTTCGTGCCAACATCCAAAGAGTCTGAGTTCCGGGACCATGGATTAGTTTTAAAGCTTTCATTACACCTGAGCAACACTGGGCTATACTGCTAGTTCAACATATTTTTAATCACTTATACATTATTTTTAGTGGTTACTCAATTAGTTGACCAACCAGAAGATAAAAATATATATTCAAAGTTGATCCTATTCTTGGTCATCAAAATGCTTAAATATGTGTGATTTTGCCTTTTCTCTTCAGAGAGCCATGGGTTGTATGACTGGACATCTCAACCAGGTGACCTATATTTTCTTACCATCTAACTTTCTCTTTCACACTCTGTTCTTTATTTCTTTTTCTTCCTCACATACTGACAAAAAAAGAAAAAGAAACAAAGGAATTTCATATCCACTTTTGTTTCAGACTCAAGATGAACTTTTACCTGCAACATCAGATTTCTTTTTTTTTCACAAAAGAAAGACGAAAGACATCATACTCATCAGCGGCACCATTTTGCCTTCACAAAAGAATTTCATCTGACTTTAAAAAAGACTGAAATCTTAAAAACCCATTAACAAGAAAAACTTTATACAGGGCTTTCCAATAAATGTGTTACTTCAAAACAACAATAACTGATGTCACTTTTCTTGATAAATAAATTTACACTTATTTATACAAACAAGACAGTTTTATCTTTTGTTCATCCTTGTGATATTTTCAAATGTGATGGGCTTGTTATATTTGGCACAGGGTCATTTCACAGACATAGCTGATACCCACTCTGTCAGTTAAGTGTCATATGTGTTACACGCTTGGGTGATCATGTCTCAAAAGAGACATGACTGACTGGGCAGAAGATTATCCCGTATTAAGTTGCTATTACTTTCTGTGGTAGAATGGTTGCCAGCCAAGGCTATAGAACTCAATCTGTCCTGTTATTTAACCCATAACTAGAGAGGGAAGAGATGTATTATATTATTAAGTAGTAATTAGTGGGAGATCAGTCTATTACTTCATAACAATATAAAACTTATCCCCTACTTTATGCCCAGTAGAAGCCTTAATCCTGTTTCCAACTATTATATTCAGTTAATCAGTTAAGTGCCATACATGATACATGCTTTAGGCAATCATGTCTCAAAAGAATCATGACTGACTGGGCAGAAGATTATCCTGCAGTAGGTTACCATTGCTTTCTGTGGTAGATTGGTTGCCAGCCAAGGCTATAGAACTCAATCTGTCCTATTACTTAACCCATAACTGGAGGGAATAAATGGATTAATACCTTTCTCAAGGGTATTTGCACGTAAGTGAATGCAAGGAATTCAACTGGATTTTGAACTCGGCTCCCTGATTTCTCATTCTAAGCTGATATCCACTGCACCGCAATGCCAAAGTCAATATTGACTACTTTGGTATCAGCGATTTAAATTGAGTGCTTTTTTTTTTAAAAATATAGCCATATATAGTCATTTTTAAGTCCACTTCATGCATAGTATAACCCTTGAATTTTGCTTTTTTTTTTCATATAGCTTGTGAATACTGCAACCCCAGATTATTGGAAATATGATTGATTGATTGATTGGTTGGTTGGTTTGTTTTACGGCAAATCAACCCTTTATGGGTCATTTAATGCTGAAACATTAGTTGTTGTAGTATGATGGGTGGAAGTTAAATGTTACTTATGATTCAGAGGAACTTTTTGACTATATCTTGTTGTATAGTTTTGTCTCTCTTAGGAATCTGATAATATTTCTAGGGTCAACCTTGTTGAAAATATCTCTTAGATTATTTTCTTGGTGGTGTTTTAGTCAGATCTGTTCAAGGTCTATGCAGTTTGTCAGTATATGGTGTACTGTGTAGGGTTCTTGGCATGGTATGCAGATTGGTACTTCTCCTTTCAGTAAGTATGAGTGGGTGATATGGGTGTGTCCAATTCGGAGTCTAGCCATTACCACCTCCTCTCTTCTTGACATCCTTTTATTGGTTTCTTTTTTCCGATAGTTTGTGTCACTTGGTGTAGTTTATTGTCGGTACAGGAGTTCCATGACTCCTGCCAATTTATTTTTGGTTTTAAATCCATATAAGAGAGTTATTTCTGTTGTGAGGTTTAGTTATAATGACTCTTTTGCTGCTTTATCGGCTTTTTCGTTCATGTGGATACCGATATGGCCTGGGATCCAACAGATGATTATGTCTTTAGTCTTTGTTAGATTGTTTATCCTATTTAGTAGTTTTGTAATCAGGGAATCTGTCATTTTTTTTTCTTTCAGTGATATAAGCACTGATAAAGAGTTTGTGAGTATGAGATATTTTTGGTGTTCATTGGACGCCATAATATTTAGTACCAAGTCAATGGCAGATATGGGAAATATTAATAGGCCTACTGTAGTCAAATATTGCAATACTGGGCATTATCCTGGACATATTTTATAGGAAACAAATGGACTTCATTTTTTTTTGTTCAAAACTACCTCAAAATAGTGAGAAAAACTACTTACTGTAAAATACCTGATACAAAGATTTACATACCGTACTTTTGTTTTCATTTGAAGCCATAGGGAGATGTTTAATGCTTATTAATTCGGCCTTATGTCATACTTAACCGAACTCCCTACAGCTTACAAGTTTATGCAGAATTGTCAGAAGGTTATTTTTGTTATCATCATTAGAAGGTCGGTTGGCAGCAAAAATAAAAATATACATTTTGTATGTTAAAATAGAAATTTATTAATGAAAAGGATAACATGAATTGTGGTAGAAATTAATGTTCAATGAGAAACAAGTAATGAGTTAAGGGTATCAAGAGTTGTAGAAAATGTTCGTAGTAGTAATTTGTTGGAAAGAGTTTGTGCGTATGTACGTATGTATAAGTGTTTGTTTGGTAGGAATGTCTTTGAATGGAGAAGAAGAAGTAAAAGGAATTAGCACATGAGAAAGAAGAAGAAAGAGAACAATGTGCAATGCAACCTATGTCTGGGTCATAGTTGAAGTTTCTCCTTTTACATTTTAGTCATTTCATCTCACTGATTCTATCTGACTGACTGGCACTGATCTGATCAAAGCCTTTGTAGCCATTCAGATTTTTGCACTGGATCACTAAGTCCCTTTAATCTTGCAATTCACTTTCATTGGTTAGAAAATCAATTTAACATCTACTCACAAAATCTGGTTTCGAATTTTTTTTAAGCACACGGTCAGTTCTTTTTTCTATTTGGGAAAAACCAGGATTTCACATGTCATTGTGAATTTTTGTAAAATTGAAGAAGGCTGATTTTAATTCTTAATTTCCTATCCAGCACACATTCATGCCTAACCAGGTAGGTTACAGTCAATAAAATTGTATGAACTTTAATCTCTTCAAAAAATATTACCTGTGCATAATGTAACACTATTTTTTGACTTTTTACATAAAAAACTGATCATGAAAACTCTCACTATACACAAGTATATACAGTAATTATAAATTAAATATCACTTCTTAGGATATATTAAATATGAATATTTTCCAGCTACTGGTTTTCTAACGAGTAGACTAGATTTTCTAGTTTTGAGGGAGCAGCCAACCTACAAGTAAATTATTTTGAATTAAAAACTGGAGAAGACAATGTGAATCACTTGAAGTATGTAGGGATAATGACGAGGAACCACACGTGTTATTTCTAACAAAACAAAATAAGGAATTTAATTACAAATTTACACATTTGAAGTTTCAGTAGCTTGATTCAGGACAAGTAATCAAACATTAAAGGTTCATAGTTTTGATGAATGAGAAAATGTTCATATTAAATCAGACATGAAGTAGTATTCCAAAATGCTTAAAACAAATTGAGAGAGTTAATTTTTCACATAAAAGTTATATGGTTGTGTTCAACATAAATAAAAAAGATATAGTTTAAGGTACTTAGCTTAGGAGTTGAATTGAGTTCTTTGAAATTCCCCAGCTCTCATTAGAGGCTGATAATGTATCAGCATGTAATTTGACACTGGTATTATTCATATGCCTGGGACTCTGCCTTTCTCTCTCTCTCCTTTTCTTTGATTCAACTTTCTCTGCTTATGTATATCAAAAAGCGATTTGACATCTGCTCATTATTTTTCTTGGTTCAAGCCACTCCCTTTTTCTATTGGTTCAAATAAATTTTCACACATGCTCGCTAAACTTTGCCTTGGTTTTCTTTTTTCAGCCTGGAGCCAATCCCTTTTTCTATTGTTCAAAATAAACTTTTGTACAGACTCGTGAATTTAAAAACATTTAAGAAAAGAGAGTTATTTTTATTTTATATTATCACACACTCTTTTACCCAATAAGTCATGGTTATTCCCAGTAAACAGAGAAAATGGAGTCTATAGAGAGCAATTATGAGAATTTGAAATCGATAATAAAAGGGAGCAAACCCTTTATCATTCACTGATTAACCTTGAACTCAAAATCCTTAATAATCCAGGACTCTGATTGGTTAACTATTCTCCAATCAGGATCCCTTCTTGGGTAAATTAAATCCTAAAATCTTTCTCTTTTGCAAAATAATAGCTGTAGTGACCACACATTTATTGGAACCATCCTTTAATGGAGTCCAGAAGCCACAAGGCTTCAAATCTTACTTGTTCCTTGGATGCATTTTTAGTCCATAAATATAAATTATATTTGCAAGCCTTTTAATTATTTGTGCATGCACCCTATTGTACATAGAACCTTTGAATTTAATATTGTTGTTGAGTTGCATCTCTTTTTCAAGTGTGTCCGTCTTTGTTTTTAACTTTGTGGAACTTAACTTCCCCCAAGGAAAATTTTTATATAATGATTGTTTACATTCTGAAGAAACATAGTATTTAAAAAATGATGAAAATATTACTTATTTTCTCTAAGGTTTTTTCTTACCTGTAACAGTGGGCCTTACCTGTTAGCAAGAAAACAAAGGTAGAAATGACAAAACAACAAATGGAGGTAAGATGTGGTTGTGAGAAGTAAAAAGTTTTTTTCCTGTGACTTACAAAGTTCAATCATTTGCTCATTCTGTAATATTGCATAGCTGTTGTGGGAGACTGAGAGTTCATTCAGTATATAATGAAGTAGTCTGGATGTGCGTTATGGTACAGTGGATATTGGTTTGGAACGAGAAATTGGGTAGCCAAGTTCAAATTCCAGTTGAATTCCTTTCATTCACTTACACGCAAATCCCCTTGGGAAAGGTATTAATCCGTCTATTCCTTCCAGTTATTGCTTAAATAACAGGACAGATTGGGTTCTATAGCCTTGGTCGGCAACTAGTCTACCACAGAAAGCAATGGCAACCTACTGTGGGATAATCTTCTGCCTAGTCAGTCATGTCTCGAGACATGATCGCCAAAAGAGTGTATCCTGTATGGCACTTAACTGACTGACTGAATATAATAGTTGAAAACGTAATTAAAATTTGTACGGGGCATAAAGTGGGGGATCGGTTTTCTATTGTTATAAGTAATAAACTGATCCCCCATTAATTATACTTAATATAATAATGTAATATAATCTAACACTCCTCACTCCAGTTATGAATTAAATGTCAGAACAAATTGGGTTCTATAGCCTTGGCTGGCAATTAGCCTACTGCAGAAAGCAATGGCAACCTACTGCGTGATAATCTTCTGCCCAGTCAGTCATGTCTCTTTCGAGACATGATCGCCCAAGCATTTACCATGTATGGCACTTAACTGACTGAGTTGAGATAGATGTGGAGTAAATTAAGATGTACAGTTTACTCTTGCCTCGATCAAAAAACTGGTGTTGGTGACAAGGCGAACCTCGCTGCCGAGCTTGAGAAGGACCTCCAATCCGTGGTGGATTGGGGTAAGAAATGGCTCGTAAAATTCAATTCTTCCAAAATGAAGCTGCTGTCAATTAACCACCACAGGCAATTGCACCTCCCTCCCATTAGCATGGAACAGGCTTGCCTCCCAGAGAGTAAATCACTATGCCTGCTTGGCCTGACACTCTCAGCAGACCTCAAGTGGAATGACTACGTCGAATCCATTACTAAATCTGCAGCTATGAAAGTCGGCTCTCTGTGCAGGGCCCGGAAATTTTTTCCGTCTGAATCTATCCTGCAATTATATAAATCTACCATCCACCGGTGTATTGAGTACTGCTGCCACATCTGGTCGGGTGCCCCTTCTATTCTCCTTGGGGTTCTTGACAAAATACAGCGAAGAATCTGTAATGTGATTGATACCGACTTGGCTGACCGACTGCAGTATCTCTCTCACCGGCGTGACGTGGCTTCCCTGTACCTCTTCTATAAATACTTTCATGGCTTCTGCTCTGACAAACTTAAATCACTGGTGGCCCCTAGATGTGAATTTGCACGCGATACTAGATTGGCAACTAGGTCCCACCCTTTTACAGTGAAACCGATGAAATGTAACTACAATTTCTACTCCAACAGTTTCTTTTCTCGTACTTCCCGCCTGTGGAATTCCCTACCGTATGCTTGCTTCCCCGACGGCTACAACCTCCAGGAGTTTAAATGTAAGGTCAATAGACACCTCCTAACACACCAACTCACACCCACTCTCTCCCTATGTACATCCTAAGTCGTCTATCACCCACCTTCTGACATTTCCTATACCCAATCCCTCTTTGTAACCCCCTGCGCTATAGTGGCAGTGGAATGCCTTGCTTGGGGTGATACAATTAAAAAAAAAAATATGCAGTTGAGAGTTAGTTTCTGTTGCTGCTGCTGCTTTCATCACTACTTGAAGGCATCTGTGTTGATAGAATGCAACTTGATGAAATTGCTGATAGCTTGGGCATTTATGTAGTCTTGTGTGTCATGGGGGTCTGTCATTAGTGACAGCCTTGTGAGTGTAATCACTATAGTATTTTCTTGGCACTCCCACATTTTTTAAAAACAACCTGAAGAAACTTCACCTTCTAGGACCAGCATCTATTGTAAAACTGATTCAGCATATAAAAAGGCTTTTGTTTAGAAAAAAAAAAATACCTCAATGAATCTGGACCAGAATGCTTAGGATCAAAGTGTAATATCTGTTCTAGCAGCAGTTTCATCATTATCATCAGCAGTACAAGTTTGTCATCACCTGTGGCTTCAGCCATCTTCACTAGGCTTCCAACTCCAGCCAGCAGCAATGATATATATATATTTTTTAATTTTTTCACTCCAAGTACACAGAGGGTTATAGTGAGAGAAAAAACTTGATACAGTGGCTATTGAAGAAAGGATAAAAATTGAATGGGCTTCTAGAAGGTGGCATTTGATTTTACATTTAAATTTTTTGAGATCGTAGCTATCAAGGAAGCAAGTAAAAGGAAGGGAGTTCCAAAGGTGGGAAGTGCAAGAAAAGAAACTGTTGGAGTAGAAGTGGCGGTTGCCTTTAACTATTTCACTGGTAAAAGAGTGGGACCTAGATGCCAATCTAGTAGCATGCTTAAATTCATGTGGTCGAGTCAGTTAAGTGCCATACATGATACACGCTTGGGCGATCATGTCTCGAAAGAGACATGACTGACTGGGCAGAAGATTATTCCGCAGTAGTTTGCCATTGCTTTCTGCGGTAGACTGGTTGCCGACCAAAGCTATAGAACCCAATCTGTCCTGTTATTTAACCCATAACTGGAACGAATAGACGGATTAATATCTTTCCCAAGGGGATTTGCACGTAAGTGAATACAATGAATTCGGCTGGAATTCGAACTCGGCTCCCCGATTTCTCGTTCTGAGCTGATATCCACTGGACCACAACGCACATGTGGTCGAGTACTAAAGAAAAAAGCTTGTCAAATGTGCAATAAACTGTCCTTTTCAAGACAACACTTTTTCAATGACTACAAAACTACTTTTCTCAGAACAATGCACTTCAACAATCTTTTCGACCGCTATATGAACATGAAAAGGTATTTTTTCGCCCAGTGCCCAATAACCTTATTTTTGTCAATGTATTTTTTTAACAAAAATAAACTTAGCAATATATTTTTTTTTCACTCAAGTCTTTGTCTAGTTTGTTGTTGTTTTCCATCATTCAATATTTGTTTGCAAACCAATATACCATCCACAACATCAGTGTTTGCTTTATAGCCAGTGGCTCATAAATGGTTGCTGTAACAACTGTGTAGGTTTTTTCTGATTGGTCAGAAAAGATGTTTTATGACCTTGGTGTTTTTCAATGGTATTCTGGAAGTGGGTGTGCAGAGTTGGAGGAAATTAAAATCTGTTTTTTTTTTTTTATATGAGCTGTGGATATCAAAGTGAGTACTCCCTATGGAGTTCTGATACAGTATGACATACTCACAAACTAAAGTTAATGACTTTATTACCTACCCTAACAAAGTACTCTTTACAATTTTTCTTCTATGACATTTTTATGGGTTACTCAGTGGATATCATCTTGAAATAAGAAATCAAAGAGTGTGTAAGATAATTGTGTGTAAGTGAATGCAATCAATTTGATTCCAGTCAATTATCCTTGGGGAAAAGTATTAATCTGTCTCTTCTCTCTCCAGCAGGACAGATTGGGTTCTATAGCCTTGTTTGGCAACCAGTCTACCACAGAAAGCAATGGCAACCTACTGCAGAAAAACCTTCTGCTCAGTTAGTTATGTCTCATTTGAGATACAATCACTCACCCAAGCATGTATCATGTATGACACTTAACTGACTGAATTTGCATTGGGATGTGCTCGTAGTGCAAGAGTTATCGATGTAAAACAAGGGAATTGACAAGCTATGTTTAATTTTCAGCCAAGACAGTTGCATTCAATTTCACACCAATACCTTTTGTGGAAGACAGGAATCTCTTCTTCCCCATCAACAGCTGTGTGTCAAATAGTAGGGTAGATTGGGCCTTAGATGGCAACTAGTCTAAGAGAAGGAAAAATCTGAATTTTAAACCATGCAGAAGGTAACAAGAAACCATTCCACTAACTTTCCCAAGAACACATGATAATTCATCAATAACAAAGAAAAAGAAGACGTGGAGAGCCATAGTCAGCTATATTCTGAAGGAGCATGATGCTTTTAAAAGACATGTATTTACCTTGTGTCAAATTATAGTAGTGTTAAAAATGTGAATAAATATTCAGCCTCATTTGATCAGGCATCATCTTTGGTTTCTGGGTTTTTTCAGTTGTGATTAAAGAAAATGTTTCTCATTCATATAGGACAGAAAGCCATAAACATTTTCAAGTATCAACCCCGCCTTTTTTTAAATAAAAATAATTTCAGTCCAAGCAAGGCAATAACATCACTAAAATGGTAGTGAAGCAAATGGTGAGGAGAAAGGACAATAAAAAAAAAGAGGTTTCAAGGAGACAGAAAATGGCAACTTTGCATTAACATTTTTCAAGATCATAGCTGACAGAAAAGAAAGAAGTTGGAAGAGATTATTGCAGGCAGGAAATCCAAATGAAGAAACTAATATAACTGAAGTTACCATACGTCATCATTCCACATTTTTGGCAATGTTTAACTTTCATGCACACACCACCACAAAAATAAAAAAAAGAAAACAGTGTCAAAAATGGTTACTCAATTAACACCACTATTATGAATGCACTTTTTACTCCTTCCACAAAAAAAAGAAAACAGTGTCAAAAGGATGGTTACTCACTTAAAATCAATTTTATGAATGCACTTTTTACTTCCTCCACAAAAAGAAAAAGAAAACAGTGTCAAAAAGACAGTTACTCAATTAACACCAGTATTATGAATACATTTTTTACTCCCTTCACACCAAAAAAATGAAAACAGTGTCAAAAGGATGGTTACTCACTTAAAATCAATTTTGAAATGCACTTTTTACTCCCTCCCACAAAAAAGAAAAAGAAAACAGTGTAAGACAGTTACTCAATTAACACCACTATTATGAATACATTTTTTACTCCCCTTCACAAAAAAATGAAAACAGTGTCAAAAGGATGGTTACTCTTAAACCAATTTTATGAATACATTTTTACTCCCTTTTTAAAAAAAAAGAAAACAGTGTCAAAAAGACAGTTACTCACTTAAAACAATTTGTGAATACATTTTTACTCCCTTCACACCAAAAAAAGAAAAACAGTACCAAAGAACCAGTGCCTCAATTAACACCACTATTATGGATACTTTTGCTCCCTCCACACACAAAAAAAGAAAACAGTGTCAAAAAGACAGTTGCTCAATTAACACTATTGTGAATACATTTTTGCTCCCTTCACACCAAAAAAGTAAAAACAGTGTCAAAAGGATGGTTACTCACTTAAAACAATTTGTAGATACATTTTTACTCCCTCTGCAAAAAAAAAGAAAACAGTGTCAAGAACAGTTACTCAATTAATACCACTATGAATACATTTTTACTCCCTTCCACTAAAAAAGAAAACAGTGTCAAAGAACAGTTACTCACTTAAAACCAATTTATGAATACATTTTTGCTCCCTTCACCTGCAGCCAGTGTCAAAAAGACAGTTACTCAAATTAACACCAGTATTATGAATGCACTTTTTACTCACTCCACACACAAAAAAACAGTGTCAAAAAGACAGTTACTCAATTAATACCACTATATTATGAATACATTTTACTCCCTTCACACCAAAAAGAAAACAGTGTCAAAAAGACAGTTACTCAATTAATACCACTATTATGAATACATTTTTACTCCTTGCAAAAAAAGAAAACAGTGTCAAAAAGACAGTTACTCAATTAATACCACTATTATGAATACATTTTTACTCCTTCACACCAAAAAACGTGTCAAAGACAGTTACTCAATTAACACCACTATTATGGAATACATTTTTTGCTCCCTTCACACCAAAAAAATGAAAACAGTGTCAAAGGAGGGTTACTCACTTAAAACCAATTTTGTGAATACATTTTTACTCCCTCTACACAAAAAAAGAAAACAGTGTCAAAAAGACAGTTACTTAATTAATACCACTATGTGAATACGTTTTGTCCTTCACTAAAAACAGTGTCAAAAGACAGTTTACTCACTTAAAATGATTTTATGGACTTTGACTGCTCCCTTCACAAAAAAAAGAAAACAGTGTCAAAAAGACAGTTACTCAATTAACACAGTATTATGAATGCACTTTTGCTCACTCCACACACAAAAAAAGAAAACAGTGTCAAAAAGACAGTTGCTCAATTAATACCACTGTATGAATACATTTTTATCGCCACCAAAAAAAGAAAACAGTGTCAAAAGACAGTTACTCAATTAATACCACTATTATGAATACATTTTTACTCCCTTCACACCAAAAAGAAAACAGTGTCAAAAAGACAGTTACTCATTAATACCACTATTATGAATACATTTTTTACTCCTTCACACTAAAAAGAAAACAGTGTCAAAAAGACAGTTACTCACTTAAAACCAATTTTATGAATACATTTTTTTACTCCCTTCACAAAAAAGAAAACAGTGTCAAAAAGACAGTTACTCAATTAACACCAGTATTATGAATGCTTTTTACTCCACTCCACACACAAAAAAAAGAAAACAGTGTCAAAGAAACCAGTTACTCAATTAAACACCACTATTGAATACATTTTTACTCCTTCACAAAAAAGAAAACAGTGTCAAAAAGACAATTACTCAATTAATACCACTATTATGAATACATTTTTACTCCCATGCACAAAAAAGAAAACAGTGTCAAAAGACAGTTACTCAGTAGATAATACCACTATTATGAATACATTTTTACTCCTTCACAAAAAAACAGTGTCAAAAGACAGTTACTCAGTAATACCACTATTGTGAATACATTTTTACTCCTTCACCAAAAAAAGAAAACAGTCTAAAGATAGTTACTCACTTAAAACCAATTTATGAATACACTTTTTACTCCCTTCACACCAAAAAAGAAAACAGTGTCAAAAAGACAGTTACTCAATTAATACCACTATTATGAATACATTTTTTACTCCCTCTACACCAAAAAAGAAAACAGTGTCAAAAAGACAGTTACTCAATTAATACCACTATTATGAATACATTTTTTACTCCCTTCACACCAAAAAAGAAAACAGTGTCAAAAAGACAGTTACTCAATTAATACCACTATTATGAATACATTTTTTACTCCCTTCACACTAAAAAAGAAAACAGTGTCAAAAAGACAGTTACTCACTTAAAACCAATTTTATGAATACATTTTTTACTCCCTTCACACCAAAAAAGAAAACAGTGTCAAAAAGACAGTTACTCAATTAACACCAGTATTATGAATACACTTTTTACTCCCTCCAAACACAAAAAAAAAAAGAAAACAGTGTCAAATGGATGGTTTGACTGGAATTCAAACTCAACAAATTGGGGAGCCGAGTTCAAATTCCAGTTGAATTCCTTGCATTCACTTATGCACAAATACCCTTGGGAAAGGTATTAATCTATCTCTTCCCTTCAGTTATTTGTTAAATAGTAGGGCAGATTGGGTTCTATAGCCTTGGTTGGCAACCAGTCTACCGCAGAAAGCAACGGCAACCTAGTGTGGGATAATCTTCTGCCTAGTCAGTCATGTCTCAAGAGACATGATCGCCCAAAGCATGTATCACGTATGGCATTTAACTGACTCACTTAACACCACTATCACAAATACACTTTTTACTCACTGCAAAAAAAAAAAAAGAGCGTGTCAAAAGGATGATTACTCACTTAACACCACTATTACTGTATACTCTTTTTACTCCCTCAGCAGTCTTTCCCTTTTTTTAAAAAGCAATGATTAGAATTTTTATAAAACCCAACCACATGAAAGTGTGTTTATTCATTTTCTTTATTTTTGAGAACTGAATATAAAAATATTAAACTACTGAGGGAGTTAAAAGTGTATACAGTAATAGTGTGCCATGGGAATAACCATTCTCTTGACACATTGTTTGTATGAAGGAACAAAGGTCAAACGTTGCCAATAAAACTATCAAATTCAGAAACATCTAACAAAATAATCTTCCTTTGGGAGTGAAAAGCCCTGGCTCACATATTTTTATAATCTTGTAAATAAATATTGCTGAGGGAGTTAAAAGTGTATACAGTAATAGTGGTGTCAAAGGAATAACCATTATTTTGAAACAGCATTTGTTTGCAGGAACAAAGGTTGAACATTGCCAATAGAACTATCAGATTCAGAATCATCTCACAAAATCATCTGCCTTTGTGAGTACAAAATCCTGGCTCACATATTTTATAATCTTATAAATAAACATGTCCAAATACGACCCAGTGAAGTTAGAAATCCCAAAGCTTTGCAAATTGTAGAATGTCATAATCATACCTTTTATCATTGGTACACTTGGTATAGTGACCGACGTTTATACTAGAGCCGTTTGGTGTCTGTTGGAAGCACAAAATGACTAATATATACACCCTGTGCCTATACCTAATGAGCCCTAATTTTATTTTATTTATATTTATAATTAAATTATTTAATCTGTTTTTTTTTTCTCTCAATACATTTTTAGTATCCTATTCCATTTTTAGGTTTCACTATTAACCTAACTTGTTTATACATTTAATAAATATAAAAATATTTGTACATGCAATTTTATCCATAATGAACTTTAAAAAAGGAATGCTAATTAATAATTCAAATTGAAAATAAGCCAGTATGACATGATAAACAGCCAAGAATTACTGAAATGTATGAAATTCAGAGTTGTGCTCAAAACATAGGATAATACACACACACACACACATATATATATATATACACACACACACACACACACACACACACATACATATATATATATATATATACACACACACACACACACACACACATACTACCGGGCATAATTATTAAGGCCATCCCAGTGTTTTAAAAGAATTATGCATTTCATACTATTTTTTAGTATTTATTGCCAAGTGAATAATTGTAAATGAAAATAGAATGGTTCTTTTGTTAATACTTCACAATAACGTGTAAATTTATAAATATTTACTAATTACGTATATTGCAGTTTCATCAATGAAAGAATGAAGAAAATTTAGAGTGATTTGAATGAGTTTATCTTTGCATTCTTGCCTTGTAAAATTTTGCAAAGTAATAATAGCAAAAGAACTATTCTATTTTTATTTGGCAATAAATACTAAAAATAGTATGAAATACATCATTTCTTTTAAAAAACTAGGATGGCCTAATAATTATGGCCAGTAGTGTAGTGTTAAATTGTAATGATGCTTAGTGCCGAAATTGCTTTTTCTTAAGTAGATTACTGATAGAAAGGGTTAAGCAAGCAGGTTTTTTTTATCATAAAGACAGAGGTTTACATATATATATATAATGGTTGCATGAAAGATAGAGGTTTACATAGAATTAATGTGGAGAAATTCGTCACTTAGCTAAGCAGTATTATTGCATTTCATGTCAACTTCAAACTTTACAATTTCCTGTTTAATTTTGGTAATAATTTATTTTCCTTAAGGACACATGGCCCAGTGGATATAGGTGTTGGTTAGTTACTGTCTTGACTCTTAGAGTTGTGACTTCAATACCAGGCTACAGCAGTGGTGAACAAGTAACTTGCAGGGTTAGAGGGAGATAACTCATGACTTCCATTCGAGGCTTTACGCAAAGAATGAGGATGATATACCCCAGTGATTGTAATAAAGGATTCGATTTGAAATTCCTAGCACCTGAAGAAGGCCAGAGCGAACAACAGCCGAAATGTTGAACAAGTGGCAACAAAGATGAGGACAATATTTTGAATAATGTAAATACTGTAAATGTTATTTTCTTTGAGTTTGAGTTTTGTTTCACAGCATATCAACACCTCTGTGGGTTATTTATTGCCAAAAAGGTGGGTTTTTATGTATTTTTTTTAATGTTCAGTTATAATGAGAAGGTTGATTTAATTAGATTTTGATGAAAAAAATTTTTTTTTTTTTAAATTAAGATATCTTCTAGTTTTGTATTCAAAAATGTATTGCTGGCAATAATCTTTTTTTTCAAAAATGTATTTTGACAATTTTTTTCCTTTTAAAATCTGTTATGGTAATAATTTTTCATATAAATTATTGATTATGAAATAATACAGTGATCAAACTCTTAATACAATCAATATAATTCTTTTTAATTAATCCAAAATTGATTAACTTCAATCTTGCATGATCATGATTTTCATTGAATATTCAGTGCACCAAAGCATGAATTTCAGAGTTATCGGCAATTTTTATGGACATACACTAATTTGCTTAGACTAATGTCATCTTGAATATTAATGTCAAAATGGATTTTTTCAGGTGTCTGTCACAGATGTCAACCTTTTGAGGACCTCTTAATTCAGTCTATGAGTTGAACATTTTTTAGATTACTGACATTTTCATTGAATCTTTGATTCTTCATTAACTTTTGAGCATGGGCAAAAAATATATCTGTACTTTTCTTAGACTATGAAATATAGTGTCATGTGACAACCCCACAGTTAGAACTTACTTCTCAGTAGTTGGTTGGTTTAATTCATTTTCTACAGATTATCAACCCTTTGCAGATTATTTAAAGCTAGTAAATACACTTTTAGATTGTAAAAATATGGTTTAGTGATACAAGTCTTACTAATTAACCTATAGCTTGGGAAATAAGTGGATTCATACCTTCCTTAAAGATAGATGCACATGGGTAGATATAACAAACCTAACAGGAATTGGAACTTGGCTCCCCGATTTGAAATTCCAAGCCATTATCAATTACACCAGTCGCACATCCAAGCTTACAGGACCAGTTATTCTTAAGTTGTTACCCATCAAGTTACTTATCAATTTTGATGTTGCTTAACTTCAGTGATCATACAGAAACCAGTAGGTTATAGTGGGTTATCTATTCTTTTCCAGTTTATAGTGGAGAGTCCGTTCTAGTGAAGGGTAGTTGTGTATTGTTGCAGATTAACGGAATTTGGCCTCGTTGTAGATAGCCCACTATCTAATCTAATCTAATCTTATTTATAAATGAAACTTTGTGTGTGTGTGTGTGTATCTGTTACCTATAGACTCTGAAACGGCTGAACTGATTTTCTTGAAAATTTACACAGTTGTACTATAAGCATCTGCGAGTGTTCTTAGCTAGGTTTTGTGTCGAGGTACCCCTGATAAATATCAAAAATCGATAATCAAAAAAATCGCGTTATAGAAGGAGTGGTCCAATTTTAATCAAATTTGATACACTCATATACAAAGACATAAGAAACGATATTCAGAAGTTTCAAGTTTGCAGTTCTTACAATAGTGCAGAAAATTGATAATATATATATATATATATATATATATATATAAAAGGCAAGATGTTTGTGTGTGTGTCTGTTTATCTGCCTGTATGTCTGTATTTTTTTCACCCCTTTTATTTTAGTTTTGCTTTGGGTTTGGCTCTAAGTAGGTATAATTGTAGTTCTTAGTCTCAGCCATGATACCATTTACTCAGAGGACTTATTTAGCCTTCAAAATTCAGTTTACAATGAAAGAAACTTATTTGATATCGATACCAGGAAATCAAAATTTGACTTACATCCATTGATTTTTCTTTCAGTCTACGGTTTCATTTTATATATACACATATCAATTAAGGTTTTTACAATTAAAGTAATCTTTTACATATGGGTCTAACGGACGTTAAATGTTCATGGCAATAAAATGCTGAAAAGAGAATTAATGTTTAGGAATGTGGGAGCGTTGTATGTAAGGAATGTCTTTGATGTATTCGCTCCTTATGTCAGTAAGTAGTTTTGAGACAGGGAAGAAGGAAAGGAGAGGTGGGCATAGTAAGCCGCTTGACTTGGGTCAAGGGAGCTACTAATTACTCTCGTCTCTCTTGGTCGGTCTGTGTCTGCATCTGTCTGGCAATGCTTTCTGTATCGGCTTTTTATATCTTCTTTTTGGATCGCAGCAGATCAGTTGGGAATTCATATTCGTATTTGATTCTGGGCTTCCCATTGGCCAATAAATCAAATTTGCGTAGGCTTGTGAACTGGAAATTTAATATTTAATTAATTTTTAGTTTTCAACCAGAACATCTGCGCAAACCTGGATGCGCACCGACAAGTTTTGGTCATTTGCTTTCTGGTTGTGAGGGTGCAAACATCTGGTCCATTGATTTTGCTTGATTGGTATCACCACAAGGTAACGAAAACATATTCTTCCTTATTTTTTACAGCTTGAAAAAGACTGGCTCAAATTGGCTATCTGGTGAAAAACTTTAATATTTGAGTAGAAGTCTTTTTCATTTTTTGTCAGCATTTTTCTTTGCTTAAATGTACAGTACAATGTCGACAACTTATTTTTCAGTAAGATGAACAGCCAAATCAGGCAAAATAAAGACTGAAGAGATCAATATCAAACAAATACAGACATTTAACTATCCAGGGGCTGTTACTAAGGACAACATATGGCACGGAAATCTGAAGGTACACTTGCATAGCAAAAGATGCCTTCCAAGAGCTAATGAAAAAGTATTAAGAAACAGGAAAATTTTATTAGATACAAAGAAAATTGGGCTGAACTGCCATCACTTGAATCTCCTGACCACCAATATGTATGTCTCCGTCTATCACTTCTCAGTTCGGTTAGCTACCTTTTCTTTCTTTACCATTCTCCCTCCTCTCCTGACTGCTCCCTTCTAGATAGCATTTCTGACTGACAACATAGATAAGGCTATTTCCTACCACCCGTTTGCTCACATATTTGTATTTGGAGATCTTAATGCCCATCACTCTGAGTGCCTTAAAGACTCCGTTACTGATTCAGCAGACATCCACGCCATGAACTTTGCTATTTCCCAATCCCTTACACAAGTGGTAGACTTCCCCACATGCTTTCCAAGCACTCCCTCTGGACACTCCTCGTTAATAGATATATGCTTTACCTCTGCACCTGATGCCTGTCAAGTCTCGTAGCTTTGCCCTCTTGGCAACTCCGACCATGCTGTTGGCTCTCTCAATATTTCTTTCCACTCTCACTCCCCCCAGGAGCCTCCTACCTAAAAAAAAATGTCATAATAATTTTTTTATATGGCAGTGAATGCTGGATTATTTTTGCACAGATGAAGAGAAAACTTGAAGCAATAGAGATGTAGTTATGCAAAAGGTTGGTTGGATGGTTGTTTTTGTTTTATGACATATCAACCTCGGTGGGTCATTTATTGCTAACTAAATTTCTTTTTATTTATTTATTGCTGGTAATACCTTTTTCTTTCAACAATTTATTGTTTTTATATAAGTTTTTGTGTCTAGTAATACTTTTTTCTTTTCGAATATCAAGATTCAGTGGGATTTGTTTTTTTACTTTAAGGGCAGGGTCCCCAAGTCCTACCGCAGAAAGCAATGGCAACCTACTGCGGGATAATCTTCTGCCCAGTCAGTCATGTCTCTTTTGAGAGATGATCATCCAAGCATGTATCACGTATGGCACTTAACTGACTGCCTGAATATAATAGTTGAAAATATAATTAAAATTTGTACTGGGTATAAAGTGGGGATCAGTTTTCTATTGTTAAGAAGTAATAAACTGATCCCCCACTAATTATACTTACTATAATAATGTAATATAATCCACCTCTTCCCACTTCAGCTATAGGTCAAATAACAGGACAGATTGGGTTCTATAGCCTTGGTTGGCAACCAGTCTACCACAGAAAGCAATGGCAACCTACTGCAGGATAATTTTCTGCCCAGTTAGTCATGTCTCTTTTGAGACATGATCGCCCAAAGCATATATCACGTATGGCACTTAACTGACTGGTCAACCCTATATCCCCTCTAACTTAGCCTCTTACAACTTTTTGGCAAAGTATGAAAACGAAAAGGAAATTAATACTGAGCATCAGGAAGAGACAACTGAAGTTCCTGGGACATGCAATAAAGAAAGAGGGCTTGGAGAGCCTGATACTAAGAGGCCAGATAGAGGGAAAAAGAGACAGGGGAAAGCAACAGATAACATATTTGAAGGGCCTGAGCAGGTGAACGACAGAACAAGGGTTGTGTGGTGTAACAGGAGAAAGTGTGCTAAGAGCCATCAGGGATTGGAAAACATGGAAAGCCATGATCACCTACATTCTGAAAGGACAAGGCACATAGCAGAAGATATATGCCAACTGTTTATAAGAAATTATAATGTAGATATGAAGTGGGGGATCATATATATGTTATAATCAATATATAAACTGATCCCTCATTTTGTGGCCATGCTAGTTTCTATACATTTACATTTTAGATTTATGGTCTTGAGCTAGTGGATGGCAGAGTGGGGATTGGGTGGTGTAACAGGAGAAAGCGTGCTAAGAGCCACCAGGGATTGGAAAACATGGAAAGCAAAGATTTGAACTTTTAATCAATGCTGAAGTAGTTAAGCATCTCACCTCGAACAACCTACCCTCTGATAAGCAATATGGCTTCTACTTTGCCAGTTCCATCATTGTTATGCTAATGGCCATCATTGAATACCAGGCTCTTGATAACCATCATTGAATACCAGGCTCTTGATAACCATCATTGAATACCAGGCTCTTGATAACCATCATTGAATACCAGGCTCTTGATAACCAATCATTGAATACCAGGCTCTTGATAACCATCATTGAATACCAGGCTCTTGATAACCATCATTGAATACCAGGCTCTTGATAACCATCATTGAATACCAGGCTCTTGATAACCATCATTGAATACCAGGCTCTTGATAACCATCATTGAATACCAGGCTCTTGATAACCATCATTGAATACCAGGCTCTTGATAACCATCATTGAATACCAGGCTCTTGATAACCATCATTGAATACCAGGCTCTTGATAACCATCATTGAATACCAGGCTCTTGATAACCATCATTGAATACCAGGCTCTTGATAACCATCATTGAATACCAGGCTCTTGATAACCATCATTGAATACCAGGCTTGGTCTTGATAACCATCATTGAATACCAGGCTCTTGATAACCATCATTGAATACCAGGCTCTTGATAACCATCATTGAATACCAGGCTCTTGATAACCATCATTGAATACCAGGCTCTTGATAACCATCAATGTCAATGCTAAAGTTGTTGCCCTAGATAGCTCAAAAGTCATTGACAGGAATTGGCATGCTAGGCTTCTGTGCAAGCTCCAGGGCTACAGTACTTCTGGATGATTGTTTGAATTAATCAAATCATCCCTATCAAATAAAGGTTGTTTTGAATGGGGAAGTTTCCAGATCTTATCACACAAATGTAGGTGTTCCTCAAGGCTGTATCCTAGATCCTATGCCATTTCTGATCAATGATCTTCCTGAAATCATCAATTCCCAAGTAGGCTTCAATGCAGATGACACCACCATTTACTACTGTCTCAATAGGAAATCTATCCAAGTATGAGAAAATAAACCTTGCTCTTGAAACAGATCTCTAATCAGTGGTTAACTGAGGCAGGAAATGGCTTGTCAATTTTAATGCTTCCAAAACAAAACAGCTTTCCTTTAACCACCATAGAGATACTTTCCTGCCAGCCATCAGCTGATGAAGTATTCTGAAGTGCAACACACTGCACCTCCTTGGCTTCACTTTTTCAACCAACCTGAAGTGGAATAACTACATTTTATCTATAGCTACATCTATTGCTAGGAAGGTTGGGTGTCTGTGTCAGGCCAGAAAGTTTTTCTCGTCAGAATTCGTCTTGCACATTTATAAAACTACCATTTGTATGTGCATTGAATACTGTTGCCATATCTGGTTGCATGCTCCTGTTATGCATCTCGAGGTTCTCAACAAAATCCAAAGAAGGATTTGCAATGTAATCCATCTTTCCTTGGCATCTCAACTTTACTCACTTTCTCACTGACATATTTTCATGGCAACTGCTCTGATAAACTTTTTCCTTGGTGCCCCAACTATATATAAATTTAAGCATGCTATTGGGTTGTCATTATGATCCAGTGGTTATCAGCTCAGAATGATGAATTGGGGAGCCGAGTTCGAATTCCAGTTGAATTCCTTGCATTCACTTACACGCAAATCCCCTTGGGAAAGGTATTAATTCATCTATTCCCTTCAGTTATGGGTAAAATAATAGGACAGATTGGGTTCTATAGCCTTGGCTGGCAACCAGTCTATTGTAGAAAGCAATGGCAACCTACTGCGGGATAATCTTCTGCCCAGTTAGTCATGTCTCTTTTGAGACATGATCGCCCAAGCATGTATCATGTATGGCACTTAACTGACTGAGTAATCTGGAACCAAAACCATAATAAAGGAGAAATTAAAAGTTAAGCAATAGAGGTACTTTAAAATGCAAGATAAAAATAGTATAACCCGGATATAAGATATATTTACTCTGGTCCCAAATTAGAGCCTGTGGTAATGTATATAAAATAGATCAAACCCGGATATAAGATAACTTTTATCCGGCCCCGACAACTCTCTTATATCAGGGTTACACTGTAGTTAACGAGAAGGAAAGAAAAAATTAGTTCATACAAAAGTTTGATAAAATATATAATATTTCCATGATGAATTAGAACAAACATTTTATTGCCAAAAGAAATAAAAGTCAAAACAGAGAAAGAAAAGCTAATGTCCGAGACAGTCTCTGATAAAATACATTTCTATCAACAAAATTTCTTTATTTCTGGGTTTATCAAAAATTATATACTTATATGTTTTGTGAATAACACAGTCATTCTTTGAAATGTTTTACTTGACATGCAGAAATGTATAATAAAGCAATCTATCATTTTTTCTATGTGTATAAAACATAAACTATTTCTGAATTGTATTTTGTTGTATATGATTTTGTTTATAATATTACTAGCAGTATAGCCCAACATTGCTCAGGTGTAATGAAAGCTTTAAAACTAATCCATGATCCTGGAACTCAGACTCTTTGGACGTTGGCACAAAAGACTAAAAAGCAATAGTTGTGTCCAGTTAAAGCAAAACCGTAGACTGAAAGAAAAATGAATGGATATAAGTCAAATTTTGATTCCCTGCTTTCGATATCAAATAAGTTTTTTCGTCGTAAACAGAATTTTGAAGGCTAAATAAGTCCTCTGAGTAAATGGTATCATGGTTGAGACTAAGAACTATAATTATACCTACTTAGAGCCAAACCCGAAGCAAAAACTAAAATAAAAGGGCTGAAAAAATAAAGACATACAGGCAGATAAACAGACACACACACAAACATCTTGCCTTTTATATATATATATATATATATATATATTATCGATTTTCTGCACTATTGTAAGAACTGTAACCTTGAAACTTCTGAATAATGTTTGTTATGTCTTTGTTTATTAATTGTATTAATTGTATTTGATTAAAATCGTACCACTCCTTCTATAACCCGATTTTTTCGATTATCAATTTTCTATATTTATCGGGGGTACCGTGACACAAAACCTAGCTAAGAACACTCGCAGGCGCTTATAGTACAACTGTGTAAATTTTCAAGAAAATTGGTTCAGCCATTTTGGAGTCTATAGGTAATGGACACACACACACACACACACACACACACACACACACACAGACAAAGTTCCATTTATAAATAAGTTTAGATAATTTTGTTGTGGTTTTGTGATTCCCTTTACAATTCTAATTATATTGTAGTCCTAAGGAGGTGGTTAATGTTTATTGAATTAGCTATGTATCATACATAACCAAACTCCCTACACCTTAGGATTATTTGCTATCGTCAGAATGTTGAAGATTTGAATGTGTGGAAGAATAAAAGTATACATTTTGCATGTTTTAATAAAAATTTATTGATAGAAAAAAATAACATGACCTGATAGAAGTTAAGCATTCCCAGAGAAATTAAGAGGTTGAAGGGTATCAAGAGTTCCTTGGAATGTTCATAGCAGTCCTTGCAAGAATGAGTTTATGTGTACGTAGACATGAATGTATGTGTGTATATATGTGTGAGGACATAGCAACAGGAATATTTGTTGACACATTTTGCTGTTGTCTTGTCTCTTAGCCAGTCAATATGACTGATATAGTATATAATATTACGTGTTTGTATATAATATTTTATATATATATATATATGTATATATATATGCATTGTTCTTCATCAATGAATTGAATGCTCTGGGTTACTTTGTTTACATTATGTATATAACACTAAAATCTGCCTTTCTTCACCGTATGTCTATAGCTTAGGGGTAAAATCTCCAACTGAAGCCTAATTGGTCGAGTTTTAATCCTGCCTTAAAGCAATTGGTTGTCTAGCCAAACTGATGAGCTGTGATACCGTGAAAAAGGCTTATATATGGATGATTATATATATATATATATATATTCGTCATTCACATAAAAGCCTGTTTCGATGTATCACAGCTCATGAGTGTGGCTAGACATCCACTTGCTTCTGGCCGGGATTGAAATTTGACCAATTTGGTGTCAGTTGGAGTCACTAACCTCTAAGCCATAGGCTCATGGAATCAGAGAAGGGAAATTTCAGCATATTATATATAAGTGGTATATACACACGTTACATACAAGTTCAGTATCAGTTGCAATTGCAAACAAGATGATCAAATTATCTATTAGAAAATAAATTCAGTTTAAATATAACAATCATAAAAATAATTTCAAAAGGCCACATATATTGGCTTACACTCTTTTCCCATTACTCAAGAGTTGTTGACCAGCTGCACTATACACAGGTAAATTTTTTAGATTGATTAAAATATATACAAAAGAAATTCAGTGGTTGCCTTATACAAGAAGTTTGTTTATAGAAGAGTATATTTGGTATATAATATCATCTCATAAAGTGTATGTATATAATATCATATTATAACATGTATATATATCATATATATATAAATAAATAAATCATCTGTATATAGGCCTGTTTTACTGTATCACAGCTCATCAGTGCAGCTAGATTAAATGCCTGCCTCAAGCTCGGATCGAAACCCGACTGATTTATTAGCAGCCAGAGATTCACCCATCAAGTCATTGGTGGACGTTTGAGAAAGGAAAATTTAAAAATGTATAATGAACTCTCCCATATGACGTATGATGATCTGACAACCTCATACAGTTTTTATGTTTGTGTCATATGGGACATTTTAGTCCCACTAATGACCTGCATAAAAGTCCACATATTGTGCCACAGTAAGGATCTCGAGATATAGCCACAGAAATATTTGTTTGGTTATTAGTCTTTTAAGTTATGAATACAACTGATTTTGAAATTTCTGATACAACACTGGCACAAATATATCCAGTTGTTTTTTCCAAGGCAACTTGCTCAAAGTTAGTATGAAACACATTGACAGCTGAGAGATTAATCTTTAGCTTGTTTTTATAGCTGAGCCACGACCATCCAACAGTCCTTTATAAACTGTCAAGGTGGACATACATGAGGTTCTTAGGGATTCTGTCATCATTCATCTTTGCAACATGGCCAGTCCAGTAAAGTTGTGACATATATATATATATATAAATTTTTTTCATTTTAAACAAGTTATTTCGCTACCTTGGTTTCTATCAGTTATTAAAAATCATCTGAAGACACCACTCATGGTAGAAACCAAGGTAGTGAAATAACTCATTTAAAAATGAAAAATATTTAAAAGTTCTACAATGTAATTGTATGGAACACTTTTTAATACAAATGTGTACTGGTCTAACCCTATTAGGACCAAAAATTAAGTATTAAACAATCAATATATATATATATATATATATATATCCAGATGAAGAAAACCAACAGCTTTAGAATCCAGAGTTCACCAGCATTTGCATTTGAAAAAAAATGATCAATACAATATTGGCCATAGAGCGTAATATAATTAAATTTGTTTTTTTTATTTAAAATTATTTTAATTTACATTGTGACATGGAAATTTCTATGTTTAAAGATTTAAAGCTTTTATCTTGCCATCAGGCAATATTCAATAACATAATGTAAATCATTTTCACCAAATTTATTGAACATTGCCTTAAATCTAGAAGCAGAAATTTCTGTGTTGCAATATAAATGAAATTAATTTTAAATAAAAAAACAAATTATATATGTACATTAGCCTTGTCTGAATTATATATATATATATAATATTCAGACAAAGCTAATGCATCATGGAACCCCATAACAAAAATAAGTACAATGATTAAGGTCAAAATTCTAAACAGCTCTAGGAATTTTTTTTTTTTTTATAAGTGTTTCACCCTGAGCAAGGCATGTCACTGCCACTACTGCACAGGGGGCTACATAGAGTGGAGAAAGGATGATTAAATATAGGAAATGTCAGAGGGTGGGTGATAGGCAGGTAAAGGATACCGAGAATGGTTAAATATAGGAAATGTCAGAGGGTGGGTGATAGGCTGGTAAGGATACCGAGAATGAGGGTTGGGTAGATGAGAGTGTTCTGAGAATAATTGGGAATTAGTGTGATAGGAGATGTCTATTGACCCTACATTTAAACACCTGGAGATTGTAGCTGTCGAGAAAGCAGACTTGTGGAAGGGAGTTCCACAGGCGGGAAGCGTGAGAAAAGAAGCTGTTGGAGTAGAATTTACGGTTACATCTTATAGTACTGAATAATCTGAAAAGTAATCAAGTTATCTTCCATAATTTGTATATCCAAAGAATGCTTGGAAAAAAAAATAGTTAAAAAAAACACTGTCTTTAACAGTCAAAAATATTCATCAAATGATACTTATTTCAAAATTAAAGAATTAATGTGGCTTGAAAAAATCCAAAAATAAATTCATCAAAACAAAATATTATTGTAATATTAAGCCATTAATGTTCATGTTATAATTCAGTGTTAATTATGTATTTCTTAAAAAAAATAGAGTATTAATTAAATGTTTCTAAAAAAATCGCAATTAATTATATATAGGTTTATAAAAATAATGGAACTTATCAGTCAGTCAGTTAAGTGCCATACGTGATACACTCTTGGGCGATCATGTCTCGAAAGAGACATGACTGACTGGGCAGAAGATTATCCCGCAGTAGGTTGCCATTGCTTTCTGCAGTAGAATGGTTGCTGACCAAGGCTATAGAACCCAATCTGTCCTGCTATTTAACCCATAACTGGAAGGAAGAGATGGATTAATACCTTTCCCAAGGGTATTTGCGCGTAAGTGAATGCAATGGATTTAACTGGAATTCAAACTTGGCTCCCCGGTTTCTTGTTCCGAGCCGATATCCACTGTACCACAACGCACATGGAACTTATAGATGTCTAAAAAGACCAATTATTAATTATAGGTTTATTAAAATAATGAAACTTACAAGTTTCTAAAAGATCTAGTTTACTAAAACAAAAAAAATTTAAAAATCTAGTATAAATTATAGGATTCTTAAAAGTCTGATATAGTTTCTAAAAAAACATTTGATATTCTAGATCTATAAAAACTCTGGTATTAATTATAAGTTTACAAAAAATCCAGTATTGATTATAAGTTTCTAAAACAAATCCAGCATTATAGATTTTTTAAAGTCAGTAATAATTATAGATTTATAAAAAAATCTGGTATTAATTGTTGGATTCTAAAAAGTCTGATATTATCTATCTATATAAAAGGCAATCTGTGAGTCTGTGTGTGACTGTTCCCTATGCAGGCCTACATTTTTAAGCTAGGCCATTCAAACTTTCTAGGGGCACATATCTACAGGGAAGCCAGGTCGACACATACTTTTTGAGTTTAAGTTCAGCAATTTTCCTTTTCGCACTCTTTGGCCAATGGAGCCAATAGTTTACATTTGCTCCGTAAAACATCTAAGATCTAAGATGGTTGCTGAATTACATCACAGAAATCAAATCCCACATGTCAAATGCGACTAAAATATTTTTTTGCTAAAAAAATGAGCCTTTATATTTAATTTTTATTCTGATGTTTTGCATCACAGAAATCAAATCACATGTGTCAAACGTGACTAAAATATTTTTTATTAAAAATAAATGAGCCTTTATATTTAATTTTTATTCTGACGTTTTATGTCACAGAAATCAAATAATGGAATGGAAGCATAACATCACGACTACGTAGGTGGTTAGGTTTGCCAAGATCTCTATGCAGTGCAGCGTTATATGGGAAAACAAATGCATTGAAACTCCCATTTAAAAGCCTACACGAAGAATTTAAAGTAGCTAAAGTGAGAGCCACAATCCAGTACGAGTGCTCAAAAGATCCCAAAGTAGCTGGTGCGGGAATATCAGTATATACAGCTGATGGGCATTACAGGTGGCACCATGACAAAAGAGATCGTGAAAATAGTTCAAAATGCTATCAAAGAGAATGTTTACAACCTAGACACAAGGCAGATAAAATTTATTAAAGCGGTTGTGAAAATCCCATGAAATAGAAAGGTAAATCCAAACCTGCTATCTCCTGCAACAGACTGGGAACTAAGGGCCGATATAGGCTCAAGATTGAAATTCCCAGAGCAAATTGCCATCACAAAACTTTGCCCAGATATGGTTTTCTTCTCACATAATTTGAAGAAGATAGTGTTGTGGGAACTGACGGTCCCCTGGGAGGAAAATACAGAAGAAGCTCATGAAAGGAAGAAGTTAAAATACGACGAACTGCTGGAGAGTTGCAGGGTTAAAGGCTGGAGAGCTAGCTGCACTCCTATAGAAGTGGGGACTAAAGGATTTGCAGCAAGGTCCTTATGCAAAGCCTTAACAGATATTGGGATAGTGGGAGTAAAAAAAGGAAAGCACTCAAGTCCATAACAGAAACAGCAGAAAGAACAGCTAATTGGTTATGCATCAAAAGAGAGAGTGCCTGGATTTCAAAACAAATTGTTAGCCAAAATTCCCCAAAATTCTGCATTTCTGATTTCTCTTCATTTTATTAGTACTTGTAAATAAGATAAAATGCATAAATAAGTTTAAATTAATGTTTCGGATGAGCTCATGTACGGTTCGCCTCTAAATGGAAAGTGGCTCTGACTGTCGCCAATCAGAAGCATTTGCAAGGGTTTGTACCGAGCCTAAACGTAATTTTTCCAGTGTCTGAAAGCGCTTATCAAGGATGGACCAGAAACTGATCATCTCTGGTTGAGTTGGCGCGGTGAGGGGGGTATGATGTTGAAAGACCCGAAAGCCCCTAGTGATCCTCGCGATGACATCACTGACGACACCCTCTAGCGCCCCCACTAAGGTGCGTATGTTTGAAAACATGTATCAAATGCGACTAAAATATTTTTTATTAAAAAAAAAAATGAGCCTTTATATTTAATTTTTTTCGACGTTTTAAAAATTCATTCAGTCAACAAAAAAATGGGAATATTTTTCCCCATAATTTTGAAACAAAAGAAATATTTTTTAAAAAAAAGTGTTTTTTCAAACCAAAACAAAATACAATGTAAAATAACAAATGGCATCTTCCCCTACTACTAAAATGTTCTGAGTTGCACGGGCAACGCTGGGCTATGATTCTAGTAGTTTCTAAAAAACGTTAGATATTCTAGATTTGTAAAAAATCTGGCATTAATTATAGGTTTACAAAAAATACCGTATTAATTATAAGGTTTTAAATATACAGTATTATAGATTTTTTTAAAGTCAGTAATAATTATAGATTTATAAAAAAATCTGGTATTAATTATAGGTTTAAAAAATCCTGCATTAGTTATAGGTTTCTAAAACAAATTCAGTATTATAACTTTCTTTTGAAAAAGTCTGTATTAATTGTAGGTTTATAAAAAAAATCTGGTAGTAATTAATTTTTAAAACATAAATATGCCACATCCCAAAAATAGGATTGTAAATGTTGAGAAACAGGAAGAATATTATCAACATTAAAACAACTGTAACAACTCTTAGAACGACAATAACTGATTTGAAAATGAAAGACAGTAATCTTCTTTATACAATATCCCTATGGAAAAACTTAGAGAACAGATTTGGCCAAAATATAGTGGCAATTCTAAGAGAAACTCAAAGAATGAATTCAACAGTTGAAATAATTCTTGGTATGATAATGACGCATGCCAAAAATGAGAAAATCATGTTCCATTTTAATTCTATACATGAGTAATACCAAAAATGGTTGGTTGGTTGTTTTGTTTTTATGGCATATCAACCTCAGTGCGTCATTTATTGCCAACTAAATGTTTTATTTATTTATTGCTGGTAGTACCTTTTTCTTTCAACAATTTATTGTTGTTTTTATATAAATTTTGTATCTAATAATACTTTTTCTTTTTTCAAGTATCAAGATTCATTGGGATTTGTTTTTAAGGGCAGGCTCCCCAAGTCCTACCCTGTTATTTAACCCATAACTGGAGGGAAGGGACTGATTAATACCATTCCCAAGGGTACCAGTGCTTAAGTGAATGCAGGGTGTTCAACTGGAATTCAAACTCGGCTCACCGATTTCTCTTTCCAAGCCGATATCCACTGCACCACAACGCACATCCATCACTATACGCTTACAGCACCTGGTATTCCCAAGTGGTCACCCATCTAAGTACTGACCAGGCTCAATGTTGCTTAACTTCGGTGATCGAGCGAGAACCGGTGTATTCAACGTGATATGGCCGTAAGCCCCCAAAAAGGAATTGACATAAACTATTTGGCAATATTAAAAGAATGTATTTGACATTGCATGCAATGACAGTGTCTCATCACAAAATCAAAATTATTACTTACATTATTTACATTGTTTGAACTATTGTCTTCAACTTTCTTGCCATATTTATGATGTCGCAGCTGTTTTATGATCAGGCCTTCTTCAGGTGATGGGAATTGCGAACTGAACCCTTTATTTTCTTCATGAATATGGCAACAAAGATGAAAACAGACCAAGCAATGTAAATTATGTAAATGATTACAATACCTCATCTCAGAAATATACACAGATATTGAAGGTGAATATGGCAACAAAGATGAGGAGAACAGTTCAAATAATGTAAACAATTATAATACATCATCTCAGAAATATAGGCAGATTTTGAAGGTGAATATGGCAACAAAGATGAGGATGACAGTCTCAACAACATAAATAATTAAAATACCCCATATCAAAAATATAGGCAGATGTTCAAGGTGAATATGGCAACAAAGATGAGGACGACAGTCTCAACAACATAAATAATTAAAATACCCCATATCAAAAATATAGGCAGATGTTCAAGGTGAATATGGCAACAAACATAAGGAGAATAGTTAAAAAAATGTAAATAATTATAATACCTCATCTCAGAAATATACGCAGATATTGAAGATGAATTTGACGACAAAGATGAAGAGAACAGTTCAAATGATGCAGCTAAATACTCACCTCAAAATATAGAGAATTATTTAAGAAGTTATTTTTTATATGAATTTTAATGTTTAAAAATCATTATTTGTAGAATAAAAGAAACAATAATTTATTATTCCTTTCACTCATTTCTTAATTATTAATTGCATGTGGAATATCATATTTGAGGCTTGGTACCAAATTTACTATTTTTTTTATAACATTTCACCCCAAACAAATAATTAATGCCACTAAGATGCAAGGTGTTCCTTGGAGTGGAAGAGAATGAGAAGAGTTTAGTGAGGAAAAAAGACAGTAAAAGGACAGATTTTCGGAAAGCAGAAAACGGTGTTTAATGTTACATTTAAATTTTTGAAGGTTTTAGATGGCAAGGAAGCAAAAAATTGGAAAATAGTTCCTCAAGTAAGAAGTGGGAGAAAAGACATGATTGGAACAGGACTCACAGTTACATGTAGCGATTTCTGCAGTAAAACGATGAGACCTAGTTGCCAATCTAGTATTACGATTAAATTCACACAGTTGAGGTACCAAAGAGAAGAACTTGCTAAGAACAACAGCCATAAAAATATTTATAGACAGAGAGAAGCCACATCTTGGCAGTGGGAAAGTGAGTGGCAGAAATGCCAGGTCATGATCAATAACATTTCAGACCCTTCATTGGATTTTATCAAGAATCTTGAGATATATATCCAGAGCACTAGGCTAGATTCAGTAAAGTGCCATACATGATATATGCTTGGGAAATCATGTCTCAAATGAGTCATGACTGACTGGGTAGAAGATTATCCTGCAGTAGGTTGCCATTTCTTTCTGTGGTAGACAGCCAAGACTATAGAAGCCAATCTGTCCTATTATTTAACCCATAACTGGAGGGAAGAGATAGATAAATACCTTTCCCAAGGGTATTTGTGCATAAGTGAATGCAAGGAATTCAACTGGAATTTGAACTCGGCTCCCCAATTTGTCATTCCAATCTGCAATATTCATAGCAGTAATGAATGACAGTTTAATAAACATGCAAGATGGATTCTGATAAGAAAAATTATCTGGCACAACACAGTGAACTGATATTCTTAGTATCATCCATGCTGAAGACAGGCAAAAATTATTCTCTATGATTAAAGGATAGCAGTTTCCTTTTAGAGGTATTAAAATTTACAAGCCATTTCTTGCCCTAGTTAACAACAAATTGGAGGTCACTTTTGAAAACAACTGCCAGTTTTACTTAGTTAGACTTATCAGACAGGAATAAATAGTTGTGTCGTAAACATAAATACCTACTGTATGGGACACACCTAGCATAGAACAAAGCTTGACAAGAATATAAGTTTAATATTAAATTAACACTGATGTTGGGAGTAAACGGGTGTTTTTTCATAGCTCTAAGAAATTATAGATGTTAAAGAAAGTCTCAATTTTTTTTTTATTATTTTAATTTTCATAATACATTATATTTTACTTTTATATTATACTAGCATTATAGCCTGGCGTTGCTCAGGTGTAATGAAAGCTTTAAAACTAATCCATGGTCCTGGAGCTCAGACTCTTTGGACATTGGCATGAAAGACTAAAAAGCAATAGTTGTTTCCAGTTTAAGCGAAACCGTAGACTGAAAGAAAAATGAATGGATTAAGTCAAATTTTGATTTCCTGGTATCGATATCAAATTTTAAGCACTATTTAAAGAACTGCAAACTTGAAACTTCTGAATATCGTTTCTTATGTCTTTGTCTATGAGTGTATGAAATTTGATTAAAATCAGACCACTCCTTCTATAACCTGATTTTTTCGATTATCGATTTTCGATATTTATCGGGGGTACCTTGACACAAAACCTAGCTAAGAACACTCGCAGACGCTTATAGTACAACTATGTAAATTTTCAAAAAAATCGGTTCAGCCATTTCGGAGTCTATAGGTAATGGACACACACAGAGTTCCATTTATAAATAAGTTTAGATTATGATATTTTAGTTATGTTATTTATTTATTTACAGTATTTAATATACATATTCTATAATTTTTTGTACATGTTTATTAATCTTTAGTCAGTATACTATGAATAATTTTAGTTTAGTTACATATCTAAGCGTAACATTTATTTATCTGTTGTTTTTATGAATGTGGTCGTAATTTTTGAAATTAGTGGAAAGCATTTTTTCCATTATTAGTTATATTCAGTTTCTTTTATAACATTTAGTATGAATTTTAAATCTTTACATTTTCTTAATTTGCAAAGTAACATAATTTCAATTTTATTGTAAACGCGTTCCAAGTTATGTTATTTTGTTTTGTTTTTACTGTTAGTCAATTTCTTTTATTTTTTATCGTTCAAATTTTTAAATTCACACATTTAATCTAAAAAAAAATAAGTAAGTGGGTTCAATACTCAAAGACTTTAGTTGTTTACTTGACAGAGCTTGTATTAGAAAATACCTTTTTTTCTTTTTATAATTATATCGCCCAAAGCAAGGCAGTCTCTTGCCACTGGTGTGCAGGGGGTTCCATAGGAGGAAAGTTATGAGAAAGTGTGACAGGTTACAGGTTAAGATACTGAGAGTGGAGTGGACAGAGAAAGCAGCATGAAAGGATGCAGTTAGCAGGACCATGGATTAGTTTTAAAGCTTTCATTACACCTGAGCAACGCCAGGCTATACTGCTAGTATGGCAACAAAGATAAGAACAACAGTCCGAACAATGTAAATAATATAAATACTAACTCATCTCAGAAGTATAGATAAATAAAGAAAAACTCTTCCTTAGTATACCTGAAGAAGATTTTAAAATGAATATGATGAGGCAATGTGGCAGAAAGTGAAAATAAAAGCATAAAAAAAAATGAAGCAAAAATAAAAAAAAGTTCAATATAGTCTTGAGCATCTCTTGAAATAATGAATTTATTTGACTGATAATGATTTTACATGTATATTTTTCAGTCTGAATTACTGGAGGTGGGGTTATCATTATTTACACTTTTTTACTATTGTCCTCATCTTTGTTGCTATTATCACAATGTTTCAGCTGTTGTGCCCTCTAGTCTTCATCAGGTGTATATAAATTTAGGTAATCTACAGGAACTGTTAAACTGTCTCCTAAACTAACCTCTGTGGTGGTAGACTATTCTAATTCCATAACCTATGTCATGAAATTCAGGAACCAATGCTTTTGTGAATTTTTTAACATAGTAACTGTGAGTTCAATCCCTGTATCAGTGTATATTTGAACTTAGTATAAACAGGATGTGTGTTGTGGTGCAGTGGATATCAACTTGGACCGAGAAATTGGGGTGCTGAGTTTGAATTCAAGTTGAATTTCTTGCATTCACTTACGCACAAATACCTTTGGGAAAGGCATTAATCTGTCTCTTCCCTTCACTTATTGGTTAAATAATAGGACAGATTGGGTTCTATAGCCTTGGCTGGTAACCAGTCTACCACAGAAAGCAATGGCAACCTACTGCAGGATAATCTTCTGCCCAGTCAGTCATGTTTCTCTCGAGACATGATTGCCCAAAGTGTGTATCACATATGGCATTTAACTGTCTGATAAACAGGATGAGCAGTACTAAATCCCAAGACATGGGCAGTAGAACGAGAATAGTCTACACCATAGATTAAATTAGAGAATTTCCTGTAGGTTACCTAGATCGATATACACCTAATGAAGGCCAAAGGGTGCGATGGTTGAAATATTGTGATAGCAATAACAAAGATGAGGATGATGCACCACATGTAATAACATAAATAAGTATTTTTTTAAGAAGCTTTCTTTTTATCAATGTTCAATGTATACATAGTGTAAAATATTTGATAAATTATTTATTATAATAATTTTGAACTTCTAATATTACTGTAGACAAATCTTAAAGAGTTTTAAAAACAAATTCTTAAATCATTATCCTTCATTACATTTACAAACTGCAGTGACATTTCATTCTATGTTTTGTCTATTTTCATAAATTATCTATCTATATAACTTTAGTACTGAAATAATTATTTTGTGCGCTTAGGAATAAATTTGTTTGAAGCTTTCTTGAATTTTTAAAGCAACAAGAGAAAAAATTAAAAAGACAAAACAACTGACCTACTTTGAAAAGTTTTTATTTTAGGCTCTTTTTAGGTTAATTTTCATATAATAAATTTCAACTCATTAGTAATAAAGATTATAACTCTAGAGATGCAATTTTTAAAAATATTTAAATTCAAGAAATTAGTCGTCGCACTTTTAGAACTTGGGAGATTTTTGACATCTTTTTTTATGAAATCGAAAATCTTAAAAAGAAAAAATAAGAAAAGATGAGAAATAAATTAATAATATAATTTGTTGGTAAGAGAAAAGTATCGAAGTAACTTATTTTCGTTTTCCTGTAGTAAAAATAAATAAATAAATAAAAATAAACGAAGGGGGGAAAAACGTAGGTGCGATTTCAAGCGTTGCTAACGGCAAAAGAAGAGGGATAACGAAGGAAGACATTGATTTTTCAGAAGGGAGGTGCCGTTCCGAATATTAGAAGATTTCGGACGGGCCGTCACATTTCACAGTACAAAGACACAAGCGAGATCTGCACTGGCGTGGAAAGTGATTATCAGAGTCTCCTTCACGCCATAGACTGATCTCGTTTGCGAACTGTGGGTGTCAGAAATAACATTTTTTGTCGCACCCGTCTTGTCTTGGAAGCTGCTTTTTTTTACCACTACCACCGCTACTCTCACAAGTGGTAGCCATTTTTGTTTGACTCGACTATTCAAACCACTGATTTGTTTTATTTATTTATTCAAAAAGTTTTTTTTTTTAATATATCTATTCCAAGAAATCGGACGTGAAAGAACGTCCTTTTAAGAAGAGAGGGAAAGAGACAGCTATTTAAAATTTTCGATTTCAACAACAGAAAAGAAAGAAAAAAATATTTAAATTTTATTTTCATTTTGCATGCCTGGTAAGTGGCCATCTTTTATTATTATTGTTTTCTTTTTGTGAAACGGACAGAAAACATCAGTTTTTATTTTCATTCCCATAATTAATATATTTATTTAGAGATTTACTCTGGATTTAAAATGCGTTCATGTATTTCCATATAATCCGTTAAAAATAAAGTGATTGTTTTTTTTTTTTAATAATTCACAATTGGTCGATGAGTTATTCCCCTTGATTCATTTTTTTTATTTTTCAAACTGATTCTCAATTATAGTCATACAAACATTAAAATAAAAATAAAGTTTACTTTTAATATTTTTTTGATACACTCAACATATTCATCAAAAACTTTTCTTATAAATTTACATAAATGGTTTGAAATGTAAAATGCCTGTAAACTGAACAAAGTTTACTAAGGCCGGCAAATGTAATTCAGTGATGATGCTCTGCGTGCTACAAGTAATTTAAAGTTTTTTTTTAAGGTTAACATTTTTCAGTCACGCGATTGTCCATATAATTAATTACAATCCATGTAAAAACCTTCATTTATTATACTATCAAAGTTTTCGAAACTAAAATAAAACTTAATTCATAAGTTTTCTTTTTCAAGTCCTGTCGCTCTTTACTCATTCATTCTTTGTACCTGTCTATTTTGAATTAAGACAAAAAGGATATTTATGTCCTTGGACGATTTCCTGATATTTTTTCATATATAATTTGTTTGTTTACAATATAAAGTTTTAAGGCATGAAATTACTTAGTGCTAGGTTGATAAAAATTTAAAAAAAAATCTTTAAGTTGCATTTAACTTCGATTAGAACTTTTTTTTTTTTATAAAAGACTCGGTGTTTTTTTTTGTTTTTGTTTTTTTTTCAGACTCACTGAAAAAATTTCACAACTTTCTAGGTTATTAAAAAAAATCTATTTGAACAACAAGTGGCACAAAAAAATGTTTGCATTTAAAAATCAAAGCTAAATCTACAAGCTTTGAAGATGAGGAAGAATTTTTAGCGATCCTTGTTTTCCCATGATGCATCAATGCGTATTTTCTTCCTTACTTTTAAAACGGTTGTTTTTCAAGTATATAAATCAATTTTCAATTATTTTTTTTTTTATATTTATTATCTGGCTATATAAATAAATAAAAATCTATAAAAAAAAAAAATTAATTCATATATCCCTGTGTAGAAGTTCCCGTAATGCACCGTTGGCAAATCTTCATTAAGTTTTAAAAAATAAAATAATAAAAAAAATATAATTTTCAAAGGAGATTTTTTTTTAATATTAAAATATTTAATAACACACAAAAAAATTATACCGGCAGTAGATTGTCATTTATTATTATTATTAATAATAATAATAATAATAGTAAGACTTGGTTTGGAGCTGGTGTTCCCGTGATGCACTGCCGAGGGTGAATAATGGATAGGCTGGCCTAACTCTGTGCGATTTTTACCAGCACTGAGACATAATTTTAAACGAGGTAATGTGAACTTTAATCTAATTTTCCTAGTCTTTTGTTTCGTGTGATTATTATACGACTTCTTTGTGTACAGTTTTCTGTAAAAATAAAACACCAGTTGAGGTTCGGTCGTATTCACCCCTTGTCCCCACTGCTACTACTATGTCCGCCATTATTGCTTCTTCACTTCCAAAGCTTGTCTTTTTTTTTCCAGCCAAGTTGGTTTCTCTTATTTCGTGCCGATTAGTTTTTCTTCCCCCTTTGTGCTATCATTCTTGAAATAAATTTTTGCCGTTAGATATAGTTGTAAGTTTGATGAATTTCCTTGTTTGTTGAGACAAATATTGTCTTCTCTTCAGCCCGACGAAGGCTACGTGCAGTTCAGAGAACACAGGAAGATTTTCGGTGAAAAACTAGACTCCTCAAGACTTTGTGAATCTCAAATATTTCTTTTTGTCTTATTTATTCTGACTTTGGATATAATTACAGTAAAAATCCACTCTTATAAATAATTGCGATAGAAGCGGAAGTATTCGCAGTTTTGATGTCAAAATTTCTAACGGAGAATAAATTACCTTGCAACTTATTTTTTCCAACTCCAATAAAAACCTAATTCAGAGAAGATAATAAAGTTAATTATGTTATTGTTTAATGGAACTTTAAAAAAATATACAAAAAGATCATTCTTATTTCGTCTATTCCATTTTGTTCCAAAATCAGTTCCCTTCTTCAAGCCTATCCTATTCTTCTTTAAACTTTAGACTTTTGTTACAGCTTTTTAGTTTCAGGAAAACTTTTTAATTGGATATTAAAAAAAAATCTTTATTCAAGCCTTGAAGTTTAATTTTTATTTTTCCAAGTCAACCTTTAAATCAGCAGAATAACAATTTGAATCTTTTTGCATGGATCTTTTGTAATTTTTTTTTTTTTTTTGCATGGCATAGGTGGATTTTTCTATTCTTCAGGCAAGTAAAGATAATAAAGTTGTCTTTCAACTGTTACTGTGATTTTCGCACTTTTTAAAAGGTTTATCCAACATTAAAATATATTGTTAATGATTTTAGAAGACTTAACACCGACTATGGCGACTGTTGCTAGCCACACACAGCCTCTCCTTCCCAAGACCTGACTCCAACGTTTACTACTCGCACTTGCTACTTACCATTTATTTCACTTGTTACTATTGAAACTTCCACTACTGTAACTTGTAATGCAAAAATACTATGAATTGGCTTTTTGTCTAAAGAAGAAAAAGAAAATCCAATTTGCAACATCCCTCCAAATCTTACCTGTCTCTTCCTTTTTCTCATTAGGTGTTGAAGCCAACATCCACTTTGTCCAAACCAAAGTTACAAGTAGCAGCTGTTCAGTGATAGTGCCTTTTTGACAGTTTGAATAAATTAAAATTCTAAGAAATCTTTGTCGGAATTCTTCTGTTCAGGCATTTTTAAAATAGTTTTTTGCAGCTAATGTAAGTTTATAATTATTCTTAGATCCATTGATAATGATAGTTAATGTATTTGTAGTTCAAATTGCAGTAGTTGCCAATGTCTTAGTATCAAACAGGTAGTAGTCGTTGTCGTCTTCAAGTTCACGAAGTGAATCTTAGTATGGACTTAGAGATTAGTATTAAAATTAAAAATCTCTTATAGCTTTCCATATTTTGTAACTGATTTTATTGATCTTGTTTCTTTTTGGTTTTTTGTTATCAACATGGATCTTGTAAATTCGACAAGACATTTGAATTGGGGAAAAATCAAATATAATCTTGCAACTTGCTTGATATATAAACCCATGTGTTGCTTTCTAAGAACATAAACAATCATAAAGATGATCATTTATTCATGAAGTGCATTGCATTGTATTTTTAGATTTTTGTGCCTGCATTGTTAAAAAAAAGCACTAAGTTTTAGTAGTTTAAAACTAGAGAGAGTAGAGACAATGGTTGAGGTATTGTCATTTTTAAGTTTGTGAACTTTTTAAAAAACATCTTAAAAAATAATTTCTCTTAATTGTAAATTACCATTTTGATTGGTTGGACATTTCCATTTTCTTGTGGGATTCTTAAGGAATCTTAAGTAAAAAAACAAAAAAAAACAACAAACGAAAAAAGTAAGACGTAGAAATGGTTAATAATTGTAATTTCGCGTTTCATGTAAATAAGGAGTTAAATTATCAATGTTCATTAATCTAAATTTCTTATTTTGTATTTTAGATTTTTACAAAAAATGAATAATGCTATGAAAATTTTAGTTTACTCCCCTCCCCCTTTTTTTTCTAAATGCTTGATGGCCTAACATTAAACGTCCACATGTATTTACGAACACTGTCATACACTCACGTATGGTTGTGTTGAATGGCTAAAAAAAGAAAAAAATACTGTTAAAAACACGAATGTTAATTTTACATGGGGGAAAGTAATAAAAGATTTTTACAATACATTTAATCAGCATAAAAAAAATTGCTCATTCATAGAGCGTGATTTTTTTTTTTTTTTTTTGAGTTTGGTTGGTAAACAAAAATCTTTTTACTTTAGCAAAATATTTTTTTAAAAAATCTCTTAAAGAAGTGACTTCATTATTTACAAAATTACAATACAATGAAAATTCTTCACTAAGAACTGAACCAACAATAAACGGTAAAACTTTTAAAAGATAAAACTTTATTTCGTTAATTGTAAATGTTTTTCGAAGAAAACCGTTCAATCTTAGAAACACAATTTGAATTTAAAAAAAAAGTAAAATTATTTCTTAATCTCTTTAGTTTAAAACATAAAGGAAATTTATAAACGTCTAAATGTCATTTAAGACTTGAAAAACCCAGATGTGTTGGCGTCAAGGAGTGGTTCTTCACTTCCACTATCATCATTTTTTTCCTCTTAATTGCTGTTGCTTCTTATTCGTTCAGCTCTTTAGTTTAACCATACTTCAACCATAATTTACTTTATAGTTTTTATTTTTTGTTTAATTAAAATCAATCGCTCCTGTATTTGTTTCGACAAATGCGATGAAAACACGAATCCTCCATTCTCCACCCCCTCCCCGTTGTCTGTTTGCTGCTTCTCCATGTTATTAGTTACGACCTGCTGACCTATTCCCAAATTGTCTATTACTTCTAACTCCATTTCAGACCACTTTTTTCCCTATTTATTGCCTACTTATTTTGTACATTAATTTGCCCACCACTCGATCCACTACTGCTTCCCCACCAGAAAATGCTTTCTTCTTTTTTTTTTTTTTTTTCACTTGATCTAGTAAAGAAAGAGTATTTCTTTGTCTTGCTCTCTCTCCCAACCTTGTTTCTTCCTGCTTGAAACATCCAGCAGATTATTATGTTGCTAAATTCTTATCTGCATCTACGTTTTATTTTTCTTAATAAAAGCCAACTCGTTAGCTGTAAGATTTGTTTCTCTTTTTTTTGTTATCGGTGAACTTAAAAAGATAACTTTGCAATGTATTATTGTTTTACTTATCTTTTAACGCCTTTTCTTCTTACGCCTTCACAAATTTTTTATTTGATCTCTCATCTTTCGTTCAGTTGCCAGTAAATTGTTTTATAGTTTTTCTTTTCTATTTTTAATTCCGATTTTTTGTCAATGTTTGGAAGTTGGTTTTATTATTAAATTTAACTTTTTTTTTTTATAACGACAACCGTTTGTATGGCATCATAGTTATTTTGGGCTACTGATTAGACTATCAGTAGAGACTTAAATTTTTTTTTTTTAGTATTAAAGAATTTTTATAAATTTGATTTTGTTTCTGATTTTTTTCTTATCAAAAAGAAAAATATTCACAAAATGTCAATTATTTTTATTCAATAAGTCATTTTTCAAGAGTGACTTTAACTCTGCTTGTAGTAAAAAACATTTTGCTATTTGCAACTATTCGTTTTTAGACTAAAGTGCTTTCTAAATTCATTTGTATCATTGTTTCGCGTTACAGTTATTAAAGAGAAAAAGTATATGCAATTGCAAAGAATTTAACACCAAATCTGTTTTGCTTTTTAATAGACAAAAAAGACCCCCCCCTCCATTTTTTATTTTTATTTTTTTTTTATAATAAAGTATGTGGATTTTTCTTATTTCGGATTCTATCATTGACTTCTAATTTTTAAACAGCCTCCTATCAGCTAATTTAAACAGTTTTGTTTTTATTATTTACATATCCAATCATTTAAAAAAAATATGTTAAAACTTTTCTACCGGCAAAATTCTTAACTGCAGCAGGAATGTTTTGAATCAAATGTTTTGATTGTTTGTGAAAATGATTCTTTTATACAAAATGACACAAGTTAGGATCTACTGGGGTAAAATGAGTAAAATATCCTCTATTTTGAAATTCCAATCCTCATTATTTTCTCTAGAGAATTTAATGGAAAAAAGAAGCATCTATGTTTGTATCATAAGTCTCCTCTTTAAGGCAGCATAGTTACTTGGTACCTATATGAACACATAACTGATGAAACAAGATTTGTCTAGACCTTACTTTTTGTACGAAATTGGAAAGGATCCCAGGGTAAAATGGGTAACTATCTATTATCCTTTACCTTACATGTTCTCTATTAAATAGTTTGAGATGATATGCTCTCACTAAACATTTTTCAATCACATATCAGTCACTTTGGGGTCAAAGCTGTTAGCAAAATAGATATTTAATATGTGAAATGTTGGGACACATGAAATCTAATTTGCAGAAGGAATGTTGCAACCAATTTTGAAGAGATGCAACAAGAGATGAGAAACAATGTTAAATGCATTTCTATAAAATGTAAACATTGTCATCCTAATATAACTATTTTTACAGCACAATATCAACTTAACGAAATAATTGTAACTTAGTCTATATGACTTCCCTGAACTTGGAGCACAAAGATAAGTATTCTTTTGCTCTTTGTGACACACTTTATTGACAACTGGGTTAGTCTCTGAACCAGCTTCATCACAATTGTTGAGTCTCTCAGGAAGGTCATGTTCTCTCCAACTGACCTTTCACTAACTCCTTAAAATGCTTCTGTAACCTCTCTAAAGTCAACTTTTTGCCCTGCCTTATGTCAAGATTTCTGGATGTAGAAAGAGAGGATGCTAAATTATGAAATTTTCAGTGATTTTTATTAATCACTAGAGGCAAGGAAACACAGAATCACAATTGTGTAAAAAAAAAAAAAAAAAGTGAGGGTAATAGGTTATTTTTAACATGGCTCTTTTCAAATGTGCACAAAATCTTGCATGTCGAGTAACCCATTTTACCCTGACTATAAAAGGTTGCTATTTTTCAGAAAGTGGCTATCACAGAAGTCAATACACTACAGAAAATAATTCTCAATGTTACTTTTAGACACTTTTTGATCATTTACAACCTAAAATTCTGAGAGCACAAAGTATTCTACAATAAATATGATGCAAATGAGATACTGACCTTATAAAGTCCTTCTCATTAGCAACCCAAAAGTGAAAAAGCAATATTTTGTTTTTGTCAGTAAATTTATACAGGTAAGAAGTCTGGGTACCATAATACAGGCACACAATCCCACAATTAATTTAAAACAAATGAACAATGACACATCTATCATGGCTAATACTTTAAATAAACATTTTATTCCAGTAGACCCTAACCATCTAGACTTACTGGATGTTGAAAAGTTCCCAAAATCAGACCAAATATCAGAATTTAATTTATATATGTTCCTCCTTGGTCAGACTGAAAACATTTCAGCTTCCTCTAGCTCATATCTGATATTGTGTGTGAGTTGTCATTGGTTAATTTTACTTGTTACATTTGCATGAACACCAAAGTATTACAGTGAAAGTAAAAAATGGGTAGCTAAGTGTCATTGTGAAACCATATAAATTTTTATTTATATTTTTGTGGTTTTAAACAAATGGTGAAAAGTTCTTTCCTTTAGAGTACCATTGAAGTATCATTTTATTTGCTGCTTTGTTTTAGCTCATGATTTTTGTAACATTGAGAATGTTTTCAGTAAAAAATAGTGTTTTATAGATTCTTTAGAATTAAGTAGAATCTAAAATATAATTTGCAATCAGTTGTTTATCAAAAGTTGAACAATTGGTCTAAATAAATATAACTTGTTAAATTAATACTGTACTTAATTTTATACTTGAAACTCACTAGGTCAGTTGTTAAACAACAAACTTGCTAAACTAGGCTTGGTTTTGTTTGACTGTCCACATTTTGTTTTACATTCATTTCTGGCAATAAACTATTATTTGCCTTTGTACTACTTCTGGAAGTGAACTATTTATTGTAAATGTAGATACTTTGACCTTTGATTTATGGCATTTTTAATTTTCAACCAAGAAGCCTCATTTAACATAGGGCTAATATCTTTTCTGACAAAGTTGATTAAATGAATCTGTATACTTGTCTCATTTGCAAAGTTCTTTTCTAAAGTATGCTAACTACTGTAGCATACTTTTCATTCTTAAACAAAATATTATCTTTTTGAGTATGGTAAATTATCTTAAAATTAAAATGCTATTTTGTGCAATCAGTTATTGTTGCATCTTGGGATACATTCATTTCTTTGAACTTTTTCCTTTGTATTTTTTTCTTTTGATTAGAATGTGGTAAATGTTGTTGATCTTTTAAATTGTTGGCAAAACTTACACTTGAACATGAATATAAATATTAAACATCTACATTTATTACTCCATTTCAAAATGTAATAACTTAAACCAAACTAATTTTTTTTGGCTAAGTACATTTTTCTATTTAATAAGCAAACACTTTTTAATCAACTCAATACTTATTTTGGTTTTATTAATTAATACTTAGGAATATATTGAACTGTTTTTTTTTTTTCTTTTAAATAATCAAACTTAATTTTAGCACAAAGAAATATAAATAATTTAAATAGACATAGATGGATTATAGTTTTAAATTTTGACTGTACTTGCTGTTTATAATTGCTTTGTGATTTTAAAAAAATAAATACTGATATATCGTATTTTGTGACTTCACTTGATGTCAAATTTTCCAAATTGTGAAGATTTTAATACTATTTAAGTAAATATAAAAATAAATAATAATTCTAACTTGTTTATTTCAGAATAAATTTTTTTTTTTTTTTTTAATTATCTCAACTGCACGTTGGTGTTTCCTTCCAACCACAAGCAGCATACTGGACGGACATAAAGGAGAGGGTGGTGTTTCCCGACGCTCCGGAGGACGGTAAGTTATTGACTTAATTTAGCACAATGATACTCTCATTTAAATATCAAATCCTTAAATTTCTGGCATTTTTCTCTATCAAATTTAAAGCAATTTTTTTTTTTTTTTTTTTTTTTTTTTTAATATTTGGTACATAATGAAGTTAGTCTTTGTCTTGATTTAAACTCTAAATTGATAATGTTTACTTAAAAATTTTTTTTCCTTTTCTTGAAAAACAGGAACAAAAAAAAATATTACTGGCAAAGAAGCAAATTTAAAGTTTTTTAATGTATATAATCTGTTTCTGTGTCAGTAATTATTGAATAATCTGTATAAAATTTTCAATTTATGACTAGAGCCATTAAAAAAAAAGTATACATTTTTTTTTTTTTTTTTTTTAATAGAAGAAAATGAGATTATTAACAATAGTGAAGTTTCTATTCCAAGTTGCTTTGAACTTGGAATTTTGATTAGCTACACACATACCCCTAAACTCCAACACACTACTTAGGCCCCTACTTGAGTTAGATGGGCAGTTGGAAAGGACCAATCAATTGGCTGATCATATCAAGCCCTAAGTCAGTCAAAACAAAAGTTTTCTTGTGTTTATTATATCAGATATTAAAATGATTTAGTAAGCGGTGGCTATAGGGTAAATCAGACTAGAGGAAAAAAAAAAAAATTTGCCATAGCTGTTTCAATCTCTTAGGAAAGCTCATACTTGAGTGGACAATCCTGATATAACAGGTGCTTGGGACCCTCCCCATGTTTGAGTATACCAGTCATGTAGTCCTGGAGGATTGGGCTCCAAGGTGGGGGAGCATAACTGATAAATAATAAAATATGAGCAAAAAAAAAAAAAACAAGAACCTACACATTAATATAGACACAAAAAGTGACACAGAAAAGTCGACTGAAAGAAAAAATTTTCAAAACCAAAATTATCCACACTCTAAATATCCAACACAAAATTCACTGACACCAACTTCTCAACGACAAAACACTCAAAACTTCTCAAATAGAAAATCCACAAACATAAAACTGACAGAATGAAAGCCAATCAAACCTCAATCATCATCATTGTTTAATGTCTGTTTCCATGCTAGCATATGTTAGACAGGATTTTGCTGATGGCTCCATAATTGAACAGTCATGACAATATTGGACTGAGTTTTACAGCTGTATGCCCTTGCTAGCACCAACCAGTTTAGGAGATTGGAAACTGTTTTTTTTTTTTTTTTTTTTTTATCAAGGCACCATCTCTTGGAAGATTACCTACTGCAATTAGAGAGTTCAGCCCACCCTATTCTGCACAGTAAGTGTAGAGGTCTTTTATTTCAGAGATTTCCTTCTCTTAGATAAGTTGCTAGCCAAAGCTAAAGACTCTTACCCAGCCTACAAAAAACATTGAAATCCAAAAGCAAGAAACAGAACTAAAAGCAAGTAAATAGGACAATAACTCACATAAAGATAATTAAAAAAAGAAAAAAAAAACAAAATGAAAAGAACCCAGATAATCAAGACTATACAAATACTTGAAGAACAAGGAAAACGAACAGTATAGAAACATAGTCATTAAGATCCCCTCTCTAAAATAAGTATTGCTCAAATGGACCAATGGAACACAAGTATGATACAATGTAACTGCAGTGGTGTTACACCAAATCATGAGAAAATCAAATGAATTCTTACAGACTAGAATTCAAATATAATATACTTTCAGGAGTCTTTCTATAAAAAAAAAAAAAACAAGAAACAAAAAAACTGACATCTCCTTTTAAAGGATATAAAACTTATCACAAATGTATCAACAATAGAGAATAGGCTAAAAAGTGTTACTTCAGTAATGGTTAAAAAAACAGTACCCCATAAAAAACTAAGATTAAACACAAAGCTATGGACCATGGCAGTACAAGCTTCAATTCATCAAGAAAGAATCATATGTTTAATTTATATTCTTTCAAAATACAGACTGAACTAATTAGCCAACTTTCCACTCCCCATTTCTACTAATGGGAGATTTTAATGCACGCAGCAAAATGTGGGGCTGTAGGAACATGTATCCTTAATCAAATATATGTATACCTATGCCCAGGTACCAGATCAACATCAGCTAACCATATTCTCTTATCAATTTTTATGGACTTTCAATGGAAGGTTCATGATGACCAATGTGGTATTTTCCTAAATATAAGCAAGACTATGCCAGAAGAAAGGAATCCAAAATGTCAACTACAGGTCATTCCATGTCAATTCACCAGGCACAAATGTTCCTCTTCATCAGTTAGGAAAGTGTACTAAATTATTTTGTGCTCGACCTTACCATTTCAATTTTAGGGGTGGGGATTATAATTTTCCTATTTTGTTTTTAAATTAAGATCATGCAGCATTGCAGAATATCATTTTTTTATTTTATTTTTTTTATATACTTCCATACATTCAATATTTCCAAAATGTAGTATGTAGGGGCAAATGATGACTGCAGAATCCAAATATCCAACTAGTTCAACCCTATGCCCGATAGAAAATTTTATTTTACTCCCCCAAATGTATGACTCCAAAATCAACAACTTTTCACCTATGGTCAGTCTGTAGAAAATACATCCTCTTCAATTTTCGTAATATTTTTTTTTTTTTTTTTTTTTTCTAACATCTACTATGCCTGCTCAAGTTCACCAAAGAACTTTGTGAGTGGGTTCAAGTCTACTTTAGAAGATATGACCTTGCCAAGTTTATTTTATTTTATTTTTTTTTTGGCTATGTATGTGCAGGATTTCAGTGAAAGATTATAATTAAAAACAATCATCCTAATGCTCCATGACCTTTCAAATGTTGATATTGTGCTAAGTGACTTCTTAAACTATTCAATAAGATTGTTTTTATTAATTTAAAAGAATATATTTTGCAGATATTGCTTTTTGTATGGATAGATTGTCTTTAACAAGTGGTAAACATTGCTTCATGTCTGATAATCAACAGTGTATAGAATATTTGTAGATGGCACTAAACATATGAAGTTAAAAGAAATTCTTTCTGTATTTATAAAATGTTATTTTGATAAATTATTTTCATGAAACAAAAACATTTAATTTTTTTTCCTTTTGGAAGAAAGTAATAATTAAAATGAATATACAGTCTTTAAAACATTACATTCTAAACTATATTGTGCTGTAAATTTTGTTGTGCATATAGACTAAATTGTTTTGGATATAATTTTTTGCACAGATAATTTATCCATCTTAGACAAATGATAAACTCTACTACTTGGTGTTGTAGGGACATCAACAGTGTATAGAATATTCACTAATGACACAACACATCATTAAAATCCTCTTTCCAGTAAAGTGAATATGATGGAAGAGACGGGTGCATGAACTTAATCAGCAAGTCCTTATTCTCTGTATCAATTTCTAGGACCATGCCAATCTAAATTTTATTGTTGGACCTGCAACAAGCATATCTTAAACAAATTTCACTGGTTTTTCTTCAACCCCAATAGATAAGTCATATATTAGGTCATAGTTTTAATCTTCGCTACATTGTTTCATGGCTATTTTATCTGACGAGTGGAATAAATTGATGAAAACTTCTTGCTCCTAGGACTGTGGCTGCATTTTCAGATCCCATGGTGAAGCTCCTCCTTGCTTCCTCAACATCCACCTTTACAACCAGAATGAATTTGACACTTTCAATTGTAGATTCGCAATATTTAAACAGTCTGTGGAAAGAATTTGTTTGGTAGTTGGTCTTAGCGACTTTCTTTTGACACTATCATTTCATTGTTCTACCTATGCCATCACACTGTTGTTTAACATGACTTGTTGCAAAAATATTCCATTTTGCATTGAGTCCAAAATCTTTCTGATGGTTTCACAAATTGGCAAAGTTCTTGTAATGCACTGAACTGCCATCAGTAAAATACTCAATATATTTTTATATTTAGCAAGATAGCTTTGATTACTTCAATATTTTTTTTTTGTATCATATAAACAAATGCTACATCATATGAGTGGTCACTTGACATAATGCAGAAACATTGATTTTTGCATTGCGTTTTGAAGCTTAAAATAGAGTACCACTGAATGTAAAATACTTTGTGAGGTACTCCAAAGAAAACTCTGGAGCTCGTCTTTAATTACAAATTTGTAGTTCTCAGCAAAATCTGTCAGGAACAAAGCTTTATCACTAATCTCCTTTCTTTGGTTTTAAGTACCTAGTTAAATTTAGCCAAGTAAGAATGAGTTTGTTTCAAAACAGCTAAATCAATGTAAGCTTGACAGGATTTCTTTTGTGTTGTCAAAGTTGATCACTCACTTGTTGTCCATTAGGAGAACTACTGATTTAGCATTATTAATATATCCTTCAATGGTGTCCTAAAGAAATCTTTCAAGCTGCCCTGATGATTTAGGACAATTTGGGCACCTATGAATCATACTCTACTACTGGTATTACAGAGATCTTGATAGGATACATTTAGTGGTTCCAGTTATAATTTCATGTTTTGTTGGATAGAGCATACACGTACAGCATTTTGGCCTTAGACTACAAAATTTCGAAAACTCCCAAGGATTCTGTTGGGTTCTGTTCCTTGAATGCTCTGAAGAGCTCATTTAGGTTGCACAAGATGAGTCTCTTCTGCTGATGAATACTACATTTAATACTTATGTAGTCTTTCCTGTCTAGCATCAGTCAAATATATTCATCATCTTGGTAAAATGCTTCCTCTAGCTGTGCAATATCGGCAGGCAAAGACTTACCTCTTTTTGGTTCTGTCACAGCTAAAATACGTCTTTCTGAACACAATTTACAATGTGTTTTGAAATACCAAACACATCCATGACTTTTGTGTGGCCAGTCTGAGGGGTAAGTGTCAAGATTTGTATTTTCACTTTAGTTGATTCCACTATCTTCACTTTTGCTACAAGAAGCTCTATTATTTTATCAAAGCACTTGTCTTTATCTAAAATCTCATTTTTGAATTTCAAAGCCTCATTATTCAGCAGCTCAGTCAACGTTTAATGACCTGCCTACTTTAGTCTTTGTATATTACATTGCAGAAGAAATTTTCCTCTTACCTAAACGAGCTGTTCTAGAGTAATGAAGCCCCTTATTTTCAGTGGAAAAATTCCAATAGCAGATAAACATTCATTGATATTTTTCTTCTGTTTCTGCAGAAGTACTTGTATTAAGCTCTTTAATAATTTCCTCAGCCAATACACATCTTGGTTCTTCATTAAGAAGTTTGCAGATTTGTATTTGACAATTAGGGCAAAGTTTCTTGCCTGGGATTAGTACCAATTTAACTTTTGTCTTTTCTGCCATCTCCAATGAGATTGGTTTCAAACCGCCTTTGATTTGCTTATGATTTTTAAATGGATTACAACCTCTCTTTTCAAGCCATTCATAGTTAGTCAACATGGTTTACTTGAGATGGTAACAGTCTGTATTTTATCCTCATCAAGTCCTGCTCTATAGGCAGTGAGCTTTACATCCATTGCATCCAACTGATCAATTGAAATCAATCTGTTTATCATGGAATAAACTATGACATGTTTCAATTGTTAGCTCAGTACACATAGAACAATTCATCTTTAACTGAAAAAAAAAAAAAACCCTACTGTACTTCAATTATCATGTGTGAGCTATTAAAAATTCAAGTAGTTAGGAAAATGCCACTTTTCTTATTGGATACTGAATAGTAAGTGATTGATGTTTCAGTACCATACAGACCCGGTGCCAGTTCTGGTCATAGGAGGGCCATTCAAAGTTCCCAGTTTGACTTGATTTCATCTTTATCACATTTATGGCCTGGGTATCAAAGATCTTACCCCCTACCAAGATAGTGGTCAAAGAGAGTTTAGGGACTAGATAAAAATGGAAAACTCTTTGATAGAAATTAAGATGTTTTAAGGAAATTTTTGTACGTTGTGGCACAGTGGATATCGGCTCGGAATGAGAAATCTGGGAGCCGAGTTCGAATTCCAGTTGAATTCATTGCATTCGAATTCATTGCATTCACTTACGTGCAAATACCCTTGGGAAAGGTATTAATCCGTCTCTTCCTTCCAGTTATGGGTTAAATAACAGGACAGATTGGGTTCTATAGCCTTGGCTGGCAACCAGTCTACCGCAGAAAGCAATGGCAACCTACTGTGGGATAATCTTCTGCCCAGTCAGTCATGTCTCTTTCGAGACATGATCACCCAAGTGTGTTTCACGTATAGCACTTAACTGACTGAACCATTCTTGTGATTAACCCCCGCCCCCCGAGTGAAAAAAAAAATTGTTTTTGTACCAAAAATTGATCATTAAAATTTAAAAAAACATTTTAAAATAAGAATTATAAAGTAGATTGCAAACAGTAATGAAAGCATTTCTTTCAACTTCATAAATATAGGTATCGCCATTCATTTGATACCTAAATTTAAATTGAATTTTTAAGAATAAAGTTTTCTTGAAGCTTTAATTTTAGCTTTGAAAGCCAATAGATCAAATTTACTAATTCCAGTAAGCAAAATAAAATAGTCTTGAAATTATATTGATCAGAATCTAAAAATTTTTTTTTTTTTCTTTTAAACAAAATTAGGAATTAAGATATAAAACTTGCTTTAAATTTTGAAGGGATGATTGCAAAGGAAACACGAAAGTGTGATGACAGAATTGTACCCTGGCCAAAAAAGTTCAGTTTTTTTTTTTTTTTTTTTTCTCTCCCTGTATGGAGCACAACCTTTGAAATGAGACCTTTTGATATATATTGTGTATGGCCACTCGTAAAAAGAAAATATGGGTCATCATACACACACAATTAAAATGTTTTAATTATATTAAAACTCAATGTGCTAGATTATTTGCATTAAACTTTTCAATTAGTAAACATAGTCTTCATGCATTAATTTAAACACCCTAGCATTAAAGATGAAGGAAATTTTAAAAGATTTTTTAAAATTCATAAATTATTATAAAAAATAATAAAAATAAAAACAATTCTTGTAAAAATTCATTCTTCATTGAAAATTTTTTATTTTCAGGCTATGATATCCTTAACATATATAAAACTAATTAAAATTTTATCTAAATAAAAATGGCATAGTTTTATTGCATTTTTGTTTTTACAGTTTGAAGCAAATTTTCTAAAAATGTACTAATTTAGAAAAAAAAGACAAGACAGTTGATTAGCATTCCCCCAATGACTTAATTAATATAGGTTTATGGGGGAAATTATTGCAAATTTATAGATATTTCAGGAAATTAGTTGGTGGTGGGGGATAACATATATGTTTAAAGTTTTTTTTTTTTTTTTTTTCCTCCAGGGTTTTCTAAAAATAATTATTTCTAAAATGATTTCAGTCATTTCTGAATGAGTCTTGAAATTTTCATCAAATTCTAACCATTATTTGATTTTTGCAAGAATTTCCAATTAATGTATTTTCTTTCACCGGTTAAAAAGTGTCTTGCATAATGTTTGCAGTAATAACCTCTTGTAAAAACTGTTACTCATGGACAAAAGAAAAACAAGATTTTATACCAAAATTTCAAATGTGTTAGAAATAATTAAAAAAATAGTTAAATCCATTCTCTTAATAACATAAAAATTTTGCTGTTAAAACTTTATTTATTTGAATCCTTTTTTTCTTCATACAATGCTGTTTTTTCAGCAAACTGTTACTATTATTTTGGTGTGTGGGGGCTACATAAATGTTTAGTGCCGTAAATATTCTATACACTGTTGATTATCCTACTAGAGGCCATGTTTAAACAATTTAAAATTTAGTCTATATACACAACAAAATTTACAGCACAGTATAGTTGAGAATGTAATGTTCTAAAGACTTTGTATATTCATTTTTATTATCACTTTCTTCCAAAGGAAAAAAATTGTTTTTGTTTCATGAAAATAATTTATCAAAATAACATTTTAAAAAACAAACAAAAAAAATTTCTTTTAACTTCATATGTTTAGTGCCATTTACAAATATTCTATACACTGTTGATTATCATGCATGAAGCAAAGTTTACCATAATAAAATAAAATAAAATTTTTTATTAGGCATAGTTAAAATAGTTGGATATTTGGATTCTGCAGGCCTTATTTGCCTTACATGCCAAATTTCAGAAATATTGAATGTATGGAAGTAATTTTTTTAATTTAAAAAAAAAACTGATATTCTGTGATGCTGCACAGACTTAATTTAGAGACAAAATAGGAAAATTACAACCCCACCCCTAAAATCGGAATGGTAAGGTCTATCACAAAATAATTTGGAACACTTAACTCATGTTGCCAAATTTCAACTTTTTCAACGTTTTGATATGGAATGACCCCCAACACAAAGCTAACTAGTTAAAATTCAGTGAACTCTGCTCATCCCAAATTAATGTGAAAATTCTCAGTGAACCAGAACCAAGTCTCCTTTACAGAGATACTAACAAAAAATAGCAAGACAAGCAATACTTTAAACCATATAACACAATCAAAAACCTGGTTTACAGTAGAATGCAAAGAAACAGTTAAAACCAGTTAAAAAAAAAAACAAACTGGTAAATATATTACTACACAACCCAACCACAATCAACCTAGAAAATTAGAAGCAAGCTTGAGTAAAACCACACCTATTAAAAATGTCCAAAAGAGAATATTGGCAAAACTTTTTCCAGATAAAACAACAAAACCTGGGGAAATAGTAAGGAAAATCAATGGGAAAAACATCACAAATTGCAACAATCCACTTAACCAAAGCAAATGGAGATAAATGCACAGGGCGGAGGTGGGGAAGAAATAGCTAACCTAATAGCAACAGAATTTCAAATAATTTCCTCAACAAATCACTACACTTCTAAATTTAAAAAATATAACATCATTATGGAACATGAAAAATGTCCAACAATAAAGAATACAATATTCTCTGTAGCAATTACTTACCTTGGTGACCCAAAAGGGCCAGAGTTGCGTGTAGGGAGTGTGGAGATGCCAAATCGATGAGCGTTGGACAGCTGGTGAATCAAATAGCACTTTGTGCTGACAGAGGTGGTGGTGTTGCTTGTCGCCATTTTTATTGGCTGGTTCTGGGCCCTCATTGGCTGAGTGGTGGCTGGGTTAAGTGTATAAAAACATGGTATGCTCTTTTAAGAGGTGTTGAGCTTTTCATTCGTGACAGTGAGTGGTGTATTGGAAATCAAGATGAGAAGTGTGGATTTGTTTTGCCTAGTGAACCTCTTGGACTTGTATTACCTTTCTTTTCTTATGTCTGCTTCCAACCAACTTTTTTTTCTCTCTCTCTTTCTCTCTCTCTCTCAACATTCTTTTTACTATGACAGGACTAAAATACTTTGTAAACAAAAGTAAAATTTCTGCAACTGGTCCAGATGAGATTTGTTATTAATTTTTAAAACAACTACTAGAAAAGTCCCTTTTAATACTTCTCTGAATCTTTAATGATATATGGTGTTCAAACAAATTTCCAAAATTGTGGTTTTAGTCTGTCATTGTTACAATTCCCTGACTCATTGCACTAACAAGTTGCATTCTACAGAGAATGGTGAATGCTCAACTAACATGGTAACTGAAGAGAAACTCTTACCTCTTTACTAAAGTGGATTCTATTCAGTTTATATGTCTAGAATAATTTATTTGTGATGGCTTTGTTCAAGGTCATATGTGGTATCAGTATTCTTCAAACTTGAAAAGCCTATGACACCACATGAAAGTATGCAGATCTTAAAAGATCTGCACAAGATGGAAATAAAAGGAAGAATGGCTATATTCATTCAAAACTTTCTATCAAACCAAATCTAGCAATTATACTATATAGCAAACTTAATTTCTAGGCACACATTGATTACCTTAAGCAAAAATGCCAAAAGCCTTTGGAGCTTCTAAAAGTAATATCAAAACTGAATCGGGGTGCATAACCAAAAAGTAATGCTCAGAATATACAGGTTGCACATACGGTCAAAATTTAGGCTATGGATGCATAATTTACTGTGCCACATGTAAATTCTATCTTAAAAAAAACAAATGCAAACTACAAACCATACAAAAGCAAGGACTGAGATTTAAGTCTCAGATCCATCCAGATCTTGCACATGCAATGTCTATATAGAGAACCACCTGTATTTCTGAGTTGGAAAAAATTATCCATCCAATATGCACTGAAACTACAATCTAACTGTAATAACAGCATACCAAAAACACATGAACCTTTATATCCAGTTCTATAGAAATAAACCAACAGCCATCTCTTCATATAAAGAATTACAACAAATAAACACCAGTCACAATAATTAAGGTAGCTCTATGTGAGATCTTCAAATCTCATATAGACTATCACTGACTCAAAGAAAAAACAAAAAATTGCATGCCAATTTCTGTCTGTTTCTCTCTCTCTTTCTCTCGTCTGATATTTTAAGAATGTAAATATTTATATCTATTTCTTTCAGATGACCTTCGGTTTCATTTTGATTTCTGAAAGTATGGCTGGGTGGTCAGGATATAAGTTTCTGCAGATCCTCTTTATATCTGCATTTAACCAGATTGTCCTGGCTTAAATCACCTTCAGAGCTAGTTTTTCCAGTTTCTAACAGCTAATGGCAAATGTCTCTTAATTTTACTTGTGTTTAATTATATTGTCTAATCTTTGGTTTGTGTGGTTAGTATGAATTATCAAAAATTTGAAACCTAAATTCAATTTTTTTTTTTTTTTTTGTTTGTTTGCACGGCGGATATGTCAGATTTTATAAGTTGTTTCTAAATTTAAGATTTTATTGCTGCAATAGACTGACACTGAAGTACTGTTGGTTTATTTTATGAAAAACTGCAAGATGACATGCAAAATTTTTTTTTTTTTTTTCTAAAATAAAATCACCTGCATTTGAAAGAAAATGATTAAAATATTGATTTTTATATTTATATAAAGCACTAAAATTTGCTTGTTTGAGTTTAGACATATTAGTACATTAGGCAATACTTTATTTTTATTAACATGAAATGATTACTTTGTAAATGTTAATAAGTGATTGGTTCTTTGCAACACCATATTTTTCTAATTTTAATAATTATGCAGAGAAACCATTTAAATAAAAGTTGTTTCATGTGATAAACTTTTTACTGTGAACTTTGCCATCTTTTAACTTGGTGTTAAAATAAAATTTTGCAGTAGATAATTTTAAAAATTTTGAGCATTTATCAAAATCTAGTTTTAATGAATTTCTTGTTTCAGAAAGATGTTGAATTAAAATCAGTTTTCTCCTCGGGGGGAAATTGGTTGTTAATGTCAATTTGAGACCTGTTAGATAATATTTAGCTGATACCACTAAGTTAATTTATATAAACCTTTTGACAATTTACAAACAAATGTCAGATCTGCCAAGTATTGAGGCAATGCTCAAGAAGAACCAACTATGTTGGGCTGAGCCATGTGCACATGGCATTCACCAGACTTTCAAAGATCTTTTTCTCTGAAAGATCTCACTGCAAATGCAGACCCTCTCCCTATGCTACAAGAACACTCTGAAGGAAAGGCTAAATGTCTGCAAGTTGCCTCTCAATACACAGGAATCATGAGCATCCAATAGGAAACAATCGTAAAGTTCAATCCCTGATGGTGTGGACCAACTTGAAAATGACTTAGTGCAAAATCAGGAAGATGAAAGAGCAGCATGGAAACAGTACTTTCTCAACCTCCCAAGTAGCATGCTCCATCTGTGGCAAAACTTGTTTCACATTTTGGTCTTAGAGCTCACAGTAGGACACACTTGTTCACATGAGTCAATACCTCAACCATGTCAAATCAACTTGTGCTAGGTTGCATCATCATCAGTACTTGGGACACACACACACACACACACACTACTTTTCTTTTGTTAGGACTAAAAAATGCCACCATAAAATGCTTAGTATTTATACTTTGTCAGTATTAGTTAATGGTGGAAATTATACAAAGCTTGATTCTAAAGATGTAGAATTTCAACAGAAATTTTGTATTTGTCTTGCACAGAAAAAGGATGTAAGTACTTTCCTGGCCACATTCTAAAATCTGACAAAACAATTTTTTTTTTCTTGGTCAGGTTGAACTTTTCACTGTACCTCTGGCCTTCATATGAATAATTGTGATTTATTAGTGTGGTAATTAATAATGCAATATATTTAAATATTGTTAGATGTATTATCAAATTACTTTTTAAATGCAACAACCTTGTGAAATTTGACCTTTTGTACCTATTGATCTATCATATTGCATTATTTTATTACTTGATCAAAGCAGATTAGGAGGTATATCTTTTTTAGTGATAGATATCCTCTCAAATGCAAAGGATTATTGCTTGTTTATTGCAATTTTCTTAGTTTGCAACATTGTCACAGTTTTACCATGGCTTATAATATTTCTTAAAATATTGTAATATTTTTTCTACAAGCAAATTATAATAATATATTGTGCTTCATGAATAATGACTGTGGTTGTATGATTATTGCATAGCTGAGCACTTGACCAGCACTCTCCATATCTTGGTTATGTACAAGTTGACTCAGTAATGTTTTCAGACCATTTTTTTCCTCTTGTCTACCTCCTGTCACTCTTTTCTTTCTTTTTCTCTCTCCTAAGGTGGTGCCTTGTAGGATAGCAGTGAAAAAACTGCCTCTTATGATATGCCCATACCACTTTAACTTTTCTCCTTTTGAAAGGAGTTATGAGGTCTTTCAATTAGCCAGTTTTCTTGTCTAATGGTCTTTCCTACTGAGTCATTTTTGATGTAGTCTACATTGAAGATGCCTAGGATGTTTCTGTAGCATCTCATTTCAAATTCTGTTTTCTTTGCTGTTAATGTCATCCAAAAGTATTGCATTTGACAATTTCTTTTAATAGGGAACTGAACTTCACCAACTTGGTTATACATAATGTAAACTTTATGAAAATTTTGTATTGCCTTTTAAAAAAGATATATACGTATATTCACTATATTTATTCCTTTTTTTTTTGTGTGGGGAGGATCCGCTTAAATCTTCATTATGGCTTAATTTTACTCATTACTTTCTAAGAGTTAAATTCTTGTTTAGCATAAAAACTTACTTTACTTATCTAGCTATTATTGTCTGTATACTATTATCTTTCTTTTTAGGGACGAGAGACCACCCCAGCTCTCAATCCCTGGTGATTACCTATCTTCGAAGAACAGATGGATCCCACCTAGCACACTTAAGCGAGATGTCAATGCAAGTGACGACAGAAATGATCTGGTACTCCGAACAGTCAGAGGGTAGGTGCATGTTACTAATGAATGTCCTCACTGCACATAATAATAATAAAAAGACATGTGCATACATTTATTTTTAAAAATTTCTTTCTTCCTGTTCAGACACTAATTAATTTACACAAACCTAAATTCTTTATTTTATTATGTGACAGTCTTTCTGGCTGCGCTTTCAGAAATATATGGTGTTTTTTTGTTTTATTTTCTCTTCCACCAGATGGAATCCACCCAGCTGTAAACAACGAGACGGTCTTTCAACTGAGGAGAAAAATGATCTGATATTCCGTAAGGCCAGAGGGTAAGGATTGTTATGATTTTTGTGCATGACATTTTCTTAAGCAATATATAAATTTGCTATAACTAATTCAATATTTAAACTGAGAATGTTTAAGAAAAATACTACATTGCTGCAAGTAGTGTAATTTTTTTCTCTCTCTCTCTCTTTTTCAGAATTCTCAATAAACTGACCCCGGAGAAGTTTGATAAGTTGAGTTTGGAGCTTCTAAATGTTGGTATTGACTCCCAGCTCATACTTAAGGGAATAATACTTCTGGTAAGAACTGCATTTATTTATTTTTAAATGATAATAATTTAAAGAGGTGACAAAATAACAACATCCAAGTGTGGATGTTATTTGTACTAATTCTCAATATAAATTGTATACCATGTCCTGAAATTCTCACTTTTTCATTGACTGAATGTTTTATCATTTTAATAGCAATTTGCACTTTTTTTTTACACTCAATTTTGATAACTTCATATATTTCAGATCTTTGAAAAAGCCTTAGATGAGCCCAAATATAGTTCACTTTATGCACAACTATGCCACCGTCTCTGTGAGGACGCTCCAAATTTTGAATACCCTTCCTCCAATACAACAGTAAGTATAAGTAATTTGTACTGATAAACTAGTTTTAAAAAATTAATCAGTACTAATACAGTGTGAGGTTTACCACAATATATCATCTACTCAGGTGTAGTGCAGAGGTCTACTGTGACCCTCCCCTTATGTGGCCATCCAGCAACCTGAGTATGCACTCAGGCAATTGAGTGATCATGGTTGGATGCTAAAACGATGATACTCAAGAAATTATGAATTATTGGTGGCCAGCTGTTCCAGTCACATCTTGATAGTTTTTGCTGGAAGATGATGAGAAAAAATTCCAGTGATCTATTTGTGCCATTCCTAGAAAATATACAATGTGTTTATTGCTAAAATAAATATATCCATTGTATTTGATAGCTTGTTTATTTTTTTTATCTCTACCTTTTAATATAAAAAGTATATAGATATATAAACATTAATATAAGGTTTAAATAAATATGTATACACCTACAAGATCATATTATAGTTCAATGCTGCAGGAGACCTCACACTATATTAGCACCAATTAATCTTTAGCTTAGAACTTTAGTTTGAATATCAACAATATAGCCTCAAGCTTATAGATTTTCTGATAGCATCATCCATTGGTTTGTTAGACTTTCTCTTTTACAAACCTAATGTATTTTGAACAAGATTTTTTTTTTTTCTATCTACTCAAGTGTTTTTATTATTTTATGCAGACCTTTCGACGCCTACTCTTGAACAAGTGCCGGGATGAATTTGAAAACCGGTCCCGTGCCACAGAAGGTAAGCATGAGCGGTTTATTTTTATTGAATGTAGCTATAATAATGGCAGTTTGGATTATTTAACATTTACATTTTAGATAATGAAATCTGTTTATTGCAGCTTATAAGGATTTTCACTTTCTTCTCTAGCTTACGATAAGAAAGATGTCCCCCTTAACGATGATGAGGCTGAACAATACCATCTTGCTAAACAGAAAATGCTGGGCAACATCAAGTTCATTGGTAAGTCGTTAAGAGGGTCCAAGAGTTTCTTTTTATATTGTAAAAGCCTCAAGCAAGCTATTCTTTTCCTGCCTCTTTACACCATTTTGTGTTTTTATCTAACTTATTACTGATACGATATTGTTCTGGTTAAGGGTTTTGTATACCAAAAGTAAGTCTTGATTCTTGAGCAGTTAAATTCACTGGTTACTGTGTAATATAATGAAATTTAATCAAGTTACACTCTAGTTAAGTATGACATTTATTAAAATGGTTATCTTTTCTATTTATATAAGGTTTGTACAGGAAGTATTCATGCTTTTTCATTAGGGGCTTTTTTTGTTTCTGACTACTTGGCAGTTTCGTAACATCATTGAGATTGGCTATTGCATTCTCAGAAATTGTATTGTCTGCAGAAATTATTCAATTGATGAGAAAGTACTTGAGATGATGATCAAAGGCTCACAAGATTTTGTTATTGTCTAGTAATTTAAAAAAAAATATTCTGGAAGGGCTTTTAATAAACATTTGAAAAGATTTGTCTATTGGATACAATGAAAGATAACACAAGTTTAAAAAAAATTGCTCTTAGTCAAGTTTGAATATGTATTTTTCACTGATTTTGATGTAATATCAAATTTCCTTGCAGTTTTACTTTATCATGTCTCTGTTTTAACTCTAATACAGATATTCATGAGGTTTATTTCAGACAATATTAAAGACATTTATACAGCACTAACTGCCAACATGGCCTTTGATTGGGATGTTTAGAGGAGTATGGAACCACTTCTTAATTGCTCTTCCCAGGTACAACTTCACCTGGGGTGGTAGTTCCTGTTAGGGACCCAGCTATGGGCAAATAGTTAACCCCTTTACCTGGGATCAAAACACTATAAAAAGAATAAAAAAAAACTTTTATAGTAAAAATTCCAGCAATATATTCTTGGAGAAAAAAAAAAAAAATATATATATATATATATATCAACAATTCATCTGACTCTTGACAAACCTTTACAAAAATACATTGATGAAACCTGATCTACAAACTGATTTCTTGCTAAGAATAGTTATTCTTTTTCATTCAAATCTACTGTAAAAATTTTGTTGGCATTAAATGACCCATTGAGGTTGATAGGCCATAAAACAAAACAAACCAGTTTTGTAATATCTCGGTGGAATCTTTTTAGACGTTCATTACTCACCCCTTCAAGGTTTGGAGGGGAAACATTAACAATTTGGTAAGAGTAGAGAAAGTGAATCTTGAGTGATATATCAATGACCAAACATCAGAATACAGATTTACAGATGCATTCATGTAATTGAGGACACAACATGGCACAGCTTTCCAAACAGCTGTACACTGTTCCTAGCTCAATTAAGCTCAAGGAGAGCATCTTTGTTGGACCTCAGATCACAGTGGTACTGAAGAATAGGGAGTTTGAGATTTTTCACCCTAAAGAAACTGAAATCATGGTAAACATTTGAGTCAGTTTGCCATGGCTTAATTTCTGATGTACAGCCACTAGATAACCATGACTTAAGTTGTTATAGGCTTATAAAGATATGTGGTATCAAATAAATTGTCACAATTCTAATGTAAATTTGTATGCTGCATATAAAATGAGTATAGGACTGTCTGGCATGTTCTCAGCCTGTCATCCACAAACTGGCCTTAAATACCTGATTTTTTATTAATTCCTGAAACTAATTCTTTTGGGTTTATACCTATATAATAATATACAGGTATATCTGAAAATCAACAAGTACAAAATTAGTTTAGAACACTAACTTTTTATGCTTGTCTCAATTTTTTGTAAAACAGTGCAACTAGTGATTGAAAGTGCAAGTGCCAAATTTGAATCCACATACTGTCCAGGAATTACTTACTGATATCATTACTTTTTTTTTTTTTTTTGACAAACCTACGTCTGCTGGTTCTATTAGAGCCTGGTTTTGGTTCCTTATTGTGTCTTTCCCAGATAAGAATTTGAGAAGTGGATTCCTATGGATAGTACTTTGAATGTTGAGGATAACATTATGATTTATGATGAGCAGACCTTGTATGAACCTTAGAATCATTATAACCAAAATAAACTTAAAAATTAAAGTTCACAAGGAATTTCTACTCCATTATTGCCCTTTCCTTCACTTCTTGCTAAAGTTTTTTCATTCTCATTCCCCTGTAACTTCCAGCATCCTAGTCACTTTGCTTGGGCTGAAATGATATTTGAAAATTTTTTTTATTTTTATTTGTTGTGTTTTTTTTTTTTTTTTTTTTTTTTTTTGCATATTTTAGTTTTAAAATATTAATCTGATCAAACAACTTCATGCATAACACTTTTTACTGATTGCTTATGCACAAACTTGTTTTGTATTTTACTTAGATGTTTAACATTTCAGTTTGCTTTTCTCTTTTTTGTAAGCTTAATGAGGTGGACAGTCCTGGGTATAATGATGAACTACATGAAAGCATGAAAATACATTTTTATAGTAAAATTACCAGTAATATTTAAAAAAAAATTAGCAGGTATTGATAGAAAAATTAACCAACAGTACATCTTATCTGTAGTTGAAGGCATGAAATTGTTAAAATTAAGATTTTTAGCATTAGATAACCTATAGAGATTGATATGCCACTAAACAAATTCAACCAAATCAAATATGAAATGAAGAGTTGAAATGATCTTGGCCTGACCCACTTGCCTGAAATCAATATATCAATGACCAAACATCAGACTTTTAGAAAGTGGGTCAGCCTGAAAATGTTTTACGCAATCAAAAAAATTGAAATGTGAGATTCAATTTAAACACTTTAAATACTAAAAATTTGTGATTTGATATGTTAGGTGAGCTCGGCAAGTTGGAGATGCTGCACGAAGGCATTCTGCACAAATGCATCAAGCAGCTTCTGGAAAAGAAGAAGAATGTTCCTGTTAAGGACATGGCAGAGGACTTGGAGTGTCTGTGCCAGATAATCCGCACTGTAGGCCGACGCCTTGATACTCCCAAGGCTAAGGTGAGTTTAAACTATGGTTTCTGTTCACCCTTAAATATCTTTTTATGCTAATAAATTCATTTGCATTAATATTCTATTTTACTTTAACAAATTTAAAAATTTATTATAAAGGCCTGGATGGATCAGTACTTTGAGCGAATCAAGAACTTCGCTGCTAACCCAGACTTGCCCTCAAGAATTCGCTTCATGCTGCAGGATGTGGTGGAACTGCGGGCTAACAAAGTAAGTAATGTTCTCATGTTAGACTTTTTGACTTGCTAAATGCAATGATTGTGTGGAACGTCTTTAATACACAAGTCAGGTTTCTATTAAATAGTCGTATCTATGCTGTATTTGCGTCCTCAATTACATAAATGCATTTGATTTCAGGTGTGACCTGAAATCCCCTATTTAAACTTCTAGAGAATCTCTACTTATAAGGTATATTAAAATAATCTGCAAAGTTTTATTGGTAACAAACTTCCAACATGCTGACTGGGTAACAAGTAAATGCACAAAAATAGAGAAAGTAATAAGACAAGGATGAGTTGGTTTTTTTTTTTCACTAGATTTATTTATTAGACTTAAATCACATAAGATATGTGGATGACACTGAAAGAAAACAGCAACAACTAGACATAGTAACAAAGAAAAGCAAATAAAGAACTGTAAAAAGACAATATATATATAGGCATCAGTCAAAATCTTTTCACTCCATGCAAGGCAATAAAGCCACTAAGATGTAAAGAATGAAAGAAAAAAAAACTTTGAGAGAGAACAATAAAATAAGAATTAAGATGACAGATGCTTGACACTGCATTTCAATTTTTGAATATCAAACTTGACTGGAAAGCAAGTTGCCAGAAGAGTTAGACTCCTGTTCGCATACAACTGACATTTACCTCTAGCCATTTTAAACTGTAAAATGAGACCTAGCTGCCAATCTGGTCCTCCACTTAAATTCATAAAATTAAGGCACCAAAAATGAAGGCTCCTCAAAACAGTTACCTTGAAAATATTGATAGAAAAGGTGCAGGCATGTGGTGAGAAAGTGACCGAAGCCAAGATTCCAAATCAGGGCTGATAACATTGCAGATTCTTTGGGTTTTATCAAGATTTTTTAAATGCATAGCAGAATCACAAGACCAAATGTGACAGTGATATTTAATGCATGTTCGAATGGTAGACTTCAATGTTTAAGGTAGATTCTAGTAAGAAAAATGGTCTGCCATGACACAGTGAACCAAACTTTTAGCAGCTGACCTAGCAATTGATTCAATGTAATCTTTTTATTTCATGTTAGCAGAAATAATTAGTCTGATAAGGCACAATAAATCCCTTTTAGTAGTTAGCATCAGTTATGGTGAGGGAAAGTCATCAAGGTTCTCTAAGACAAACAGTAGTTTTTGTTTTGTTTGGGGAGTATTAAAATTGACAAGCCATTTCTTGCCTCAGTTAACAAGATTGTCATTTTTAAATTAACTGCCTATTTGATGATATCAAGCCAATCAGACTTATCATTAAGAGAGGATTAAATAGTTATGTCATTAGCATTGATACAAAGTTGAGAACTGATGAATTCAGAAAGGTCATTGATGAAAATTAAGAATAATGTTTCCAAGGATAGAGCTCTTGAGAACACCTACTTAATACAAAAAAATGTAGAGTGGCCATTCAAGATAACTTTCATTTTGGGGATTTGATAAGATTGAATAAGATATAAAAATTCCATTCAGAAATAATAAACTTGACTTCAGATGAGTCAAGATTAGAATTAGAAGAGAATTTACAAGCAAAATATTCTGCATTATCAGAAGATAACACCTCAACTCTAGTGAAGAGATTAGGGATAGAAAACCTATTTTTATTTAAGAAGCTATTACAGAGCTGCCAGTAGTCATAAGAAACAAACTTGGAGTTTATAACACGATCAAAATATCCTGTCTGATCTCAGCCTCTGTACATTTATGTTTTTTTTTTTTGTTTTGTTTTTTCAATTGGAGTAGATAGACTAAACTATCGCCCGGTTCACACTCCACCCACGTCTATTGAACAGGTGAAGAGGCTCATCCCTTGTTTCCTGTTTAGGACGCGGTTTCCGGTTTTTCTCTTTTCTAATCTTCTCACTCTTATGTAGCCCCCCTGCACATCAGTGGCATTACTGCCTTGCTTGGGGTGATATGATTAAAAAAAAAAAAAAATGTAGTGTCTCATTATGTCAGCAAACATAATTATTATTATTATTATTAGTAGTAGTAGTAGACAGTGTTGTCTATTGTGATTGAAACTATCACACTGGTATAGTGGAAAAAGTGGTGATTAAAAACATTAAGCAACATTGAGTCTGCTCAATAGCTAGAGGGGTGACCATTTGGGAATACTAGGTACAGTAAGCTTGGATGTGTGGGTTGTATAATGGATAATGACTCAAAATTATCAATCAGAGTTTATTTCCAATTCCAGTTGGGTTAGTTATATTCACTTACATGCAAATACTCTTTAAAAAGGTATGAATCTGCTTCTACCCAAAGCTATGGATTAATTAGTAATACTTATATCACTGAACCATTGATCTTCAAAACTAAAATTGTGTACAAAATATATTTAGATTTCAGCATGTAATAATACACAGATTGATATGCCGCTTAACAAAAACAACCAACTGAATAAGGTGTAATGGCTGAAAAGATAAATTTGAACCAAGGAGAATAAAGAGAAAAAATAGACTTAACTATTCAATGCACTATGTAAATAGCTGCCAGTTGTCAAAAGCTTCAAATTTAACTCTGTGAGTAGTGTAGTAACAGATGATGGAAAGTTGATATAGAAATTCAAACGTAATTCAGAATAGCGAAAGCTGCATTCCAGAAATCAAGCAAAGCAGTAAGAAAAAAAAAAGTTTGTTTGAAACAAAAGAGCTTACAGCTGAAGAGGCTTAATCTAGCATGTTGTTCTACAAATAGATGCTGAGAATACCATGGACCGAACAATAAGGAAGTTATAAAGACTATAGTACTCAAAAGATGCTTATGCTTAAAATTAGAGAATCAGAAATTTGTGACACATTGGAAAAAAGAAGGCTTGGAAAAATTCAATTGTCATAAGACATTGAAAGGAAGAGGGACAGCAGAAAACATTCAGTAATCTACCTTGTTAGCGTGACTGGATGGCAGTGGTTATTAAGGGAAATGTTGCTCAGAGCGATAATAGGCAGGAAGTTGTGGAGAGCCTCAAACTCATGCCTTGAAGGGTCAGTGTTCATAAAAAAATTCTCACTTTGTGGTTCTTTATAATAAAAATGGTTAATAGCTGGTCTCTTTTTGTCTCTAAATTTTTCCTCTCTCTACCTCACTGACTTTCTCTGTTTCTTGTTTTCCAAACAGTGGGTACCAAGGAAGGTGCTTAGTGATCACGGACCAAAGACTATATCCCAGATAAGACAAGAAGCAGCTGATGTAAGTCTATATTTTCTCTTAACCATTTCTTCAATGGATAAATGTCTCCCTCCCCTCCCCAAGCTTCTAGGCCATTACTTGTCCGAGTATATTAACCAGGATGTGTGTTTATAGTGTAGTGGATATCGGCATGGAACAAGAAATCAGTGCCAAGTTCAAATTCCAGTTGAATTTGTTGCATTCACTTACGCACGAATGCTCTTGGGAAAGATATTAATCCGTCTCTTCTTCCACTTATAGGTTAAATGGCAAGGCAGATTGGGTTCTATATCCTTAGTTGGTAACCAATCTAGCACAGAAAGTAATGGCAATCTACTGTGGGGGGGGGGGGATATTCTGCCCCGTCAGTCATGTCTCTTTTGAGACATTAATGCTCAAACGTGTATCCTGTATGGCACTTAACTGACTGACTGATTAACCAGGATTAATGACTTGGAGAATGGTTTCACTTGAGAGCACTGGCATTTTGGCTCTTTGAAACATGTTTCTTTATCTCCCAGAATGTGTTTTGATGCCTGCTTTTATTTTTAATCTAGGAATTTGGAGTGTTTATTGCTCCTCCAGATACGTCTGGACGAGGAGCTGGTGGAGCTGGAACTGGAAATATGTTTGGATCACGCCTGTTGAATGGTAACATGGTACCGGGCCAGAGAGGAGGTTTGGGAGACATTTTCAGTGCCTCACCAACTGGACTTCCCAGTAAGTATTGAACATTTTCTCACTCTCATTCATTCACACACACACACACACTTTTCTTTGGCTTGGCTTTGCAAATGAAGATTTATGAAAGGGGGCTGTCCACGTCGACTGTAAGTATGCTGATAGCCGACTAGGCTGATACAGAATAAGTCTGGCCGCAGCGACTGCAGTTAAATTTCTGTTCTGGTATGGCTGCTAAGGCTTCCCGATTCTTCCTCTCACTGTGTTTCTTTTTAGGTTAGCCCTGTGAGAGTCTCCAAAGGTAGAGACGTTATAGTGAATGAGGCAGCACCAAGCCTGATGGTCAGCAGCAAGTGTTGATCACTGGCAGTGATCAATGTGGCAGGTACTGAGGGACTTCTTGAGGGAGTCTTTATACCTTTGTAGTCACTTAGGTCTGTGTATAGCTGAGTTCTCTCTGCGAAGTTGGTCCACTCATTTTTGTATCACTTGAAGCTTGGGCTGGAGGTTGCTGCAAATGGAAGGCAGCTTTCCTCACAGGGCATGATGGCTGAGCCAGTTGGGCCTGGTGTGCTTCCTTGATCTCTTGGCTTTTCTCGTCGAACCAGCCTTTGGTAAACTCCGGAACTTCTACAGATGTCTGCAGGATGGCAGTCTTCAGTTAATTCAAGAGTGTTTCAGGAGAGGGGTTTTTGGGCAGTTACCGTTTTCAAGCTTGGACTGTAGGCCTGCCTGAAAGTCGGCTTTCACTACAGCTGAGTGAAGCTTGTTCGGATTAAACTTTATTGGGGGAGACTCTCTTTCTTGGTTTGGCTTTGAAGTGCAGCCTAATTTTGCAGTGCACTAGGCGATGGTTGGTGTGACATTATATACTAGGCATCACGTTGGTGTGAAGGATGTTTTTGAGGTTTTGCTGGTACACAAGAACATAGTCTATGAGGTGCCAATGTTTGGACCGAAGATGCACCAAGGTTGTTTTAAGATTGTCTTTTTGCTGGAAGTTGGTGTTGGTGATAAGTTACTGCTCAGTGTAAAGCTCCAGTAGCAAATGTCTGTTGTCATTGCAGTTACCAATGACGTGTCTGCGAAGTACTCCTCTCCAGGCATCCATCTTGGCCCACTCTGACATTGAAATCGCCAAGGTTTATCACCTTATTGTCTGCAGGTGCAGCTTTGAAGTAGAACTTGTCTTCTTCTGCATGTTCAGCTTTACGAGTTGGACCGTAAACGTGGAAAAGCATGGCATACTGGTTGAGTGAGAGTGTGTGTGTGTGTGTGTGTGTGTGTGGCAGATTTTCCAGCCTGGAGGCGATGGAGGTTCTGACCATGAAGCCAACACCTTAAAGACTTCTGTCACAGGTTTGCCTGATCAGAAGAGGGTGTATTTGGCACCATACTCTTGAAGGCTGCCTTCCCCTGGGAAGTGGACCTTGCAATGATGACATTTAACTAGCCAGTTTGTATGTGATCAGAGCTGAGCATCGTTCAAGTTGGTTGGTATGATCTACATCAAGCATGGTTCTAATGTTCCAGCTTTGCAAGATTTTTTTTTTGCATCTTTGGAGGTGGGTGTGTACCTTCTTTGTTTTGCAGGTGTTCATCTGTTTAAGATTCCCGTTGACCATGGCAAGCCAACTGGGGTATGAGAGACGAGCTTTGGTTAGGTCAACTTTTCTAGGCCCCTCTCCTTGTGGAGCAAGCAGTGCAGTTTCTAAATAGGGCTGCTTGGTTGTTCAGGGTGCTGCTGGGTGATGCTGTCATCTGAGTCAACATCTTACTACCAATATCTTGAACTGTCTGCATGCAAGATTAGAACTGCGACTTACAGTGACATCTGCTGTTTCGCCCCTTTACAGAGCTTGCAAGAGTTGGTGTTTCAGATGTGTCCTTTAGGTCTGAGCAATTAAAATTTTAGATGGTGTGCAATGTGTGCAATACTGGCCCCACCCTTTATACCCATGGTTCATCTGTCATGGTCTAGCAAACTGGGACAGTGACAGTGAGGTCCTCAAGTTGTAGGTTTTACATCACTGTCCTTGTCCTAGATGGATTGCCCGCCAAGGCTGTTGAGCTCCATCTGCTCCTAGTATGAAATGGCTATTTAACCTTTAGCTGGCTCCCTAAACAGGTAAGGTATTATCACCTTAGGACAGGGCGAACCTGGGGGCAATGGTAATTAACGAGTCACTCTACTCTCCCCAAAACTATAGAACTCCTGAACCAGAGCCTTACCACTGGTTGCAGTTTAATGTCCTACCTAGGACTTGTGTGTGTGTGTGTGTGTATATATATATATATATATATATATATATATATATAAAGTGACAGTAGGCAAAGATGCAATTTGGATTCAAGGAGAAAGACATTGGAAAAAAAAAATCTTGTAAGAAACAAACAGCCAATAAATGAGACAAAGCATCACTGCTGGAGTATTTTTTTTTTTTTTTTTTTTTTTTTAATTGTTTCTGCCATCACTAGTCCTTATAATGATGGTAATTCTCAAAAACAAAATAAATAGAAAAATGTTAATGTTTGTTTAATAAAGTTTATCACTGCTGTGAAATTTAATAACACTAAAAATGATAATGTTTGTACTATTTTTTTAAATATTCAGTGAAACAAACAACTCTGAAAAATAAATTTTATTTATTAATTTAAGGAAAGCAGTGATACTGTTTATCAGAGTATTTTATAAGTTAAAAACAATTCAGAATTATTGAAAACTTATTTGTTTGCATAAAATTATAAAGTTTTTTTTATTCATGTTTGCTCATCTGTATATTGTTATTCATTAAACTTGTCAAATAGTGTTATTGACAACTGTCGTATTGTTTTTTAATATTATATATATATATACATATATATATATATATATATATATATATATATACACACACACTTTGAAATATTGACAACTAAGGGGTATATGAATAAGTAAACTAGCTGGATTAATCAATCTGGATTGTAAGGAGAAACAGAAAAATTTAATAATACGAAAAAATTTCATGTTTTATGTTAAAATAGTAGTAGACCTAAAATTTCAAATAGGTAAAAAGCTTTGTTTTGCAAGAGCTTTGGAACATATGTAATTCATTTGTATTAATTAATAAAAAGTTCTTAATAAATTTTAGTTCATGCCGCTTTCTTTCAGTGCTTATGCAACACTGAACTTTCTTTAGAAATGCATTCTTAATGGTCAAGTCATGTTGAAAATACTGGTTCTCATTTGATTACTTAAGTTGAGCAATGTCAAACAGCATCATTACTTAGATGGGGGACTGCTTTGGAATGCTGTGTACTGTAACCAATCTCTTTAAATAATCTGCAAAGGGTTGATAAAACACAAACAAATCAATCAAAAGTTGTTTTTGTTTCCAACTTCCTTTTGGTATAAAATTATCTGGTTTTGTTTTTTCTTTCTCCATGTATTATAGATAGCATCGGTACTGGACCAGGAGTCATTCAACTGGATAGTTTTGTTCCTGGCTATTCCTTGAATATGGGCAGACGAGGTAGTCAACCCAACCCAGGTGAGTGAACTTTGAAGACTTGCTTATTAGATATACAGCTTAGATGTTGTCAAACTTGAACTTAGTCTTAAGGACTCCTGTTACCAGATGGCTTTGTTGAAGTGTTTCTCTTACTGAGCTTTTCATATGTTTAAATTTAAAGATTATTTGGTATTCTCATTTATACATTTGTTTTTTTCGCTTTGAAAAACTCTTGTTGTTTCACGTAACCATTTGGTTGTTATTCTTCTCTCCAATTCAGATTTTTGTAAGAGACTTAAGGCATTTTGCACAAATTTGCAACTTCTACTATAAAGATAGGACATGGGTGGGTATGGGATGTTTACAGTTTCCCATCCTTGCACCATGATTTTTTTCTTTTTTTCCAGTCAATATAAAAAAATAATTGTACTGCTTTTTGTTTTTATTAATTTAAATTTTTTTACCTAAATTAATGCTTTATTTTAATCACAGCAGTTCAGACAAAATCTGAATGTTAAATTCATTTGGTTTCTTATTTTATTTCATTCACCGTAACAGTTTATTCTTGTATGCTTTTTGACTTCTAGGAAGCTACCAAAATCAGTACAGCAACCGCCGTTTGCAACAGGATGGTAGTGTAGGAGGCCCTGGTGGCAATGTCAGTAGTGGTGTGGGTGGGAGTGGCAGCAGCCCCAGATCATCTCGTCGTGGTAACAGCCAGCAGTCCCTGCAGCAGAATCAATCACAATCCCAACAGATCTACCAGTTACAACAGAACCACCAGTCAACACAGATGTCAAATATGCAGCAATCATTGCTCTCACAGCCGTCACAATTGTCCCAGGCTCAAAGGGTACAAGGTTAGTTGCATTATAGCTTTTTTTTTTTTTTTTTTTAAAGCTATTTGTTAATTAAACTATAATTAATAAGTCCACATTTAATGCAGCTTGGTTTTTCAGGAAATTTATGAAGAATAAAATTCTCTAATTTCATTAAGCCAAGGTTAATGTTACAGTAAGTTTATTACTATTATTGTAGCTAATGTTAACTTCCTAAATCTCATTAACCTGAATCCTGGTGGTTTGCAATGTGTGTAAGAAGAGGGGGAGAAGTTTCTTTCAATCTAATTGTTTGATATTTATGTTTAGGGACAGGAGGTAGCAGAGACTTGCCTCCGAGGTTTGTCCGAATGACCATTCAGCCGCCAACAGGACCAGAAAAGACAAATTCCAACTCTGAAGAGATCAGTCTTCGACCTTCCAAGAACTTCAATGTATTCCGCCCGACAGTGCCAAACATGCTTCCAAAATCTGCTCGTGGTGGTCCACCATCAAGTGGAAGTCAGCAGACTGTTTTCCAGTCTCCTATTTTGGACATTGGATCGGGCACTGCTCCTCACTTACTTGCAAAACAGGTTAGTATCATCACTTTGTGTGTGATAAATATATAATTCCTTGGTTTTCTTGTTTATTTAGACTGTAACCTTAACTTTCTTGTAAAAGCAAAATATTTTTTTTATTAGCCTTTGTAGTATTGTCTATGTTTTGAGATGAGATATTGTAGTTATTTACATTGTTCAGACTGTTGTCCTCTTTGAAACCTGGCCAAGTGGATAAAGTTACTGGCTGAATCCAGTAATTTGACCCAAAGAGTTGAGTTCAATACCTAACTACAGCAAAAGTGAACAAAAGTTGAGTTCAAGAAAAATAACTGATCTTTGGAATAGGCATGGCATGTGAAACTAGAACAATCTACCCCAGTGAATGAAATAAAGGATTCAATTTGAAATTCCAATTGCCAAAACATGAATATGGCAACAAAGATGAAAAAACAGTCTGAATAATATAAATATCCTTTATAGGTTCCAAGTACCTACTTATTTTTACTCTCGTATGTAAAACATTAGTGTTGTTTTCCTTTGTGATTGTAGCCCCAAATTACAATCAAGCAAGCTAACCCTGATAAAACCAAGACTGTCAAAAAGGCTCCACCCACAAAGAAGGAGCTTGAAAACAGCATGGTAAGAAAACTTTATTAACATATTCTGTTCTCTTTTTTTCCATTAAAATTTGAAATATGAATAGATCAAGTGTCCATCTAGATTTTATAGAAAAATAATCATTAACTGCCATATTCTTGCTAAAAGATTGGTCAAACAATTTCATTCATCATTAGTCCCTGTACTGCTTCAATCATCGGAAAGCAGAAAAGGCAAACCCCCTCCTCCGAGCTGATTTAGTGGCAGTGGCTCTCAGGAGTTTTGGCATTGTTATACCCATCTACTTTTTGATGTTGTCTGACCAGCTCTTGCCTTGACATACCTGACTGTCTTCAACTTCATTGCAATACCCACTCCTCCCAAATAAGGCTGTTTGCTTTGACTGAAGACCCATGTCTAGGGATGGGAGCCTTGTGGTTGAGGGCTTCAGGAGTCTGGTACTTCTGATTCCCAACATGTCACTGTGGCCCAGTCCAATGACTTGGCTGGTTATGTCAAGCCCAGATTTGCTTTCTCCTGTATTAGAACGTAATAGTTATAGGGTCAATCATGCTGAATAATGATAGCTTAATGTCCCCAGGTTAGTAGTAATCTTGGGTACCAAAGCTTGGATTTTCTAAAGTTTCTTTCCCCACTGTGAATTTACTGACTAGGTAGCCCTCATAGGCCAAGGTGAATGGGTTTCCCCACTATCCCTGTGTGAATCTTTGTGGTGGCTAGGGAGTTCAGACAATGAACTTCAAATAATACTTATATGGGTAATGAAAAAATAATAAATAAAAAAAAATAAAACTCCCAAGCAACTGCATACAAATAGGATCAGATGAGGAGAGTACCATTCCCAAGATTCGTAATCCTGGAATCAGAAGAGAATTCTTTCAAAACACTTCAGGTTTTTCAGACAAAAATATCTTCCAAAGTAATGCCAAACAATGTTAAAAGCCTGAAAATTGGCGCAATACTTGTTTAAGTAGAAAAAAGATGCTGACACACTTCTGAAGATGAAAGAATTCCATGAAGTAAAAATCAAAACCTACTCTCACAAAAACATTAAACAATGCAAAGGAAATGATGAAAAACAGGCCTGTCCCCTGCTCCATGGAGGAAATAAAATCTGAATTAAAAAACAAAGAATCATCACTGTAAGAAGAGTCAGCATTTTAAAGAAGAAAAGAAAAAAAAATGGGGGAGAACTAATACAAGCAAATACATCTGTATTAATATTTGATATACCTGCAAGAAGTCAAAATAGGTTAGAAAATTGTGGCGGTCAAACATGATATCACAAACCCCCCTCTGTTATAACTGTCAAAAGTTTGGTTATCACAAGGATGTCTGCCATGGAAAAACCATGTGCCAAATGTGGTCAGCGAGACCCACACCACATAACAATATGTATAAATTTGCCAACAGCAGTGAAAACTAATCAGCATATGCCAGATTATGTGAGAATGGAGGATGGAAAAAGATTATGACTATAAAACACTAGGAACCTATCGGGAAGCACACAAAACTGGAAGGTTTTTTATATATAAACCTACTCACAGATCATTAAAAAAAAAATGATTGGCCCAAATTGAACGATAAAAGTGAAACTAATATAAAGAACAATTATTTGTCAGAACTAAAGATACCAAAAAATCTCCCATAAAGATTAATTCTACCAAACGGTTCACAAAGATCTCCAATACCCCCAATCATGCTCAACAGAATACATATTGTCCAGAAATTCAAGACAGATCTCCCAAAGAACCAAAACAAACAGCAATAAAAGCCTGACACACAGACTCCAGACATGAATCAAAATAAAAAAAATTGATTTGATTTATTAGACAAAATGAAAAGAGGAAAGTCCTTGCACTGCCAACAACAAAAGCAAAAACTAAAAAAAGACAAAACAAAATCCTATACTGCAAATTAACAAACTATTTAGAACTATCAACCTGAATCCTTAAACAACTGAAAACCATGACAACACAATAATAAAGTAGAATATAAGAGGTGCTAAAATCAATTTTATTGAATTTTAGTTGCTGACTACAGCATGTAGCCCAACAATAATATTCCTACAGGAAAGTAAAATGCTATGACAGTATAAACAGGGTTTGCACAGGTTCTGGAAACCTTGAAAAGTCCTAGAAACTTGACTGGGCCTTTTTCAGCCCAAAAGCTCGTTGAAAAGTTCTGGAATTTTCTAAGTTGGGCTGTCCCCACAATCCCTTTTCTCAATTTATGAAAGTCAAGATGCCAAACTTCAGATGTGGCTTCTTACCAGCTGAAATTATCTTTTAAGAAATTTTTTTTTATCGGTAATATTTGACAATTATTCTGAATGGTAGTTTATTTCCTTGATTAGAATGACTTCATGACCTTGTAAGGCAACCCTCATTCAACAAAAGAAAAAACAAAGATAAAAAAGTGCCAGTATAATATGTGGTCTAAGAAATTCTGTTACTGGTATAGTATGTGGCCTACCTTAAGTGCATTATAAGGAAGTATCATAATTGTCTAGTTTGCATTATGGAAAACAATTAGTTTCAATAAATAGCCAAATACTTATCTCTATAAATATACTCTTATTAAAGTAGACCATGTACTGTACCAAAATCAAAGAGGTAGGCCACATACTATATACTAGCACCAATAAAAAATGGTGTCAGAGACAAACATCTTCATCAAAGATAAATTAATTCACACTCATTGAATTTGCAGTTGAAAGGAAAATAATTTATTTTAAAGTAATAGAATACATTTTAAAATCTTGAAAAATTTATCAGTGTTTTTAAAATTTGAGCAATTGAAATTTTATTCTCGTTTCCATTTCAAAAGTAAAAAGTTTTATTTATTTTTTTGTCAACAGTGAGAGAATTCATACTGAAAAAGATACTTTTTATGCATTCTGTGTCAATGTGTATTTATGTGTAAAATTGTTTGTCTAAATTGTTGCTAAAAGTACCAAGTTTGAGAATAAAAAATTTGATTAAACAAATGTAGACAGGAAGGATAGAAAAGGTGCCTTTGTTAGAAAATGCGTCTTTGAAAAAATAAAATTATTTTTAAAGTTTGCAGGCTAATATTGACTTGTATCTCTAGCTTTTGTAAGTGTGAAAAAATGATGACATATATTAAAACTTTTTTTTAATTTGACTTTTATTGCTTAGTTTTAAAAGTTCAATCTGGCAAACCTGTCTTTTTTTTTAAAATTTTTTTTTTAATTTTTTTTTTCTGTATATCTGCCATAAATGGCTACAAAATGTACAAACATGTTAACAACTCTTAAACATTTGGCCACATGTCATCAAATTTGTGAACTTAATTGAAATAAACAGAACTTTCTCCAGACCAAATCCTTCTCTATTGTCAAATGTGAATGTTTTATTTTCAGGGGAAGCTACAGATTTTTTGTGTCTATTTTGAAAGACATTGAATCCTTTCTGATAATTTATCAAAGTGATTAAATCATTGCTTCCTTGTAGATGATCTTTTTAGCATGATCATCAAACTTAAGATTTGTAAAGGTAGAGCACACTAGAAAGATATAAATTTTCCAAACTGAATTAATTTATCAGAATGTTGTCTGAGCCCATCTGAAGATCCCCTGCACCCTGGCTGTTGACTGCCTATGCAGCTCTTCCACCTAGTAGTAAACAATATTCCCTCATGTTTTAGCCTGCCTGGTGAAGCATTTACTTCAGGTATTGTGTATGGAACCAGCATATGAAATATATAACTCAACATAAAACTAAATAAACTAGATAATTATTCACTATTGTTATATTGATTAGTTGTTTAAAAATTTAATAAGTGAAGATACAAAAAAAAGTTATAATTAAAGCTTAGAAAGCATGTTAGAAATTAGTTGTTAGACTTAACACATCTCTTCTAAAAGTGAAAATTTTGTCTTTAGTTACCATTCACCTTGTAATAAGGACATTAAATAATGTAAAAAAAAAATAGTTGGAAATATCCAACTCATATAAAAATGGATATATTTATGTGTCTCCGTTCTAACGAACCCTACTCCTATGAAACCCTTGGTCCCAGTTCAACAAAAATTGGGTCACTTGTCAATCATGAACCTTTTGCTGAATGCAGAATTTTTTGAATGGACTTACAGGGTATGGCAAAAATAACCGAAACACTTAAAATTTATGAACTCGTCTCTGAAGCGCATTATGTGAATTCAACCAAAATCAGGTAATTTGTAGATAAAGGTTTAAACCTTTTGATGTAGACACAATTTTTTTTAATCAATGACAAACATAATTTTGGATGGTCTTTTGTGCAATTTTATGCATTTTTAAGTTGACATACAGGGTGTGGCAAAAATAAATGGATAATGTTGCTTGTTGTGATACAAATACAACAAAAATCAATACTTCACATTTTTTTTTAAATTTTTAAAAAAATTTTTTTTTTATGTCACACTAACCTCATATTGGAGCTTTCTAAATTGGCACTGACCTTACCATTTCAACATAACTACTAAAAAACCTCTGAGCAATGCCAAGCTATACAGCTAGTATATTATAAATATAATAATTTTCATTTTAAGGTTCTTTAATTTTTTAATTTTTTTTTTTCCCTTGTTTGTTTACTTTGGTTGCTGACGTTTTTATCAAAATGTTACAGTGTAATAAATGCCTTGTCAAACTGGTCTATTTTCGTTAGAAACAATCAGTTATTTAATTTAGAAAGGGATATTTTATTACTCTTTTTTTTTCTTTGCAGACTGCCTTGCTGGATGATTACTTCAACAGTGGTGATGTTCCGACTGCAGTCAATGCATTCAGGGATTTGAATGCTCCTAACAAGTAAGTTATTTATTCTTTCTTTACTACTATTTAACTAAATATATTTACCTGATTTCGTGTTCATTTTCCTTATTTACATGTATGCTTCTATTTTTTTTATTTTTTTCAGATATGTTGCTGATGTGATTTATAAAATGATGATCAATAACATCGATAAAACTGGTAGGTATGAACTCTGTACTTTACATAATCTACCGTCACTGTCCAAACACTGACACAATTTTACCTTTAAATGCAAAGTAGATGCAGGTGATTATTTGTCTGCAAGTTTTTAAACATGACAATCATTATAAATTGTTTATAAATGCTGGTGTGACAAATTTACTTTATTGGTTAATATCAAGTGTGCAAAATTATGCAAAACACCTAAACTACTTTTCCTGGTGACTTGTATGAATTAAAAAAAGACAACAAAACTGTATAATTCACTTGAAATTATATTAAACTGAATTAAGTAGTTTTTGTATGAATTATTAAATTATTTTTCTAGATTCTGACAGAGAAAAGGTCATGAATCTTTTGTGTGCTATGAAACCAGAAAATTTATTGACATCAGAAAATTTCATGGATGTAAGTACCTACAATATCTAATTTGTATTTCTATGTAACTTCTTGTTAAACCGATTCTCTTTTAATGTCAGTTAAAGTTTTTATGAGAAAAATAATTATATTTGAATGTTTTCTTTCATTTTACAAAGATTTCTAGAAATTGTTTATGTATTTAAAATCCATGCTGAAAGTTTTGAGGATTGACTTTGTGTGTGTGTGCACATATGTGTGTAAACTTTTTGTGATGAAAGTAATTCTAGAGATTTTACTAAAGATATTTATTATTTTCAGTTTTTTTTCTTATAAAATTTTTTTTTTTCTCTGTCTACCTCCCTCTCTCTTGTAGGCATACCGTCGCTTGCTTGACAAATTACCTGAGCTGGAGACGGACATTCCATTAGTGAAGTCATATGCAGCCAGCTATGCAGCCCAGGCCATTGCAGGAAATGTTATTTGCCTGGCAGATTTGGCTGAGGCTCTTGAGCGAGGTGCTCACTATCCTCTGTTTCTCATCTGTCTGCAACAGATGCACAAACAGAAAGATAAAGAATGGTTGGTCAATATTTTTAATGATAGTAAGATAAACTTACAGGATATGTTGCCTGGTAAGAATTTTACTTTTTGTTTTGTAAATTGGTATCTTATTTTGCAAAATAGTTTTGTTGATATAACTTTATCCTTGCCAAAGATTTTCTACTATACTACATCTGTCAAGTAATTACGTGGAAAGTCTTTTTCTGCCTTGTTATACTACTTAGTTATTAGGACAAATGTTTTTGGTATACAATCTTTGTATCTCCAAGTCAATAATGAGTGGTGATTGGCATGAGCTGAAATAATGGTTAAATTTTAGGAATTTTATAATTATTAATATATTTAAAGAATTGATTTCTTTGTTAGTGATCAATTAGATAATATTTGTAAAACTGCATGCTATTCTAGATTATCTAAATAAATAAAATTATAATTTTGAATTACAAATTTACCAGGTAAATATTTGTTCTATTGCCAAACATTCTTGACTCTTTTTTGTTTATAGTCAATAAATTACTAAAGCAATTGTATCTGATATTGAACAATTTGATTAGAATTCTAAGTGGGGAAATAAATTATTTACACACCATCGCACATTTGATGTAATAATGATGTGGCTGAATAAAACATAAAAAATCTTCTAGGCCTTATATATCTACTTCATAGTAGATAAGTTTTGGAATTGTTTTCCTACTCTTCTTTGATCCTTGTCTTTGTGAGGAGTTTCCCTTTTACCTACCTTCAATTTCAGAAATTGACCAAAGCAAAGAGAAAATGATGGAAATTTTGGAAGATCGAGGACTCAGCTTCCTGTTTCCTCTTCTTCGCATCCAATCTGAACTTTGGAAACAGATCCAGTCTGATCCAAGTGCCACGGCCATCTTTAAGTGGATCAAGGATAAAGTCCAGAATGATCTTCACTATAGCCCTGGCTTTGTTAACATTTTGACCACAAGGTACTCTAATTTTTTTTATGCACATCCCTATACTCCTTAGCTCCCATTCAGTATTTTAACTTTTTACAACCTAGGAAGATTAAATATATGTTTGTTTAATTTTTGCAAAGACTTCTTTTTTTTATGTTGGCTACTTGTAATATTTAGCTTATATTAATTATGGCTTAACTTACCTTTTTTACTAAAAGAATATATATTTGCAGTTTAAATTAGAAAAGGACTTGTTACGTAAGCCTTGCTCATTTTTAAAAAAAAAATTTTTTTTTAGCTGGATTGAGTTTCCCAAATCTTTTATGGTCTTGATTGGGGCCAACAAATTTTCAGAACCACCTCCTTGTATATGTCATTAAATAAGTAACTTGATGTATGCTTGCCGATTATAACCAGAATGGACATTATGCAATGAGAATTTGGGTTCAAAATCAAGTTACAGATTTGTTTGTCCAACCCTATATTTCTGTTAGAATCAGAAATAAGTTGACTTATTTAATTTTTTTTTTTTCTATTCAACTATAAATTCAGTCGATGCTCGTCTGTACCCCCCCCAAACTTTTTTCTTTTCTGCAGTATTCTGAAATATGTGACTAAATCGTCAACATTGTCTGAAAACTGTGACCCCACTGTTGTACCAGACAAACACTTATCTGAGAAAGAGAGGGAATTGCTGGATAAACTAAAGGTAAATATGTATCCAAATCTAATAAAGTAAATTGAAATGTTCACAGCATACTACTGCTTATGGCCATATCATGTTGAAACGCTGGTTCCCATATGGTCACCAAAGTTAAGCAATGTTAAGCCTGGTCACTACCTAGATGGATAACTTTAAGGGAATACCAGATGTTGTAAGCTTGGATGTGAAAATGGTGTAATGGATAATGGCTAAGAATTGTTGTTCAAAAAGCAGTGGTTGAATTCCTGTTAGATTCATTATATTTTACTTGTGTACGTATCCCCTTCTCTCCCCACCTCTGGGTTAATTAGTAAGACTTGTATCACTAAATCATTATCTCCAAAGAAAGAAAAAAAATTTCTTACAATCTAAAAATTGTTCACTGGCTTTAAATAACCTGAAAAGGGTTGATAAACCATAGAAAATGAATGAATGAGTTAGTATGTTTCATAGCAAATAATAAAGCCACTGCTTAAAGAATATTTTGTTGGAAAATAAGATTGTAAAGATTCTGGTTATGTAGCAAAATTTTGATTTAAGATTCTTATACATCTTTTTTTTTTTTTTTTTTTTGTTTTTTCTTCTTGTTTTGTTTAAATATCATCAATGGCAAAAAAAAACAAAAAAAAAACGGCTGTGATTAGTATGTCTTTGAGATGGAAATAAGACAAATATTTAGCACAAGACATTGACTTTAGTTCTAAGTTTGTCCTGACACATGAATGTGAAATTCACAACAGTTGAACGTTTTGGTGTAACTTAAGGCTTGTTTTTGTGGTGGTGCTAACATTGTCTCTATCACACAGCAAAACACTTGAGATTCAATTAGGATAGTTTGATACTTTTAAAACACTTGCTCATTTGTCCTAATTTAACTCTAAAAAAAAACTTTTTTTTTTTTTTTTACCAGGTTGTTCTGCAACGTTTCCTCCATGACCACATCGGACTGCAAGTTAGTGCACTCTATGCATCACAAGTGTTCTGCTACAATTGCCACTTTCCTAAAAGTAAGTCATTTATTAATGCATTGAATTTTAGCTGTCAACATTTTAAACTATTCAACATAATGACCTTTTTGTTTCATTCTGATATGAATTCTTGCCTTATAACATAGGTTATGGATTTGTGCACATTTTGCATGTGTTTAAAGCAATATTGTAACTAGTGTTTAACTCAGTTCTAAAATAGACAATTAGGATTTTATTTTTAAAAAAATGACTTGCAAGTATCTGACTTCATTAGCAAAACATTTTGATTATGGAATTTTTTTATGTCTTTTTGCAATTGTAAAAAATAACTCACTTGACTGAATTCACATTTTCTGGAAACACTTCTTTTTGCTTATTTATTATTAGCATTAGAGTCCAACCATAAGCTACATGGAGGTAGATCCTAACATGAAAATAACTTCAGTTGATGCTACTGTTGGGCTTGCATTTAATGTGCAATAAAAGTTTATAATAACTTTACATGTTTTTGCATGCAAAATACTGACTGGGATAATTCTGTATTTAATTTCACCATTTTCCACTACTAAAAGGATGAATGAAGGGCCTTGTGAAAAGGTCACATAAGTGCTTTGAGTAACTATTCTTAAACATGTGCTAAGCTTTGTTTCATACCTATATCTCTCATTGGAAATCTTAAAAATGAATTGACTGAGGGAATTTATTGGCTTCTCTGGAAAGTTTGTGCCAATTTTTAGTCATTCATGTTCCAACACATCAACAGATATAATATACTTACATTTCCAATTAGAGCACACTTCAAACTATATCTAAGAAAGTTTAAAATGACTTCATGTCAATTTTGCTTCCCTATAAAAATAGAAGATAACATGCATTTTAGACACTTGATGCTCTTTTCCTTTTATTTTATTTTTTTGTTACCATAAAAACAAAAAATGTCTCCATCAACTAAAAATATGTGCTATGTACAGTGAAGGTGCTTTAGCTGAGAGAACTATACAGAAGTGGTTCACTGATTGTAGCCTTATTGATGAAGAATGCTCGGACCGTCCCCCCCCCCCCCCCCCCACACACACACTACAGGTGATGACCAAATCAAGATATTGATTGAGAATAATCTGTATCACACAATGCAGGGATTGGCAGAAACACTAAATTTATCAATCTTCCATCCATGAATACTTAAGTGAAGCTTGGGTACTCAAATTGCTACTATGTTTGAGTATCACATGATCTGAGTGAAAAGAATCTTTTGGGTTAGATTTCTACCTGATTTGCTCTATAAACGCAATGAAAATTTACGCTTTTTGAAGTAAATTGTGACAAGTGATGAGAAATGGATTGTTTACAACAATGCCCAGTAAAAAAAGATCTTGGGGCTAAAGTGACATAAGCCAACTCAAAAACTTCATACTAAAAAAGTCATCCTGTCCATCTGGTGGGATTGGAAAGGAAACCTGTACTATGAACTTCTGCCAAGAACCAGTCAATTGATTCTGAAAAGTACTGCTTGCAACTTGACAAATTACAGGCAGCAATTCAAGAAAAAAATGCCCAGAATTAGGAAAAAGATGTTTTCCATCAAGATAATGCTAAGACCTCACCTTTCTTTGGCAATCCAGCAAAAATTGTTGCAGATTGGCTGGAATATGTTATCTTACCCACCATATTCACCAGACATTGCTTCTTTAGGTTTCATTTATTCGGGTCCTTGCAAAATAATCTCAATGGTAAAAATTTTAATTCTTTTGATGACCTAAAAAAACACCAGAAATTCTGGGAAGATGGAATCTTGAAGTTGAAAGAAAAAATGGGGAATGCTTGTGCAACAAAATGATTCATATTTAGTTAAATAAATATTTAATGTCATAATTTTTTGTTTTAATTTCTCTAAAAAAAAATTGGCATGAACTTTCTGGTTAAACTAATAGTACATTCCTAATTGATTGCTAGGATAAATGATCTTATTTTTCTTTCAATAAGGATGAAATTTTCATTATTTACATACTAATGTCCTCATCTGTTATTACAATAACATTTTAGCTGTTGTGCTCTCTGGCCTTCTACTTAAGGAATGACTTGCCCTGTTTCAAGTAGTACAGACTTATTTGTTGAGAACAGGACTTGCAATAACTAAACTGTATATAATATGAGGCAGGATATCTCTAGACTTGGACAGTAGAACAAGAACAAGCTACTGTAAATTAATTAATCAGTTCAGTTTGAAATTTCATGAAAGTTGCTTGGATTAATAGAGGACTAAAGACCAGCAAGTATAATGGCAGAAATGTTGATAGTAGCAGCAAAGAAAGAACATTAGTCTGACTGTAAATCTTAATTCCTCATCTCAGAAATTCATGCTGAAAAATGATTTTCTTGATGAAATCTTTTGGAGTTTTTTTTTTTTTTTTTTTTTACCTGTCATTTTACTGATTGACAAAATTATATATTTTTGTTCTAAACTGTTCATTTTTACTTTGTTGTTGGGAATCTGATAGCTTTTAGAAATATATATATATATATATATATATATATATATCTGCTAAGTTTAAGAATTGTTGTGGTTGGATTGAATAAACTTTGTGTTTAGTGGTGGCATGTTTGATAATTTCAAAATGAAAATTGGCCCGCTTCTAGCATTAGCCAACAAATTAGTCAATTTTTTAATTATTTGCAATCGTCATGAATGACTTTTATTTCCATTTCAGAGTGAGTTGACTTTAATTTTCTAATGTACACTAGTTATTTTTTGTTTGCAAATTAAAATACATTGTATTTTGATATTTATTTGTAGACATGTTACGTCGGTTCTTTATGAACTTTTATGATATGGAAATTATTGAAGAAGAAGCTTTCTTAAAATGGAAGGAAGATATTAATGATGAATATCCTGGCAAAGGAAAAGCTCTCTTTCAGGTAACTTCCATTTTCATATTTGAGTTTGTTTTACTGTGTTGCATGTCTGTCTGTCTCTCCCCACTCCATTATTCTGTTGTAAATAACCATGTTTTCTTGTTGCAGGTAAATCAATGGTTGACTTGGCTTGAGCAGGCTGAGGAGGAATCTGAAGATGATGATGATGAAGATTGAGCTGTGTGGATGTTTTCTGCTGCTGAATTCTGTTTGTTGTAGCAGATTATTATTTTTTTTCCCTACTTATGCCAGACTCTTAACTAAAAGGATACAGAAAGCAAGAAAAAAAAATGTTTGCTTGCTCTGTAACTCTCATTCTACACATAATGAGAGAGAGATAATAAAGTAGTGATTCTATTAACTCATGCAGCTATCTGGATAGTTAAAAGCAGCAACTACCAACATATTCTACATGCATTAAAACATTAGCAATGAAGAAACCTGTCTGTTCCCAGCCAGCCAGACAGGATGACATACACACACTCGCGCACGCAAGCACACACACACACACACACATCTCTATATATGATATATATGTACTTCTGTCTAGCTGTATGGACTTTGCAGACACTTAAAGAAAAAAAAAATTCCATATATCTTGACATAAGTTCTTTTTCTTTATTTCTTTTTTTTTTTTTCCCTCCTATACAAATTGATAAAACTTTTGTTCTGTTCTAATTTATTTATTGCCCTTCCCTTTTCCTTCATTTTCCTCCTCTTTGTTGGTGTGGGCTGTTCTCTGTTGTTCTACCCTCTCTTTTTCCTTTCCAACAACTGACTGACCAACCAGGGACTTGTTCACTGCATTCTAAACCAACATAACAAAGTTTAATTGAAAAACAAATGTTTAAAAAAAAAAAAAAAAAATTAAAAAAATCGGAAAATTACAAAATAAAAGAATATTTGCCTATGAAACTGGGAGAGAAATGGTTTTAAATATACAGTCTCGTCAAGAATGAATATACCAAAAAACAAAACAAAACCGATGGAATTAAGAAACAAAAAACAAAAATAAAACAAATGCTGGGAACTTTAAAAAAAATTGTCAGTCCATTATTTTTGTTTTCTGTTTGTGAGGTGTTTGTATTTTTTATTTTTAAAAATTTTTTAAAATTTAGTTCTTTGGCCCATATTTCTTTACTTCTGCATGTGTGTGTGCGTGTGTGTGTGTGTGTGTGTTGTTGCGCAATCTGCTGCTTTACCACTTAATTTGGCTCGTGTGTAAACCCACCTTTAGTAACAAACAAACCTCCCAACCACAACCAGTCTTTCCAGCTGTAAAAAAAAAAAAAAAAAAAACGTGATTAGCTGTTAACATTTGCTGTTTATACTTCCTTCCTTTTCACTTTTAATTTTTCTCATTAGATCAGGTGTTTTTATATATATATATATATATATATATACACACACACACACACGTGCCCACCCAGTGTTATGAGCTTTTGGTTTTAGGGATCCAAGCTGGTGCATTAATATCAATACTGTCTACCTTGTTTGGTTACCAGTGGTAGATTGAATTTGGTTCACATTATTGACCTCTCCTGTTTGCTTGGATGCATTTTACTGTTTTGCATCTCTTCGTTTTGGTTGCTTCCAATTTTTTTTTTTTTTTTTGAATACTAGGCAGTTAGCACATATACACTCACTTATACGGTCTTTTACGAATGCAGAGTAAAAACATTTTATTCTTAGGTATCTATGTATATCTAATCTTTTCTTCTTGGGCTTATCTTGATACTTCTTAAGCCTTTGTCATAACAGGTACAAAGCTGTTTTCTCAGATCTATATATCTGAATACAAGGTCATCACATTTTCTTTTTCTTCCTCCTTAACTTCTTTCCCTAACTTAATTTTCATTCCTTTTCAAATTTTACTTTTGACTTACCAGATGCAATACATGTCTTGTCTGGTCAGATACCTCCTCTCTTTCCTTGGAATTGCAACTGGACTCCAGCCTATCAATTAGGATCTGTATTTTGGGCTAAAAACATGTTCTCTGAAAGTCTGATTTCTTCTAACCATCATAACTCATATTATAGTAATGTTATTGGAATAGGATAATATTGGACTGGATAGTTAAGAGGCATGATAAAGCAAATAATCTTCCCTTGTTTTGATGGATATTAAGAAAGAAAAAAAAACAAAACAAAAAAAAAAAATGAACAATAATAAAAGGTCTACCCCCCCCCCTCCCGTTCTGTACCACACCCTTCTTCTAAAAAGCAGTTAGACAAAAAAAACTTCCTCCCTTCAATGTAATGTGTGGTTGTCTGAACTTTAGTCACATGACTGATTGTGAAAAAAAAAATTCTTCTTCCTATAAAACCCCTTTCATAAGACTGAAATCAACACAAAAAAAAAAATAATTTGAAAAAAATTATGAAAAATTGTAAAATTATTAAAAAGAAAAAAAAATCCTCATTACTAAGAAATAAAATCATGACACTGCTCCATTTATCTGTTGGTTTGTGGTATTATTTTCATTTGTAGGAAATTGTCTTCCTGTTACTGTTTGTATTTGTCTTCTGTTTTTAATAAAGTGATAGTGTCCTGCCTTCGGGTGGCCAATGATGTTTGATATTTCAAGATCACACGGTCTTGGTCATTATAAAATCTCATTAAGTCTCTGGAAGTGAAATACTTTCCAAAACTCATTGTTAAAAGTTAATATTAATCAAAAGTTAAAAAAAAAAAGGGCGGGGAGGCATGCATATCTAGTTGGTGAACCTGTCACAAAATTTTTCTGCTACAAAATTATTACAAATTGTCTTTCAGTGGAGAAACGAACGAGCTTTGTTGGCAGTCCATCTTTCTACTGTCTACTTATAAACCCTTAACTCCGTATAATCTTTTGATATTGTGAAGAATATACTTGTTTTATTTAAGGCTTCTATTTGAAAAAGAAAATCCTAGTACAGCTGTGATTAAACTAGAAACCTCAATCATTGCTTTTTGAACTTAATGTTTATGTATCTTTTTTCTGTCCTAGTTTGTGATAAATGTTTGGGTATAACTTGTAGATAAAAATGTATCTTTTTAATGATTTACTTTCTCTCTTTTTTTTCTTCTTTTTTTTTTTATATTAATGTGGTCAATGTCTATGCAGTTAAAGATATTCTTTTCAAGGCAACTTAAAATGCCAAAGCGTTTTTTTTTTTTTTTAGTTTTTTTTATTCAATATTTAAAAATTTATACCCAGTGGAGTTATCAGGAATTAATTAGGAACTCTTTAAATATATAATTTCCAATATTTGACCTATTTAAATGGCAATATCAATTATAGGGCTTTAATACTTTCATAATTAAAGTCAGAAATTGACCTTAATGAAGGTACGTTCCTTAAAATGCAATTCATTAAACAACCTTTTAATGACATCCCCTATTTAGAAACAAAACACTACTTCCACATTAACTTGAGACGGAATAAAAAAAAAATGGTTCTATAAAATCGAAAATCCACTTTCCCCCCTTCTTTTCTGTTTTCCTTTCGGGCGTTCTATTTCCTACAGATATTACCAGTTATAAAATGTAAAAAATGAAAATCCTCTCTGGTTTAAACTTTAAGAGAATTTTTATATAATTTAGCTTACCGGGGTATTTTCTGATATTAAAATAAGTTAGTATTTTGATGAGGATTTTTCAGAATGTATTAATGGCTATGAAAAGTTTGAAATCTAGCGAGAATACATTACCCTCCATTAATATTATATATATTTCTCGCAAGAATTTGAAAATGCGATACTTGAATCAAATTCATGGGAAGTTGGTGTCTAAAAAGCAAGCGAAATATTTGATGCATTTCCCCCGCACGGAATATTTAATCGGAGACTAGCGTAGTTTCATGGTCATAATTTGAATTACCTCCCTTAGATTATTTCAGGAAAATTAGTAAAAATGGGTTTTTATAAATGAAAGGTTTCTTTTTTTTTTTTTTTTTTGTGTGTGAAGCTTTCATTTTAGCATTGAAAGCTAAAGTATTAAAATTATTTTTATTAAAAATATTCTAGTGTATTTTTTAAACATTGGTTAAAGTCGATTTCTAATTTTAGGAATGTTGACTAAATTTACTATAGTTATCGATCTTATTTTTTGATATATATGGTAACCCATACTTTCAAAATGGGCACATTTTATACACTTTTTTTTTTTTTTTAAATCTTAGAGCGTGATTTGATAAGCTTTTCAATTTTCCTTTGGTAAATAGTCTTCACTTAATAACCTAACGCAGACAATTTTTGTAAAAATTCATCACAACGTATTTTTTGCCAGATAATTTGTTTTTATAAAAGGACTTTTTTTTTTTTTTTTTTTTTTTTTTTTTTTTTTTCTCAACGAATTAGTGTAGGTACCTGAATTACTTTCATAGTTTATTGAATTTTTTTATTTTACTATTTGGATCAGTGTGTGTGTGTGTGAGGGGGGTTACATTCTATAATAACTAATAAACAGTTTGAGGACAATTTCGAGAAATTTCATGAAATTAAGTTGGGAGTAACAGGTGCACAAATATTTTACCCAAAATTTTATTAAAAAAAAAATCATAAATTTATTCGTGAATAAGTCCTGAAAGTTTCATTAAAATCTAACAATTATTTGATTTTTGTAAGAATTTCAAACACGCCAAAATTCTCTCCAACGGGAGAAAAAGATTTTTAACCAAAGTTTAGAATATGCTAGAAAGTAAGTACCTCCACTAAACCTCTAAAAATCAGTATAGTATGAATAAAAAAGGTCACAAATTTAATAAAACGAACTTTTCCATCAAAATGTTTATATTATTATTAAGAGTAAAGATCAAAGTAATTTGTAATTAGTTACATTTTTTTTTTAATTCCTTCTAACATCTTTGAAACTTTGGCAGAAAATCTTGTTTTGATTTGAGTTAGCTGGTAACCAAAACGTTACAACTTTTTACAATGGAAAATGTAATGATTACATCATTCACTTTTTTCCATTGACAAACACATTGAGAAATTCTCGCAAAAATCAAATTGTCGGGTTTTAATGAAACTTTCAATACTCATTCACAAATGAAATTATTATTTTTAAAGAAATCTTAGTAAAAATATTCTTTTATTTTTTACCTCTGATACCTCCCGCCACGTAAATCCATGAAATTTGAATAAATCTCAGTGTCGTGGTGTATAATTTTAACACAGGGCTCATTGGCGAATGTAAATAATTTTTTTTTTTCCCCCCTGTATCCGAAAATCTGCTCGGAAGAGTAAAATAAAAAAATGCAGAAACTCTATTTAATTTCGTAAGCTTTTAATTGCTTGAATAAGTAATAAAAATTAAGGACATTAATAGTCTGAAGAAGAAAAAAATTGATAACTAATGAAATTTTAATTGTTTTTATTTTTTATTTTTTTCTTAAATTATAAAGCTTTAAAAATATTTTTAAAATCTTTAAAGAATTGTTGCGGTTAGGTTTTTTTAGTTAAGAATTGATTATATTGCCTATTGAAAAGTTTAAAAATCGTTCTTGCACCCATATTTTTGAAACAATATATAAACTTTTTTTTATTTTGCGCATTTGATTTTTCTTTTGTTTTGTTTTGTAAATTTCTATGTGCAAATTAAAAGGTCAGTTTCCTCCCTTATTCGAAAAAAAAAAAGTACAATTTTGTCACTTATAAATGCCATACACTTTTTTTTTTCTAATCATGCCTGTCAACAAGTTCTTGATTTACGGTGCAAACAGGTCAAAGTTCAAATTTGAGTAAGAAATCGTTTTATTCTAAATTTTACGCTATAAGTAAGTAATATTTGTGTAAATCAGATTAATTTAACATAAAATTTGCTAAATTTTCCAAAAATAATGTCATAATGTTTACAAATGTGTCGATCGCTCAAAAATGGCGACAAAATTGGGGGGGGGAAAAAATCTCACTAACTAATATATATATATATATATTATTTATTTCTCGCGATTTAGTGGAGGTACCTGCTAGAAAGGATTAAAAAAAAAATACAAAAATAATTTAGTCTTTCATCTTAATAACAAACATTTTGACGATAAAACTTATTTTACTTATTCGCTTAAAATATATATATATATATCTGGAGTAGGCATCTCCACTAAATCGCTGAAAAACAGCATTGAATAAAAAGGCCACAAACTTTTTACATCAAGATCTTTGATATTTCCTCTTAATTAGAATATAAGTTTTTTTTTTTTTTTTTTTTTTTTTAATCCCTTCTAACATTCGAAATTTTGGTAAAAAAAAAATCTTGTCTTGATTTTAGTTATCGGCTGACTAAATCATTACGAGAGTTTGCAATCGGAAACGTAATATTGCATGAGCCAGTTTCCGGTGACAAACATTTTGAAAATTCTTGCAATGATTGTTGGATTTTAATGAAACTTTCAGGACTTATTCACAGATGAATGAAATTTTTTTTTTTGGGTGGGGGGAAATCATGGTTTAAAAAAAAAAATTAAATTAAATCTGTTACCTCCTTCCACGTAAATTCATTAAATTTTAAATTAAATTTTGTTACGATAATTGGCTTTATTAGTTAAACGCAGGTCTCCTTGGGGAATGTAAATCTATTATTTTTTTTAAATGTTTATTTTGAAAAATTTTGCCTTTTATTTCCAAAAATCTGCTCCCATTGATAAAATAACAATTGCAATATAACAGCTTATTTAATTTGATAAGCTTTTAATTGCTTGAATAAATATAAATTAAGGACATTATTGTCTGGATGAAAAAAATCGATTAATGAATTTAATATTTTTTTTTTTATTATAGTTTCAAAAATATATTAAAGATTCAAAGATTTGTTGGTTAGTTTAAAAACTTAAATGAAGATTGTTTACTAATCGAAAATTATTACAAATCGTCGTACCTTCCTATTTTTTAAAAATAATTTTAATTTGTATTTTTTGTGTATTTTTTTTTCTCTGTGTAAATTAAAAGCTCATGTGTTTCAGAGTTTCTTCCCTTTACAGGAAAATATTTGTACACTTACGTCACTTGTGATCGCCGTACACGTATGTTATCTCGCATTTGTCAACACACATGGTGGAAAGGTCAGAAAGTCGAACTCTGTGTCTAAGAAATAATCTTATTTATAGCATGGAATTTAGAATAATCAGATTAATTTAACATAAAGCAAGTTTTTTTTTTTTTAAACTGAGAATAAACTTTTGTTTACAAAATGTGTCGATCGGTCAAAAATGTTCGGAAAAATCTAAAAATTGAAAAGATTTAAAAAAAAAAAACAATTGAAAAATTTTATATCCCATTCATTATACGCTAAAGTATTTTGCTTACTGGAAATAGTAAATTTAATCCTTTAGCTTTCAATTAAAACTAAAATAAATTTAAGAAACCCTTTTTAAACATTCAATTTAAAATTTAGATATCGACGATGAGTAGAGGTACGTACTTGAGTTTTTTTTAGAGTTCAAATACCATTCGGCTTTTGCACAACTGATAGATTTTCGGTAACGAGATTACAAATATTATGGCTGCTGAGATCAATAAATTTAAACAAAATTTCATTGGACTTTCAAATAGCGACCCTCACTTTTTTTTTTTCTGCACGGAAATTTTATCTTTTTCAAGATTTGATATTTTGTTTTCTGATATATTTGCTTCTATTCCTCATCAGAGTGTGACGTTAAACTACATGATTAGCTCTCATCCACTCATAAAAGTAGGTTCGCTGGAAGAAGCGGGGGGGGGGGGGGAATAACATACCATGAAGAAAAAGTTTTAGCGTCAAAATCTGTTAAGGCCAAAGTATTTCTTTTTTATATAAATTCTTTCTGGCACGTTCGAAATTTTCGTTAAAATTTTCTCTTTTTTTATTTTATTTCACCCCAAGCAAGGCAGGACCATCACTCGTGCACAGTGAGAGAAAAAACTGGGTACCATGGGTAAAGAAGAAAGGCTAAAAGATGAACGAGATTCAAGATGGCAATTGACATGGCATTTAAATTTTTGGAGAATGCAGCTATCAGAGAAGCAAACAAACGAGAGTTCTGCAGACAGAAAGTGCGAAGAAAAATTATTCGAGTAGAAGTAGCCGTTTCATTTTAACTATTTCAACGGAAAAACAGCGTGAGACCTATGTGCCAATCTAGTTGCAATATTAAATTTTAAGGAGTCAGGACAACAGGGAAAAACACGCATCAAAGTTGCCATGAAAATGTTTGTAGAAAATACAGAGGGGAAACCATGTTACATCGGTGAGAAAGTGACTGAAGTCGAGATGCAAAGTCAAGATCGGTTATATTGCAGATCCTTCTTGGGATTTTGTCAAGAACCTCGAGGTGAATAACAGGAGCACCCGACCAGATATGGCAACAGTATTCAATGAACGGACGAATTGTAGATTTATAAATGTACAAGATGGATTCTGACGTGAAAAACGTTCTGGCTCGACACAATGACCCAACCTTCTTAGCAGTACATGAAGCTAAAGATTTTGTCGAGGACCTCGAAATGAATAACAGGAGCACCCGACCAGATATGGCAACAGTATTCAATGAACGGACGAATTGTAGATTTATAAATGTACAAGATGGATTCTGAAGAGAAAAGCTTTCTGGATCGACACAAAGACCCAACCTTCCTATCAATAGATTCAGCTATATTCGTTCATTTTCAGTAAAAGTTAGGAAATTATAGTCTTTTTGCGTTATATAAACACTGGAAATTCTTGCAAAAATAAAATATTTCTGAACTTATTTACAAATTAAAGATTTTTTAAAAACGACCATCAGTTGATAAAAATCTACTCTGAATCGTAAAATAAAAAATGCAATAAAACTAAGTTGTTTATTTTTGTGTGTAAAGAAAAAAACAATAAAGACTCCCCCACTATACTCGTGTATACGTTAACAGTTTTCCGCGAAATAATGTTAATGTTTTTTTCGTGTTGCTTTTTCTTATCAAGTGGAATAACTTCGTAATTTTATGTAAAAATTACCTCCCTTGAATTATTAATTCATGGTTGTGGTGTAGTGGATATAGACTTGGAACAAGAAATGAAGAACCGAGTTCGAATTCGTTGCATTCACTTACGCGAAAATACCTTTGGAAAATCCATCTCTTCTCCCCTAGCTATGGGTTAAATATAGCCTTGGTTGGCAACCAAACTATTGCAGAAAGAATGGCGATCTACTCTTTTGTGACATGTACGCTCAGTGTATCACGTATGGCACTTAAACTGAGTGGTAGATAGTATCAGATTTGCTCAAAAATGACAATTCAAGAAAGCGAAGACAGTAATCATGGCTCTCCATAATTTCCTGTCTGTTGTAGGTATGAATAAATTTTGTCTTTTCGTTCTTTCTCCTAACCCCTGTTCCACTATCCATTATACTCTGTTTTGCTGTCCTTGCCTCAATCTGTCCTGGGGGTATCAGATTCTCCAAGCCCTCATTCCGTCGTTGCTCAGCATCCTTCTGTAGAACCACATTTCTGTTGCTTCAAGTCTTCATCTTTGAGAAGATTGTGAGTTGATTTTTGGTAGACATTAAGTTTCAGGCTGTTGTCAACTAGGTGTAAAAGTATTGTTTTCTTAGAACAGAATTTGCATGCGAAATGTATGTTCGATTTTGTTTTGTTTATATAAAAGATTCGGGTAATTAGTATCACCAAGCTATAATTAATAAAGCATCAATAATGAATCAATATATTGGAAGTATGTTGATTGTTTGTGTAAAATAGGTGCCTTCACTAATTCGCTGAAAAAACTGCATAGCATGGTGTAAAAAAACAAAAACAAACTTAAACAATGTTTTATCGTCAAAATGTTTTATTATTAAGAGGAAAGGTCAAAGTATTTTTTAATTATTAATAATTTTTAATCTTTTCTAACACGTTCGAAATTTTGGTGAAAAAATCGTTTTTACCAGAGTTTACTATGATAAATGTAATATTACGAATCTCATTTTCTTCCCGGTGAAAAACGTATTAACTTGGAAATTCTTGCAAAAATCAAATAATTGTCAGGTTTTAACGAAACTTTCGGGACTTATTCACAAATGAATGAAACTATCATTTTTAGAAAATCTTGGTAACAATATTTTTTTACATGTTTCCCTCTTCAATTAATTTCTAGAACTTTACTACTGCCTGCAAACTTTGTTTTATTAGTTAAATGCCGAACTCATTGGGGAATGTAAATCGCCAATTCTTTTTTTTCAAACAGTTTTCAAATAGTGAAATAAAAAGATGCAGTAAAACTATGCCATTTAGATTTGCTTTTATAGATAATATATATTAAGGATATCATAGTTGGAAGAAAAAAATCAATTAAAAATGAAGTTTTACAAAAATTATTTTTACTTTTTCATTATAATAATTTTTAAAGTTTCAAAATTCTTTTAAAATTTCTTCCATTCACTGTCTGTATTAGGTTAAGTTATTAAGTAGAGACTATATTTACTAATCGAAAATTGAAAAGCTTAATACAAAACTTCACGCACCAAGAGTTTTAGAATAATTAATTTTTTTTCTTTCTTGTTCGTAGAAATCATTTTCTTTTTAGTATGGGATGCCATAAATGGCATATCTTTAAAAGTTCACATGTTTCAAGGGTTACGAAACGTTCACTTAGGTTTCATAAATTTATGTCAATTCTAGTCAACCATACTTTTGTTTAGAACCTGTCAAAAAATGATAACTTTTGAAAACTCTCAAAAAGTTGAGATCACAATTAATAAAATTTATATTTGAAATACACCAGAGTATTTTTCTCACTGGAAGTAGTAAATTTAATCATTTAACTTTCAGTTAAATGAAAAGCTTCCAGAAAGAATTTTATTTTTAAAAATTTACTTTAAAACTTAGATATCAAAAATGAATGGAGATACAAATATTAAATGTAAAATATTTTGAAAAGGAACAGTTTCGAGAAATTAATAATCCAACTTTTTTTTTAATTAATCATATCACCCCGAGCAAGGCGGTAACGCCACTGAAGTGCAGGGGGCTACGTAATAGTGAAAAGATTGGAAAAGAGAAAGCCGGAAACCACATCCTAAACAGGGAACAAGGGATGAGCCTCTTAACCTGTTCAATAGACGTTGTTAGAAAGATTTTCATGTAAGAACAAATAACATGAAAAATACAATTATTTTGAATGTAACACAAATTTTCGAAAGTAACACAAATTTTGGTCAAGAGTTCAAAGTTTCTTGGTGAAAATGTTCAGACAGAAGACAAAGTTCTGTGTCTGTGTGTGCGTTAGGTAAGGTATGAGTAGAAAGAGACTTATGTCGAGTCCTTTAGCCAGCCTGTTGGTCTACTGGAAAGCTTGCTGAAAGTTGCTGCTTATAAGAGAGGAGAGTGGATCAAACAGCAAGCGCGGGAAAAACTTTGTTTACATAAAAAAAAAATATGATTAGCTAAAAATTAACCAATCACCACACACATATGAAAGAGGTGCTTCAGAGCTGAAAGATTAAAGGCGACTGTGATTGCTAAATTGTCCTATACAAGAACAGTAGTGATTTATTACCAAATCGTAGACGAGTAAATGACATGGACCGATGTGGGTAAGAAAAACATAGCAACCGCTATACATACATTAACAGGGAATCAAATCACCCCCAGAGAATCACCAACAACCTACACAAATCTATTCAATTTTATTTAAGTACCAACTCTAGCAATAAGAAAATTTTTGATACTGAGGTGAAAACTGATGAATCAGGAAGTACATTTATTATAAACAATAATGCAAGTGTTTTGTGCAACATTTAACACTAACATCAAATCATTGTAGCAGATAAGAAATTAATTAAAATCAACCTTCTTCACTTTTACAAAAATTCGTAATGTGTGAAATCCTGGTTTTCCCCATATAGAAAAAAGATTGACCATGTGCTTAAAGAAAAAGTCGAAACCAGATTTCGCAAGTAGGTGTTAAATGTCTTTGGACAAATGGGAGCGACTTGCAAGGTCAAAAAGACTTCGCGAGTAAGTGCGAAAAATCTATATTACATTAAAAGGACTTCATCAACGTCAGCGAGACACACATCTAAAATCTAAATTCAACTAAAAATTATTATTAAATGTGAAATAGCATTGGTGGTTATTAGTGATGAGATGGCAGATGTTAATTATTTTATTGTCTTCCGAAAAAACATAGACTTTACTTTTCACATCACGTGTTAGAGAAACTTATTCATTAAAATGGAAATAAAACCTCGCGTATGAAATGGATTATTACTTATTATAATTGATGTTTAATTTGATTAAATTCTAGGCAAAGAAAATACTTTATACTATCCGTAGTGAGAAGTGGGTAAAAAAGAAATTTTTTTAAAAACTTTTAAATATTAATGCTGTCTGTCTCTGTATTAATTTTGATTTTGTTTGTGTGTACCGACTTTTGTAAATACCGATGTTTGCAGCTGTTGGGAGCTGGTTAATGTTTCTTTGATTCGGCCTTGTGTCATACATAACCGAACTCCCTACAGCTTACAAGTTTTATGCAGAATTATCATCAGTACTCGTGTGGAATAATAGAAGAATAAAATATGCATTTTTAAAGTTAAAATAGAAATTTATTAAAAGGAAAGAATAACATAAGTTGTAGGAGTTAATGTGCAATTAGAAACATTATTAAGAGGTTAAGAGTAGAGTTCGTGTTCAATGATAAAGTTATGGGTATCAAGATTTGTAGAAAATGTTCGTAGTAGTAATTGTTGAAGGAGTATATGCGTACGTACGTATGTATGTGTTGGTTTGGTAGGAATGAAGTAAAAAAGGGATCAGCACGCGTGAAGTAAACAGAAAGAAGATAAATGTCCGGATCACTTGAAGCTTCTCTCGTTACATTTTAGCTTGTCGTCTTTGCTGCTTCCATCCCTGAATGACTCGCTGACGCTGATCGAGGTCCTTTTATTGTCATTAGATTTTTCACACCGACTCGCGAAATCCTCAAGTCTTGCAAGTCGCTCCCATTGGTCAAAAATCAATTTAACACCTACCTGCGAAATCTGGTTTCGGCTTTTTCTTTCAGCACATTGTCAATCTTTTGTTTGTTTGGGAAAAACCAGGATTTCACACGTCGTTGTGAATTTTTGTAAAAGTGAAGAAGGTTGATTTTAATTCTTAATTTCTTAACCCACTACACGTTCATCCATGACATTCAAAAAATAAAAACGACGAATATAGTAATTTTAAAATTCATTGGTGATTTTCTAGCATTTCCTCGACAAGTGTCTTTGTAAGTAAGTTTGTTGCGGAGTTTTGTGTGATATTTATTATTTTGCTTTTATCACAAGGATTTGAATAGGGAAAATTGTCGAGTTTATTTCATATGCAAACAAAATTTAGGCGGACCTGGAGTATCTAAACAACACGTTTATTTTCACCGTTTTTCAATTTTTTTCAATTTTTTCACCGCAGTCCTATCGATTATCCCCTAAGCTTTACGATTATCAAAAAAAAAAAAAAACATTTGGAAAAAGTACAATACTAAAACAAATTTGGGTGGGTGGGTGTGTGGTTGGGGGTCAGTTTCTCATACAACGCTATAGTAAAGCGATCCCCATTTTGAAAACAGTCGACGGGAAGACATTACGTCAACTGTAAATTTGTACATTAAAATTTTTTTAGACCTTTCTTTAGTTAAATGGGTTAGGGTTTGGGTATGTGCATACTCAATGACTGAATCCTTTACGAAATTCTTAAATAGAGCCATTCTTGGAGTTTCAAATGAAGATGCCATCGTAAGTAATGAAGAAAACGTGAGAAAGACAAGAACGTTCTTGTTCTTGTCTTTCTCACGTTCCAAAAAAAAAATAAAAATAAAAAATAAAAATAAAAATAAAAAATAAAAAAGCGACCCCAAGGCTAAAACCAAAGAGCAAGAACTCGTCCCAAAACAAAGCGACCCCAAAGTGATTGGATTGAAAATGGAGGCTCGATTTACTTTAACGTTGTATGAGAAACTGACCCCACCCAAATTTGTTTAAATATTGCAATTTTTCCATTTTTTTTTTTTTGATAATCGGAATACAATAGTGAAAAAAACTGAAAAAAAGGCGAAAAACGTGGTGCTAGGATACTTCAGATCCGCCAAAATTTATTTTGCACGAGTCTAGAAGAATTTTTTGAATAGAATTACTAACACAAGATAAATTATAAATCAACAATTTATAGATACAAGTATAAAATACAAATTTGTGTGTAAAGAATGAATGTGCAGAATTTCTATGTGCAGATTTAGAGTTCAAGTTTCATTAACACCAATAGTGAAATGTCGAATGTTCATGTATCAAATTAAGCATGAAATTAATGCGTTAAAGGTTTTTAAATAATTGTTTAAAAAGGTGTTATACAAAAATATTGGAAAGCAAGAGTTCTCTACCTTTAAACGTTATTGCAGGTTGAAATTGTGATTTTTATTTAAATTATATTCGCTGAATTTGTTTTCTGATGAATTTGACGATTTCTTGCTTTGTACTAAAATTGATGGAGTCGTCTTGTAGAAATATTTTCTTCTTGGTAAAGTGGAATTTTATTTTGTATATTTTGAAATTATCTTGAATTTGTTTGATGCTGTTTGTTTGCTGAATGAGAAGTTTTTATTCTTTTATTGTTGAACTGATGTTTTTGACGTGTGTTTTAGTTTGCAGAGAATTTAAATTTAAAGTTTTTTTTTTAGAGCTTGTTGTTGGTTCGATCTCGCTGGTCGCGCTGTCTTTCCTCACTGGCGAATTTTAGGCGCACTTTTGTTTAAGTTCCTCACGTGCTGTAATAGGAGGATTTTTTTTTTCAAATTTCTGGAACCCCGAATTCCTAGAATGGTATATAATGGTGTGATCTCGAATTGACCAATCAGCGAAGATTATCCCGCAGTAGGTTGCCTTTGCTTTTTGCGGTAGACTGGTTGCCGACCAAGGCTATAGAACCCAATCTGTCCTTAATCGAAAAAATCGGGTTATAAAAGAAGTAGTCCGATTTTAATCAAATTTGATACACTCATAGACAAAAACATAAGAAACAATATTAAGAAGTTTCAAAGTTGCAGTTCTTACAATAGTGCAGAAAAACGATAATATATATATATATATATATATATATATATATATATATATATATAAAAGGCAAGATGTTTGTGTGTATGTCTGTTTATCTGCGTGTATGTCTGTATTTTTTTTCAGCCCTTTTATTTTAATTTTTGCTTCGGGTTTGGCTCCAAGTAGGTATAATTGTAGTTCTTAGTCTCAGCCATGATACCATTTACTCAGAGAACTTATTTAGCCTTCAAAATTCAGTTTACGACGAAAAAAACTTATTTGATATCGATACCAGGAAATCAAAATTTGTCTTAATCCATTCATTTTTCTTTCAGTCTACGGTTTCGCTTTAACTGGAAACGACTATTGCCTTTTAGTCTTTCGTGCCAACGTCCAAAGAGTCTGAGCTCCAGGACCATGGATTAGTTTTAAAGCTTTCATTACACCCGAGCAACGTCGGGCTATACTGCTAGTAGGAAAATAAAACAAAGGGAACAAGAGCAGAGATAAAAAAAAAAAGAACGTCACTCACTGAAAAGAGGGGGATAAAATAACACTTAAAAAGAAATAGCAGAAATGGTTAACAAGGATCGATGACTTGTATATTTATGTGTAAAAATTCAGATATAAGTAAAAAATATATATACCTAAAAGGACTATTGTTATGAGAATGCATTTATATAAAAAATATTTATAATAATACGTGATACGTTCCTGGGTGATCATGTCTCGAAAGAGACATGATTGACTAGGCAGAAGATTTTCCAGCATTACTGTGTGCGGTAGACTGGTTGCCAACCAAGACTATCGAATCCAATCTGTCCTGTTATTTAACCCATAGTTAGAGGGAAAAGACGGATTAATACTTTTTTCCCGAGGGTATTTGCGCGTAAGTGAATTCAACGAATAAAAAACTAGTCCTAATCTTAACAATATAAAATGCGCAGATGACCTTGTGTTAATGTCTGACACGGAAAGAAAACTACCTGACTTCCTAGACAAGGTAATAGAGGAAAAAAAAAAAGAAGTCTAACCACAAACTACAAGAAGACGGAAAAAATGTCAGAAAGAAAAGAAAGAACCCAATATACGAACTATGGCCACTGTTCGTCTGAAAACGACTCCGAGAAGTAACAGTTCTCTTGGAGCTAATGTAGTCTGGCCAATTAGTTTTCCCTGTCAAATTGGAGTAGATAGACTAAACTATCGTCCGGTTCACACTCCACCCACGTCTATTGAACAAGTGAAGTGGCTAATCCCTTGTTCCCTGTTTAGGATGTGGTTTCCGGCTTCCTCTCTTCTAATCTTTTCAATCTTACGTAGCCCCCGGCACATCAGTGGCGTTACCGCCTTGCTCGGGTGATATGATTAAAAAAAAAAAAAGAAAAGAAAAAAAAATAGAAACTTCTTACCGACAACCGCTATACCCTTCTAGTCTAGTTTCGACTGTTAGCTATCGTACATATCCTCATAATCTGTATCTACTTTCTACCTCTTACGTCTATACAACAATCTCAGTAATCGTCCATCTTGAGTGGCTTTTGAGCCTTGTATAAAATAAACATTTAGTTTTAAAAAGTGTCCCTAGGAATAAAAGAAAAATGAATATAAGACAAAAGAAACATTCTATTTCTGAAACTGTAGGGACAGTTGACAATTATCGATCTACGGTGTCACATATGTACAAGGAATTGAAGTCATTACTATTCACAGAGCAGTGGCCGTACATAGTCTTGGTGATCGTAATCTGGCTAGAATTATCTATGGTAACAGACAAGCGACAGTGGCTCAAATCACATCCACATTCATCACAGGATGTATGAAATACATATCGAACAGAGTTCTTTAGCTTACCTGGAATATGGGAGCAGAAAAGTCACCAGGATGCTTTTGTTAATTACAAGAATCACGTAGTAATAATGATTACTTTTATTTTTAGCAAGCTCGTCTCACAATTACGAATTAAAAATAAAGAAAGCAGAAAGAAAAGCAAAAGAAGATTAACATAATTACAGGTATTAATCCTGATTTGGAACTTTTATAAAAAATAAAAAAATAAAAAGACAAGATTTGTTCCAATATTGAATTTCAGCTTAAGACTGACCTATGATTTAAATTACCTAGTGACGTTTGTGAATTTTCTACCCTTCTCAAAGATTTTCGACTGTTGAATGTATAAAAGTAAGTGAATATTTTTTTGAAAAAAAAATTTTATGAGCCTAACATATTGTGATTTTAGAACTTGTTATCTTGCCTAATTGTAAAGCGCACAAATAACATTTTTATACCAGCTGTAAAGTTTTTTTTTTATATTTTTATTTTATTTTAAAAGTGTTTTATTATTTTATGTCATTGTTATAAACGTTTGTTTCTTCTAAATGTCAAATATGAGCATCAGTCTTGTTTGTTTTCGTTTGCATCTTTCATAAAACTCGAGATAAGAGATGTAACGGTTGTGAAGGCATTCAGAAGAAAAATCTGATAGTTATAAGCCAGCCGCAGAGAGAGACGAAAGAACGTTGATGTTCAAAATTTAAAATTCGCCTGCAGTTGGAAGAACAAATAACGAAAAGAACACAAAGGTATTCCTGAATATAAAAATAGACATTTCTGAACATTGCTTCGTGGGAGGAGTTCGTGGGATAATTTTTTTTTTTTTTAAGTAGTTAAACTTTGCTTTTTTTTTTGTTGTTGTCTTCTTGAATATTGCTTTCTCTGTTTTCCATTTTTTTGAAATTGTAATCCTTTTGTCTTTTCGAAAATGTAATCTTTTTGTCTTTTCGAAACTGTTATCTTTTTATTTTTCTGAAATTGAAATTCTTTTGTCTTTTCGAAACTGTAGTCTTTTTGCTTTTTCGAAACTGTAATATTTTTTTTTCGAAATTGAAATCCTTTTGTCTTTTCGAAACTGTAATTCAGTGTTAGCATCCTACCGGTTCGTGTGAATCGATTCTCAAAATTATAAAAGCTTAGCGAACTTAGTGTTGGATTTTTTTTTTCTCTCTCTCTTCTCTCTCATTGTAACTCCCTGCGCACCAGTGTCAGTACTGCGTTGGTTGGGGTGAAAAGATTATAAAAATAAATAAATAAATTCTTGAAATATGGGAGAAGTTGTAGTTCCCTGCAAAGATGCTGAAGAGAATTTACCAGAATTTTGTAACGTATTTCGCCAAGAGATCCACTGTTAATGATTTTCGTGATCACGTTGAAAACGTAACGAGAAATTACCACAAACATGTTGTACCCAAAACTGTCCAAAGAGCCAAAAATATAATTAATACCATTGCTGTAAGTTCTGCGGAGGCTAAAAGAGGCTTTTCTGTGATGAACATAATTTATTCTGACAAAAGAAATCGTCTTGGAGTTAAAAATTTGGCAAATCTTCTAGTCATAAATTTGATAGGTTCTTTGGTTTTTTGGGGGATTGCAGCGATTCAATTCGAATATGGCTAAGAAACCATGACACACGTGAGGAAAGTTGAGTAAAAAGACTCATAATTCTTAACAAAAATATTATGACAAAATTTCAATCTGGAAATATCTTAATAAATGTTTTCTATAAATAATCAAACTAGTTTAATTATTTTTGATACGATAAAGGTATTTGTTTTCATTCTCAGATTGAAAAAAAAAAGAATAAGAAAGCAGAATATGTTCCTAAAGATTCAGTCAGTTAAGTGCCATACGTGAAACACGCTTGGGCGATCATGTTTCGAAAGAGACATGACTGACTGGGCAGAAGATTATCCCGCAGTAGGTTGCCATTGCTTTCCGCGGTAGACTGGTTGCCGACCAAGGCTATAGAACCCAATCTGTCCTGTTATTTAACCCATAACTGAAGGGAAGAGACGGATTAATACCTTTCCCAAGGGTATGTGAACGTAGTGAATGCAACTGGAATTCGAAGTCGGCTCCCCGATTTCTCTTTCCGAGCCGATATCCACTGGACCACAATTGAAAAAAAAGGAAGAAAGCAGAATAGGTTCCTAAAGATTACTTGCCTTTATAAAAACCAACACCTGGAAATTTGGGATGCAATTATTGTTGTAATCTCTTTTGTCATATTAGAAATTGTTATCCTGCCTTAATAGGTGTTCTGCAAACTTTGCATTGGCAACTTTTTTGTCTATCTAAACTTCTAAACTTATTTAAAAATGGAACTTTGTCTGTGTGTGTGTGTCCGTGCCCGTTACCTATAGACACCGAAACAGCTGAACCGATTTTCTTGAAATTTTACACAGTTGTACTATAAGCGTCTGCGAGTGTTCTTAGCTAAGTTTTGTGTCGAGGTACCCCCGATAAATATCGAAAATCGATAATCGAAAAAATCGGGTTATAAAAGGAGTGGTCCGATTTTAATCAAATTTGATACATTCATAGACAAAGACATAAGACACGATATTCAGAAGTTTCAAGGTTACAGTTCTTAGAATAGAGCAGAAAATCGATAATATATATATATATATATATATATATATATATATATATAAAAGGCAATATGTTTGTGTGTGTCTGTTTATCTGCCTGTGTGTTTGTATATTTCAGCCCTTTTATTTTAGTTTTTGCTTCGGGTTTGGATCTAAGTAGGTATAATTGTAGTTCTTAGTCTCAGCCATGATACCATTTACTCAGAGGACTTATTTCGCCTTCAAAATTCAGTTTACGACGAAAAAAACTTATTTGATATCGATACCAGGAAATCAAAATTTGACATACATCCTTTCATTTTTCTTTCAGTCTACGGTTTCGCTTTAACTGGAAACAACTATTGCTTTTTAGTCTTTTGCGCCAATGTCCAAAGAGTCTGAGCTCCAGGACCATGGATTAGTTTTAAAGCTTTCATTACACCCGAGCAACGTCGGGCTATACTGCTAGTACTGTAATAAATGTGTTTTCTTTAAGTTTTTACGCAGTTGTTGAGTCTTGTGATTTGCACCTATTAGGGATAAGAGAATCACATGTTTTCTTTTCTTAATTCTCTTCTTACTAACTAGGTTTTAGTCCTTGGCACAAAAATTTAGGATTTAGTAGGGAGTTCATTTTTTTTTATAGTTTGAGTTGTCAGATTTCTGACCAGTAGTTTGCCTTTTGGGGGCCTACCTGTGTATTCTCTAAAAGCTAATCTCAAGACGAAGTTGAGACATTTTTTATATCCCAATCGGGTGCACCTTATGACATTATTGTTTCTTGCAATCTTTTTCGCTCATCCTCAGTCGATCTCGTAGGAAACTAACTTACAAGGGAAATTCAAAAGACTATTTGTTAAATAATATTCTAAAGAATATCGAAAGAGAAAATAAATTGAAAATTAGAAACAGGTAATGGTTTAGAAATTGTAAGAAAAAGTAAAAAGAACAACCAGACAAAACCAAACGAGAAATCGGGGAGCCGAGTTCGAATTCCAGTTGAATTCCTGACATTCATTTACGCGCAAATAACCCTGGGAAAGGTATTAATCCGTCTCTTCCCTCCAGTCATGGGTTAAATAACAAGAAAGAGTGCGTTCTATATCCTTGGTTGGTAACCAGTCTACCGCAGAAAGCAATGGCAACCTATTGCGGGATAATCAACTGACCAGTCAGTCAGGTCTTTTTCGAGACATGATCGCCTAAGCGTGTATCACGTATGGCACTTAACTGACTGACTAAATATAATAGTTGGAAACATAATTAAAACTTTTACTGGGCATAAAGTAAGGGTTCGGTTTTCTATTGTTATGAAGTACTAAATTGATCCCCCACTAATTATACTTAATATAATATTGTAATATAATCCATCTCTTCTCACTTCAGCTATAGGTCAAATAACAGGACAGGTTGGGTTCTATAGCCTTGGCTGGTAACCAATCTACCACAGAAAGCAATGACAACTTACTGCGGCTTTTGCCCAGTCAGTCATGTCTCTTTCAAGACATGATCGCCCAAAGAATGTATCACGTATGGGGCTTTAACTGACTGAATATTGTACAACGCCAAAACCATTTTCCGAGTGGATTCTCAGAGTCGCCGCTCTGGAGGCTGAGTTTTGTCCAGGATTTTTATTTTTCTACTCTTTTTTTTATACTGACAGGCAAGGCAGACTGGGAAACTGTGGCGGTATCCATTCAAAGGCCACGAGAGATTGTCGACGCTGTGTACAAACAGTTTTTTTGTTTGCTGTAATTCCAAAAGAGAACTTTACAGCGTCAGTGGTATCCAGTGCAGGCATCCAATCAAATACGTACACGTCAGTAAATATGTCACAATGGGACAGGGAACAAGGATAACTAACCACGACATAGAAAATGCTTAAAAATAAAACTTACAATGCATTCTTGTTTGTAAAAAATATACAATAAATTTCTTTAAAGTACAGACCATATTGTCCTTGTGCCGAACTTGAGCATCGTAAAGACGTTTTATCGTCTGTCATTCTCCTCTCTTTTTCTGCTTAATTCTTTGTATTACCTTCTTCATACTTGCTATTGTCTCACTTTCTGTCTCTCTTTCTGTCTCACTTTCTGTCTCTCTTTCTGTCTCACTTTCTGTCTCTCTTTCTCTCTCTTTCTCTCTCTCTCTCTTTCTGTCTGTCTCTCTTTGTTTATTGTTAGCTCACTTTTTTCTTTATTTTTCATTTCATTCTCACAGTGTTGTTTTTATTTTTTTCAAATTCCTACGCCTTCTTTTTCTCCACTTTCCTCTTCTTTTAGCTCCCACTCTCTTTCTTTCTTTCTTTCTTTCTTTCTTTCTTTCTTTCTCTCTCTCTCTCTCTCTCTCTCTCTCTTCTCTGCTACTTTTACTTTTCTCCTTTGTTCTCACCATCACTATCACTTTCTTTTTCTTCATTCTCTTCGTTCTCTCCGACCGATTCCTGCATTCAAATTCGGGAGACTTTTAATCCCCTCTCTATCACGCTTCATTCTCTTTTCACTAATCTTCCTTCCTTCCTTTGCTATCGATTGCTATTGCTATCGATAGGATGTGCGTTGTGATAACGAGAAATCGGAGAGCCGAGTTCGAATTCCAGTTGAATTCGTTGTATTCACTTACGCGCAAATACCCTTGGGAAAAGTATTAATCCGTCTCTTCCTTCCAGTTATGGGTTAAATAACAG